>CM037875.1:58785907-59263407 GCA_021292105.1 Anadara kagoshimensis | reverse complement strand
AGTGGCATATTTAATTATTGAACGAGTTTAATAAATTTCATATTAAACCCTCACGAGTATAAGATTCTATATATCACATAACTCAAAATACACAATGACATGTACATATTATTTGATGCCATATAGAAACAGCTGATTTCTATCTAGGTCAGACAAATCACCTCCAATTTAACTGCGCAAGTAAGAATATAGTTTATTTTAGTTATAGTAAAAGTAAATTAATCACATAAAATAAAAAAGACAAAATCAGTATGTAAGTTCAAATTATGTTATTTTTTTCGAATTCATCAAAATTATTTTTCAAAGAATTGGAAAGTCTTCAAAAGTCTAAAAATAACAGACTGACACAGTTTTTATATGACGTCATTAGGCGCGACCACTACGTAAATGATGTCACTGTGTGTTGATCGTTCTACTGAGACTGAGAGTCACTGTCGGATTCAATAATTCGCCTACAGATGCGTTTTCTTGGTGGCATCTGTGGATTTGATTGATGAATATGAATGTTGAAGTTACCACCCGATACCGGCGCACCGAAAATATTCTGGAATCCACCAAAACATGAAGATTTGATGATGTCATTGACGAAGTTGATGCCACTGTTGATGACGATGTTCGTTGATTTAGGTTGGTTGGATGTAAAATATTTTCTATATTGGCAGTTGAAGATGAAGGTATGAATGAATTTTCATTTTCTGTATGTAGAAGTCGGTGATTTGATTGGCCGGTACATTACTGTCATTTAATTTTTGCACAAGATATTTTCGAGCACTGTGGTTTGTTAATTTTTTATCAGTCTCTATACCTGCAGCTTTAACCATACGTTTCATAAACGTGCCAAGTTTATTTACTCCAACTTTTTGTTTTTTGAACCACATATCACCAGGAGCAGGGGCGTGTTTTGTTGATGAAGCAATATAAAATGGCGAATCTGGCTGACAAAAATCAGATGGACGTTTGTCTGCAAATTTCTTATAAATTTTTACTGGACAACGATCTGGATTTTCTAAATTTGCCCAGAGTTTTGGTGTAACAACACGCACATCACGTGGATTAATCCCACTTCTTGTTTTAGTTTGCCTTTCGGTCATTTCTAAATATTCGTGCCCGTCAGTATCAGAATGTAAAGCAACATCTCCCCAACACATTTGGTGGTGTTCAGATGACCCTCGTAAACCGAAGTGGACAGTATTGTAAAACCACAATGTTTGTAGTATGCTGTCAGGAGAATGCAATCCAAATTGGCCACTTGACCATAGTAAATCCACTTCATCTTTTTCGACGGGGTCACTTTTGCGTGGTAAATTACCCAGACCTGCTTGTTTCAATTGTTTTTGTTTATTTTTTAAAATCTCGCGAACCTGAGCAAATACTGGACTGATTGCTATGGAATGCCCATAATTATGACGACGCAACTGCCTGTCGAAACTGCCCATCATTCCCCTAAGTGAGTTAGGCTCATAGTCATATCCATCGGCTTTTTTTACACTAATAAAAAATCTGGACACGAGCAAGGCCAAATCAAGTGGTGGTATTTCATTAATTTTTCGTTTCTCGTTAATAAAGGGTAACTCTAAAAATTTGTATAAAAGCTTTAAATCATAGTGGGTCTTTGACAAAGTGTTTTTGTTGGCCAGACTTTCAATGAAAGGTTGTATATCTTTATTAGATACATGAGTAAACCTGCTTTGTCCGAGGGTTTTATCGGACTGCCCAGGGTCCGTCTGCTGCGATGAACGGTCAACTTCAGGTGGGGCGACAATTGACAAGCGACTGCTTTCTAATTCGATCACAAATTGTGTCCCACAGATCATTACATCATAGAATGTAGCAAACCCTTTAGGGATTTTTTCTTTCACTATACCAATTCCTTCTTCGTCTACTTTTACGGTGTCCCCAACATCAAATGCAGCCATTTTGGACGTAGTAAAAGTTGTAAAAAAAGAAGTACGTGAATGGCGTAGGAATATTTTTCTCACGCTTTAAACCAATCAGAAGCGTGAGAACTGATTACGTCACAATCAAGTGATATTACATAGGTACCTGTGTAATACGAAAAATATTACACCGTTTTATTCCATCAATAAACAGGAGAGTTATGTGATATAAAAAGGTATGTAATAAGACAATATAAAAAGGTAGGCAATCGTGCGATATAAAAAGGTAGGTAATCAGGAAATATTAAAAGGCAGAAAATCGGGCTATATAAAAAGGATGGCAAGTAGGCAAAAATGAACAGGCAGGGAATATAAAAAAGATGGAAATCAGGCAACAAACTTTTGGATAAGATGAAGGTATGTACTCATTTACGATGAAAGCGTATCTAAAATGGTAGTGCAAGACACTGTATACATCACGAATTTAAAATATATACCATTGTATTTCATATATATTCAGAACAGGTCATATAAAAATAAATATTACATTTTGAATCCAAACTGGTATGCATGCGATATAGTTAAATTTTATTATCAAAACATAAAAACTTTTTCGATTAAAATAATGATGTAACACATATTCTTATGAGTCAAACAGAAAATGAAACACAGAATCCGGTAGATTAATTTATACGACTGCCACGTTATGTACAAGTTATATTTTGGACATTCCGTCATTGATTTTCGTCTACTCATTTCCGATACATGACAATTTAAAGAAACTGTTAGTAATTTATCTCCTAGGAAAGTTTATTATAAAGATTCGAGTATATTGTTATGGACAAACTAAATAAATGAGAGCTTTAGCCAGGATATGATAGATTGATAATGTCACTCAATTATAGCCATTTTTCTATAGTAATACGGCTGTATTTTGTGAGATGATATAACGTGTGAATGGTCAAACAAACACAATCCACAATCTTTAATTCCAGTCACACGTGACAAATTATCTAACAGTCGTCTTTATATTTGATTCTTGTTGTTTCATTTCCACCGCCGCCATCTTTAATCTAACCGCCATCTATATACAAAAAAGATATTACAACCAATTTTGACTACTTGATTCGACTGACTAAAGTACTTCTGACTTAGGACAGATGAATGTGTCCGTTTGTACATTGACATGATTGTATTTTTGTAGGAACAAAAATTGTTCTACTTAAGGTAAAGCTCGTTACCATCAACCGCTATTGCGTATCAGAGATTATTACTTTTATAAATTTTCAAATAAGTACTTAATGTGAACAACAAAGCTAAAATTATCCGTCATTTTGAAAACGTTTGGAAAGTTCTGGGGAAGGTTTACTTGACTAAGTTTGTTTTATTATAATTATTGTATGTTTGTTCAAATCATTAAATTTAAAAAAAAAAAAAAAAAAAAAAACTGTTGTGCCTTTCACCACATTTTGTATGACATTATAATATCTGTTATTTCTATATATACTTGTCAGTTTAATTCATATTTTAAACTTAATTTTAAAACTAATTGAGTTTAAAATTTGGACCATTTTTACATTGGATGCAAAATCTGCATGAACAAAATGATCTTATACCAAGATGTTTGGAGCCTTAAACGCATACCTATGACATCAGTGGTTATCGTACATCTGTAAAGAGGGCAATAATCATCCCACTAACTATAGAGATATATAAGGGATTTCCAGCAGGTTACATACATGATTTATATACGTCACTTTGATGGTTAATCAGATAATAATTAACATTCATTAGCTCTATTACTTCATGTAAAGTATATGGGACAGTAAGGAGTGTGGTTATAGTTTTGTAACGTGGTAAATAGGCAGTACTGACAGTAGGATAGGTAGCTTGATAAAACATCAAATTATGTAAAATCTGAAGTCAACTTAGTACACATATGGCCCATTCTCTGGTAACATGTACAAATGCACATTTTCAGCATTAAAAATTTAAATTGCGTTTTGAAACTTTGTATACTAAATTCTGAACCCATTGGGATATGTAAATTACTAAATAAACTTTTTTTTCAACTTGTCTGTTTTTGTTTTGTATTACTAAATCTATGAATGTAGGGCTTGGGGGGAAAATAAGATACTACCAATGTTCATAAATCATACAAAGGATTCAACTCTTTGTATCAAGGAGTAAAATTTGACTGAGCTCTGAACTATATTACATATATGGCTAAATATAATGATAAAAGACATTCTCAAAAACCAATGAATAATATTTTATAGCATTCTAATTACAGAAAAAACGTTTCATTTTACATTTATTAAAAATTGCATTTAGTTGAAATAAATTTTTGTAACAAATAACACAGGATAATAATGTGTGTTTTGTGATCTGGTACATTGCAGAATCCTAATTTGAAAAAAAAGCATTATATCCAATATATGAACAGTGCGAACAGCGATTGCAGAAGTTATTCTCGTCCCGTAAGGGACAGTACTGGTCCCGTAAATGCCAATAACTGAAAGCATGAAACCAAGTCCATAATGATCGCTTATGTTTGTGAGTAAATACTTTGACGTATTTGTGAATGTCGAAAAACAGCTTTTTATGCATCTTTTGTGTATTTTTGTGCTTGCAATACTGTTTACAATCTAATATTATATAAATATGAACCCCTTTTATGAAACAGTTCTTGATAAATTGTCTTACATCAACTGCCAACACTCATAAAACTCAATCTTAACTAGATCAGTCAACAAACAATATAATTAGCAACAGAACATTAGAACTATCTGAACCAAAACAGCTAAAGAACAATAATGTGTGTAGTCCCGTAAGGGACACAATTCCAATCTAAAACAGTTCAAAATGAAAACTGATTTATAACAGCCTTAAGTCATAAGCATATGTTGTTTTATGATTTGGTATACTGTGTAATGAACCTATTTGCTTCTTCAGAAAGGTTAAACAAGCGGCGGGTCTTTCCAGTGGGGATCGGTTCGGCGATAACTTTTAAAATATCTGACCGGTTAACCCAAATTTCATCAGATTTAGGAGATGGCCACTTGAACGTTTTGCCGAGTTTTCCTGATTTGTCCATGCATGTTATGTTGACGGTGTTATCCTCATAGTCCACCTCAAGAACCTTTCCAACGTAGACTTCTTTGTCATATACGGCAAGCACAAACAAGTTAGGCGATACTTTTTCATCGACAGTTACTTGTGTGTCACTGGGTGTACTAGTCGGGGTTTCAATTTGTGTCCCATTTGCCTGTGTATTTTGTGGTACGTTATTTACTGATGCCTTTTGTATATCATGCTCGTTCCATAAACACGAAGAACTGCGCACTTCAAACCCGTTGTCAGCGAAACAACTCTCACAAACACATGTCGTAGTTCTGCTAGCAAGAACATGGTCTGACACCCCAACAACTGCGTGTATGTCCATGGTTCCTTTCACTGGTTTTAGGTTTTCGCTCACTCTATCTATATCTTCTTTACTGGACTTGAAATTTTCTTCTGTGATGAACTCGTAAGATATCTCACTGTCTGACTGTACAGCCCAGGCAAAAAAGTCATTAGCATATTGAATAATGCTTTTGCCTCTTTTGACCTCATTATCAGCATTTCTTTTCGTGATACCACCTATTCCGTCGAATGCGCTCTTGCCATGTCCAGACTCAAAGTATTGCCATGATGCTTTCATGTTGAACCTTTCCTGGAACTGACAGATCAGGTTAAAGATATATTTATTTCTGTATTGCGACGTCGGGGAATCCGTCCAGAAGTGAACATATTCAGTGTCTGGGACGTTCTGCTTTATATTTTCCATCATTTTGTTAACAATAGCATAAACCATGGTGGCATTGTGGTGAAGAATGTGGGAAACAAAGACTGTGCTCTTATGGATCAGTTTCCCATCTGTTTTGTAGTAACTGACACATGGGTGTAACGTGACCATAGACGAATTCCAATAGGCCGATTGGATCTCCTCCATAGCCTGACACGTGTAATTCTCACTGAAATCCATCTGTAGTATTAAGTGTTTTTCTGGAAGCTTTTCCTTCATTTGTCTCAAAGCACGATACTGATCCTTGACACGTTTCACATGTTCCCGAAACTTATCCACACTTTCTTTCATTACTTTTATGAAATCCTGCTTGTTTTCTTCCTGATCCACAATCCTAATTCGTTCTTTCCCGTCACTCATTTTTACTCTCTTCCATTCCTGGTACCTAATATTTTCGGTAGATACATGTTCCAACATACCATTAATTGCATCATCGTCAAAATCTTCAACGAACTTGTCGGGACTTGTGCAAGAACAAACACCAAGATTTTTCAAGCATCGCAATTTTAAAGAAAAATTCTGGTGTTTGGAGCATAAGCATACATTTCTGGACGCGAAATTAACGAGTGCGACATACTGAGGTCTATTTCGACAGTGACACAGAAAAATTATTTTCAGCACAAAATTTGACATGCAAGTTGTGGAGATAGTCATTTAAAACATGTTTCTGACGCTTCTCCTTATTAACTGTCACAGAGTCTTTCTTTCCCGGTAAAACTCTTGAATTGTCCTCTCTTAACATAAATGTATGTATATCTGACTGTATTTGACGTCTCAGAGCATCTAGCCGAGGTTTGTTCTTGATTTCTATGTTCTTCTTTGTTGATCGAGTATGTCTTCTATCAATTCCTGTCATCTTTGACAGCATAAAATTCATTCTATACTTCTTTACAATTTTTCCCGAAATAACCCTCATTATTGTTTCTTTTTTGTTTTTTGTACTGGCATCTTTTACTTCTTCTGCTAAACACTCTGAAAATAGCAATCTTTTTCTTACTTCCGGTACGGATTCTGGGCGAATATTAGACTTTTTCAAAAGACTGTCAACTTTACTCCTTGGAGTAAGGAGTTTACTCTTTGCTGCACTCCTTACTCTCGACAGCTGACGTTTTGTTGTTTCATACTTTTTTGACAGCAGTTTACATCTTTCTTCTAAATATTTCATTTTTCTATAGGTATTTGACTTAGTCTTAGATTTTTTCTTTTTTGAAGGAAAACTAAGTTTTACTTTCAATCCAGTGGTGCTGCTGACGCCAATACTGTCTTCCTGTAATCGTTTCGGTAGATATTGAAGGGGCGTCTTCAGTTCTCTGCTGTTCATTTTCACACATTAGTTTTTTCTTCAAACGATATCGCTGCTTTCTTGTTTGTAATAAATCAGATTTAAAACAAAATAGAATAAAGTCCAGTAGCTGCTTTTGATATCCTATGTATCGTAAAGGTCCTGTAATGGGACAACAGAAAATTACGCAAACAATGTCATGATTTCATCGATATGCAGCGACTTTACATGTTGTAATATATCAAAAGCTATCATAAATTTATGTTGCATGTTTATGTAGATATTTTATTTTACGTAAGTTGGTTCTGTTAGTGTCGAATATAACGAACACATCCATTGTTGAACTAATTGTCCCGTAAAGGACATCTCTTTCCGGACAATACAATCAATAGGTTTTTTTAATAATATATTTATTTCACCGTAAATGAATTTTAATTTGTAATAAAGTTGATGACTGGCGCTCAACAAATAGCAAATAGTTTTCTACTTTTATACTAGAAAGGTTGAGATTTCCGCTTGAAAATATTCTATTTTTCTAATTTGGACAAGCGGTTTCTAGTACTCTTGTTGACATGAAGCAAAAATAAGTAGTTTTCAAATACCTGTTAATGACTATATTTTTACTTATTTTATTTTATATTAAAAAGCTCTACAAAATGCGACAACGTCTGATTGTGAATATGTTTTACTAATTATTTCAGTCCGTTGCAAATACCACGGACATCAATTGTGCATGTTATCAGAGAATGGGCCTCCTAGAGAAACCAACAAAGTATGACGCAGACGGATTGATAAACAAACAGACAGACCGCGGGGATGGGTTAATTATTTGATGACGTAATTCAATTTTAGGCAATTATTTGAGCATCATGCTATATTGGAAAAGTAGGTGTAAATTGGTTACCTGTTTATTAGTCGGCTTAAATTTAAAGTTGAACAACTGTCACACTATGAGCTGTATTTAAGGCTAAGTCTCACATAGCATAAATAAAAAAAAAGCATGTGTTTAAAAAGGTATCTTATATGTATGCCTGGTTATTTATCTCTATGGATTAATCTTCACTCCGTTTTATGTGGTGCGGTAGTGTATGTGGGTGTGTTTGTGATCTGTCTACTTCCAGAGCAAACATGATTTATTATAGTTTGTCCACTGATACGCATATTAACATTACATTAGACTGGTATTGAACTAACTAGCCGGGGCCAATGGTAAGAGAAACCCACTTTCAACAAATGGTATTCCAATCTGGGATCGAAGTCACAGTGGTGAAATAAACTAACCACTAAACCACCACAACCCCCATTGGTGTGTAATAAATATCCAGGAAGGAGGAGATAAACAAGTTGTAACTGAAACAAAAGCCCAAAAATCTATGTGGCCAAGTTTTAAAGTTCTTGAGTAGAAAAACATAACCGCATAACATAGCCTGACACGTGTAATTCTCACTGAAATCCATCTGTAGTATTAAGTGTTTTTCTGGAAGCTTTTCCTTCATTTGTCTCAAAGCACGATACTGATCCTTGACACGTTTCACATGTTCCCGAAACTTATCCACACTTTCTTTCATTACTTTTATGAAATCCTGCTTGTTTTCTTCCTGATCCACAATCCTAATTCGTTCTTTCCCGTCACTCATTTTTACTCTCTTCCATTCCTGGTACCTAATATTTTCGGTAGATACATGTTCCAACATACCATTAATTGCATCATCGTCAAAATCTTCAACGAACTTGTCGGGACTTGTGCAAGAACAAACACCAAGATTTTTCAAGCATCGCAATTTTAAAGAAAAATTCTGGTGTTTGGAGCATAAGCATACATTTCTGGACGCGAAATTAACGAGTGCGACATACTGAGGTCTATTTCGACAGTGACACAGAATAATTATTTTCAGCACAAAATTTGACATGCAAGTTGTGGAGATAGTCATTTAAAACATGTTTCTGACGCTTCTCCTTATTAACTGTCACAGAGTCTTTCTTTCCCGGTAAAACTCTTGAATTGTCCTCTCTTAACATAAATGTATGTATATCTGACTGTATTTGACGTCTCAGAGCATCTAGCCGAGGTTTGTTCTTGATTTCTATGTTCTTCTTTGTTGATCGAGTATGTCTTCTATCAATTCCTGTCATCTTTGACAGCATAAAATTCATTCTATACTTCTTTACAATTTTTCCCGAAATAACCCTCATTATTGTTTCTTTTTTGTTTTTTGTACTGGCATCTTTTACTTCTTCTGCTAAACACTCTGAAAATAGCAATTTTTTTCTTACTTCCGGTACGGATTCTGGGCGAATATTAGACTTTTTCAAAAGACTGTCAACTTTACTCCTTGGAGTAAGGAGTTTACTCTTTGCTGCACTCCTTACTCTCGACAGCTGACGTTTTGTTGTTTCATACTTTTTTGACAGCAGTTTACATCTTTCTTCTAAATATTTCATTTTTCTATAGGTATTTGACTTAGTCTTAGATTTTTTCTTTTTTGAAGGAAAACTAAGTTTTACTTTCAATCCAGTGGTGCTGCTGACGCCAATACTGTCTTCCTGTAATCGTTTCGGTAGATATTGAAGGGGCGTCTTCAGTTCTCTGCTGTTCATTTTCACACATTAGTTTTTTCTTCAAACGATATCGCTGCTTTCTTGTTCTCTCTTTATCTCTGCGTTTTATCTTTTTTTCTCTATTTAGTTGTGCGACAGGTACGAAGTAACTCTTAACTCTCTGACTTTCACTTTTTAGCCATTTGTCTCCGAGTGAAGCCTTCTTCCGTTCTCGGTAGTCTTTCATTATTTGTGCCTTTGTTTTAGCCATTCTGAAACATACAATATCATAAAAAGTGTTACTATTACCTAATGACGTCTTTGTTGCACTTATTAATCATTGTTCATTTCGTAAAATGTCTACAATGAGCAAGTCCCGTTACGGGACGGGACATAGTCCCTTACGGGATGAAAATAAATCGGGTGAAAATTACAGCAAAACACGCACAAGAAAATTTTAAATTGCTACCATGATGTTTTGAATATATAAATCTCATTCAAATTAGAATATATTTAAAGTAAGTTAGCATAGAAAGTTATCCCAAAATCTGAGTTATCTGAAACAGTTTGAATCAATTTTGATAAAGAAATCGTTGTTGAATATTTAGTTCATTTTAATTTATAAACTTCTTGTTTTATTTCCATAAAAGTTTTATATAACTCGAATACATTCTGATTCTAGCGTACAATAACTATAAAATAACTGCAAATTAAGAAAACAACAGAATTTAGAGGACATATATTAATGTCCCATACGGGATAATTTTGGTCCCATTACGGGACCTGTATATCACTGCAAAATCCTCAACTATTTTATCTATATTTGCGCGCGTTTTTTATAATATACAAGTTTAAGAAATGTAAAATTCAAATTTTAAACTACAGACATGCTTTCTTGGTCACAGAAGCAAAGATACTGAAAAGAGTGTAATCTTACCTGAATCTGATTTGGCATAAAACTTATGTAATAACGCTGACACGAACGGTGAAAATGGCACTGATTCACTATGGAAACTTTCTGGGTATTATCCAAAATGGAAACAAAATCTGTTTGTTCATTAATTTCCGAGTTTCAGGTCACTTAATCTTGTAAAGGGACATCCCGTAACGGGACAAAGTTTAAGTTTTGTAGATTTTGGAAAGAAAATTTGTGTACAAATAGCCCATGCAAAGTATTGTTTGAGATGATTTTAACTAATTCATGTTTGTAATAAATCAGATTTAAAACAAAATAGAATAAAGTCCAGTAGCTGCTTTTGATATCCTATGTATCGTAAAGGTCCTGTAATGGGACAACAGAAAATTACGCAAACAATGTCATGATTTCATCGATATGCAGCGACTTTACATGTTGTAATATATCAAAAGCTATCATAAATTTATGTTGCATGTTTATGTAGATATTTTATTTTACGTAAGTTGGTTCTGTTAGTGTCGAATATAACGAACACATCCATTGTTGAACTAATTGTCCCGTAAAGGACATCTCTTTCCGGACAATACAATCAATAGGTTTTTTTAATAATATATTTATTTCACCGTAAATGAATTTTAATTTGTAATAAAGTTGATGACTGGCGCTCAACAAATAGCAAATAGTTTTCTACTTTTATACTAGAAAGGTTGAGATTTCCGCTTGAAAATATTCTATTTTTCTAATTTGGACAAGCGGTTTCTAGTACTCTTGTTGACATGAAGCAAAAATAAGTAGTTTTCAAATACCTGTTAATGACTATATTTTTACTTATTTTATTTTATATTAAAAAGCTCTACAAAATGCGACAACGTCTGATTGTGAATATGTTTTACTAATTATTTCAGTCCGTTGCAAATACCACGGACATCAATTGTGCATGTTATCAGAGAATGGGCCTCATACAAGAGAGATAATATTCAGTGAAAGAAAAAAAGATTACAAAATCGTGTTATCTTATTCATCTTTTACACTAACATGAAATGGTTGATAAAAAGACGTACAGGATTACACGATTTTTAAAACAGACTTTTCGAAAGTTTAACACTGAGCTAACAAAAAGGATGAGTCAAAGTTTGGCGAGTGGCTGGGATATCGAGAAATTGTCGAGAGATAGATAACAGCTGTTGAGATTATAGGAATCCATTATGAGTATCCATGTAGGATAGGGAAATCTCACCGAGGGGTTGAACATTTCAGTCAGAGACGAGGCTTGCCGAGTCTCTGACCAGAAATGTTCAACCCCGAGGGTGAGATTTCCCTATCCTACATGGATAAACTCATAATGGATTATATTTCTTCCATTTTAGTGCCAATATTTGGCGTCAAGTACGATGAACATAGATATCGACGCCATGTTTGTAAAATCTAACTTTGTAATTCGACATTCTACTTTAAAATAAATATGACCATTGGATAGATCGTACCGGATGTTTCTTTATATAAAATGTATAAACTATATAACAAAGTGGTTCATTAAAAAATCCAATATTTATCAGTTGAAACGCATTCAAAATTTCTAAATTTTGAAGAATCGGATGTCATTTTCCCGTAAGATGACGTCATGTTCTCCTTATGATGACGTCATGTAATTGTCTTTTGATTGTGACGTCACTAAAGGTCACGTGGTCATGTGAGATACGCGTATCTCACATAGGGATAAACCCTATCTTATATGAGCAGATATGGAAGAAAAAGGTAGCTAGGGGCTAAAATCAACTGTCCATTCGGTAGTATTTCGTTAGCTCAGTGCCAATATAAACTTTCGACAGGCCTGTACTGTATCTTTCTAGCATGGATCTTAGTATGTTAGCTGAGATCTGGAGAGTTATAATAGTCTTATCAAATGAAACAAACCGACATAACACATACAATTCTGTACATATCACACGTCTCTTGCTGTAACTGGGTGATCACTATGGAATACAATGTACATAGTCAAAAACAAACATACTAATCCATTTCCGAATCACAATCCAGAAGCAAAGTAAAAACTTTGGAACTGACAAGTTAGGTTAGACACGTGAACTTCCACCAGGGAAGTGAGGCCGGGTGCTCCGGAAGGTAAGCACCTCCTGTTTAGCTAGCTACACAATGTTTGGAGTTTCTACTGTAGAGCAAAGCTAAATAATACGTAACTAGAAAACATCCGAATACATAACATCTTGTACCATATTTAGAATTTTGCCATTAAAAATTCAATAATGGTATATGACAATAAGATCATCTGTTTTAATTGTTTCTATTTCTAAAGTTCTGAGTTCCTCTGTAAGGCCTGTGTATTTTAGTGACTCCATAGATGTGTCCGAGACTCTGGACCTTGGTTTTGGTCTCATCAGCAAGATTATTCACATTGAGGTTTTCCGCTCTATTCAGAGAAGAAGTAATTATTTTAGAAAATTTTCCAAATCAAGGCGAGGTTTTTGCCTACAAAATCTGACTCGAAACCTCAGTTATCAAATTATTTGCAGAAAAACACAACAACATGTACGTAGCTATACCCAATGCAACCAAAATACCCGATTAAATAATAAAAATGACAAAAACAACAAAAATAAAGGTTTGGCTAAATCCCTTCAGGAAGCATAAAAAGTCGCCATTTTTCGTAGTTAAGGATAAATAAAAGATATCCTGGTCTATGATCTGGACACCACCTTATTTTAACTCTTTCTATTTTTTATCAAAGTACCAATTGGTATTTTAAGTATGTCAGAACGATATACTGAGAATAATATATAGAAAATAAACACAGGCAAAAAAAAAAAAACCCAAATAATGATGCTACTTAATATGAACATCAGACAGACATGCAGTCATGTTTCTTAATTACGTCTATAGGTCGCTATAAATGATGTATACTGCAGAGGAGCTAAACATTTCCTGAATTAAACTTTTTTCTTTACCTATTTTTAGAGAGATATGACTATGATAGCATGCTTTATGAAGAAAAAGCATAGGTTAGTGCACTACTTTTTTCGTTACGGTCATATTAATATACCCCTATTTTGAAAACGTTTCCGTTTTTCACCTATTTTGGTGGTATTTCCTTTTTGAAAAGGCATTGTTCCTACATTAAACGTTTTACCACTTTCCCCTGAGATAGTACATGTCTCACGAGTCTGAATAAATAAAGAGCAAAAAACCCTATATGTTGGTGTTAATATAATACAGTTATAATATTTTGTGAAATAGGCAACAAAGCCCGATGAGTCGGCGAATGAAGATGAAGGTTGATATAATACTTTTTCAAAAAAAAAAAAAAAAAAGATAATTTTGAGAACAAATATAGCGGTAATAAACTGCACATATTTCAGTACATCATTAAACAATACCTACTGTAAACTCAAGACAATCTATAAAGCTACTAGTATCCTTCTGACATATTTCTAAAATAATACCGAAATACATGATATACAAAGATATTAAGAAGAAAAAGAAAAATTAATTTCATATTTTGAGATCATAAACACATCTACAAAATCACCAGCAGATTCTTTTACGCAAGACATAAACTTTTAATTTGATTAGGAAAATAGTTTGACTGATTTTTTTATTACATACAGTCTGTATCGGTATATTTAAGGATTCCAATGCCACAAAATTAAAATAGAAAGCATTTTAATTATGTTCAACATATTTTTGGAACAAATATGTAATTAACAAGGTTCGAATAATTCTAACCGCACATTCTATACCTCACCATTTACTTTTATTTTTTGACTACCAACAAGTAAGAGATACCTGGAACTACATTTAAAATTACTTAAAACATAAAAATATAATTTTTGGAAGTCTGGGGGAAATAATTATGCTATTAACATAATTTTATCTATTTTATCTAATTTCATGATAAGCAATAACGTTACTTCCCAGATTTGAAAAAAAAATCAAAAATCCATATTATTGATAACAACAGAAACAACTTTTTTCCTACGAATAAGGAACAACTGAATTTAAATGCACCAAGCAAGCATATAACTAGTAAGATATAAATAACAAAACCAGCACGGGGAAGAGTGTAAAACGTATTGGCTATATATAATTGATCAGATGGATAGTAACACGATCACATTCCAACATGATAAGAAGATCGTATAAAATATTGAGTCACATCAATGGTGAAGTTTACTGGTTTAATTAACGCATGAATGCGCTTGTCATTTTTTGTTATTTCGTTGCCATGGTGTTGATGTTCGAGAGGAAACACTTGTCAGATTTGAATGTAGGAGTTGGAATGACGAGAGGGCAACATCCCTTTGTGACGTAACCTTTTCGTGTTGGTCAGGTTAGAACTGACATTATTGTCCTAAGTAATTAAAACTCCAACCTGTAAATACCTTAATATAGATAGTAATGTGTGATAGAAATATTACTGTTGGCATTGTAGCCATGTCAGAAAGGTTACAATAGCTCAAGAGACCTACCTGTGTAAAATAACATCATCATTATTATCATCAGAATTATAGACCATAGTGAATGTTACATGACGTACTCTTATTCATATGGTAACAATTAAACATCAATGTAAAGAAACTGTTAAAGGAAAGGAAAAATCGTCTGTAGAATTTCAGATATGTTTAAAGGGACTGTTTGAAAAGAAGATTGTTGGTACAGATTTGAGACATATATGTTGATTTTTTAACATCAATGAGTTGTGGATAATAATTTTTTTGGAATTTCATGAAACTGGATTCAGGAACTTTACCTTTCAGCTGGCCGTAACTATTTTATGGGAAACAAGGCGCAAATGACTCAGTTCATGAAGTAAGTCTTAACGACTTTTTTATATATTGCAATTATATACGTGTACTTGAACTGGAGAAAGATTTACATATGTGAACTCATCAGTCATTTACATATATAGCAGGTATGCTCTGAATTAAGATTATCGGACCTTTCTGTATATACCCATTTCTTTATTTGCACATTGGTCAGAATGGCGGGAAATATAGAACAAAATCATTCTGTAACAGATTCAAACGTTACTAATTTAACTGGGTTCTGTGTTGCATATGCATACCCGAGCTTGTTGTCTTATGTTATCAATGGAATTCTTTGTCCTATAATCTCCATAGCAACTCTTATCAGCAACGTACTAGCTGTGACAATATTTATGAAAAAACATTCGAGATCACCGACGACTTTGATGTTAACCGCCCTAGCAGTCAGTGATATTTTTGCTGGAGGTGTATTAAGTCCTCTGTTTATTTACACATATGGAGTACACGCTGATAAAACGGAACTTATTCTGACTTATCCATTCTGTATTTATCACGATCTGGCTTATACATTTGCCGCTATTTTTCATGCCAATTCAATCTGGCTCACAACAGCGCTTGGGATCCAACGTTACATTGTAGTTGCCAAACCGTTTTCTGGACGAAGAATTTGCAATTTTCGGAAGTCTTTCATTACCATTGCTGTTATTTTTGTATTGTCTAATGCGTTGTGTTTTCTGTATTTCTTTTATAAAAGTTACGATTATGTCCATTACATTGACGAGGACGGAGAGGAGCACTATATTTGTAAATGTCCGCTAAACATGTGGCTTTACGAACATTTTGACGGTTTCATGGCTTTTATTAGATGTATAATCGGTAATATTGTACCATGTGGAATCCTAGTCGTGTCAACGTTTTTGCTTTTAAGAAAGCTGAAAAGTGAATCCAAACGCATCATGGTACTACATGCGGATGAAAACAACGACAAAGAGCGGAGGGATTTCCGGCAAATCAAAAGGACGTCAAAAATGATTGTTTGGATTGCTGCGTGGTTCTTGATCATAGAGATTCCAAACGGACTATTTTTACTCATCAAAGCTATACATGCTGCTACGGGAACAGAGATAGGACATGATACTGAGTTAACCATCATAAACATTCTTAACTTAATGGTGTTTTGGAGTTACTTCGTAAATTTTTGGATATTTTTATGCATGAGTGCATATTTCCGGAATTCTCTACAAAAACTTCTTGGATTTGATAAATGTTCAATGTTTAAGAAATCAACAAAGGATAATTCAGTTTTGAATAATTCAGAGACTATAGAACGTTATCATATATAATGTCGACCTCTTAGATATTTAAATGGATTTTTCATTAATGTTTTGAATAGATTTCTTAGTCAGTATATGAAATATTTTATGAATGCCTTTACAGATAATTTGAATATCAAAAAAATAAATGTATGTAGAAACAATTTCTTAAATATACATAAAACAGTTTTTTATTATTGTTTCTTGTTTGTTTGTAGACATATGGTACAGACTTGTCGAAAGTCTACCAACAAGTTAACGAATTGATGCTGAATCAGAGGCTCATCTCGACCCCTTGTTCCCTCTATATATAAAGGACAGTAATTCGGTTATCTAACTATATTTCGGCCATTCAGTAGCAGGGCTTTTAGTTGGCTAAGTGGTAAACTTTCAACAGGCCTGTACTGTTTACCTAAGGTATTTAAAAAGAAAACAAAATTTTACCTATATCGAATCACCACCATGAATGTAAATGTATAAAGAGTTTAAGGGCAGTTTTAAATCCTTTATACAATCACATTCCAGGTTGTGATTCGATATAAGTAAAAATCTTGTTTTATTTTTTCAGTTGCATTGCAGTGATTAATTATTGTTATAAACTAAGTTATACCAAAGTCACGGGATAGACCAACTCTTCGAATGAACAACACAACACGTTATGTAAGGCATTATATTAAACTGATGAGAAAATTGTACTAGATTAAATGAACTTGGAAAGAACTAACGTTGCATTGTTTCCATGACAGCAAATCGTTTTAAAGATCAAAGAGAAGAGAAATAAGGTTTAGACGGATTAATTTGTTGCACATTTTGTATTTTGTGATTGGTTGTAAAATGTATTGATATGTTGGTAGAGGATGAATAACACGCGGATGTGTTACAAGATTAGACTGAGTAGTAGTGATTGATAACAATTTGTAGATTTACGAATTGTCACAAAATCTGTTTCTCTGATACAAACACAATCACATCAATACCAAATTGATAGCTTCTACTCTCGCGTATTTTACATTGATTTTAACTACAGCAAAAGCATGCTTGGTTGTAATCATGTTATGGAAATTACTACTATAACTTAATTTGTCAGTTTCAAAGTTTTTACTTTGCTTTCGGATTGTTATTTGGACGTGGATTGTTTTTGAAAATTCCGATCTGTGTTGTTTGTCCATTTATTGTTTAAACAAAAGAAATAATATATAACTGAAAAATAACCAAGAAGTGAAAAAGTGCAATTTAAAAAATAACAAACGTAATAAGATCTATTTGACAAGAAAGCAAACAGGTGTATTTGACTATAGTCAATGTAGCCAAAAGCACGCAATTACAACAACATGTATCTGGCTATAGTCAATGCAGTCAAGACCAACACAAGACAAAAATAAGTACTGGATATGGTACATTCAACCAAGAGAGCGGAATTACACCAACATATACCCAACCGTAGACAATGCCGCCAAAAACAGGAAATAACAAAAACGAAAATTGTTGACTGAATACAAATATCTATATTATATAGCGAATGGTGCATAAAACGGGTATTTAAACATCCACAGACAGTAAGGCAGTGAAATAATAAAAGAATTTGTTTGTTATCCATTCACAATTTCTAAAGTCATCTAATTTAATTAGTAGATTAAGTTTTTATCATTGTTCAATCTTTATTATACTTCGTAGTATATACTGATTAAGTCCCCATAACAAATTCATTTATTTTGTAAATGAGACATTTGAACATTTTGCACTTTTCCCGTACGCCAACATAAAAACAAAGTTAATGTAGTTTATATTTCACGTTTAGAAAGTCGATCTTATCTGTTAAATATTCATCTCTTTTTAGTATTTATTGAAAACATTTAGTTTTATTGACATCGCATGACATTTTGTTTAGAATCTAGAATTCATTATGCAATACAAATACACCAGCGAATAAATATTCAAAATAGACACATCTTCGTAATAACTACACACGTTTACTTTCTAAAATAACCAATTACTATGACAGAGCGGTCATATAATGCGTAAATTCTGTAATTTGTTTGTTATTTGATACCAAAACTGTTGCCATGACAAATAAGTCTACTGAAAAGTAAATACCCAACACCAGCTAAAACATATAATGGATCAATCTAAACTATAATAGTTTGTCTTATCACGTATTTACACACTCAACGCTTCCTGGGTGCCATCGTGACACTTGAAATATATGATTAAACACTGAATAAAGTACGGCGAACTATTGATGTCATACTTACAACGCTTCCTGGGTGTCATCGTGACACTTGAAATATATTATTAAACACTGAATAAAGTACGGCGAACTATTGATGTCATACTTACAACGCTTCCTGGGTGTCATCGTGACACTTCAAATATATTATTAAACACTGAATAAAGTACGGCGAACTATTGATGTCATACTCACAACGCGACTTGGGTGTCATCGTGACACTTGAAATATATGAATAAACAATGAATAAAGTACGACGAAGTATTGGTGCCATACTCACAGCGCTACCTGGGTGTCATCGTGACACTGGCACTTGAAATATATGAATAAACAATGAATAAAGTACGAGAAACTATTGATGTCATCTTCACAACGCTTCTTGGGTGTCATTGTGACACTTGAAATATATGATTGAACAAAAAATAAATTATGGCGAACTACTGGTGACATATAACACTTTCTGGGTGCCATCGTGACACTTGAAAAATATAATAAAACAATGAATAAAGTACGGCGAATCACTGGTATCATTAACACAACGCTTCCTAGGTGCCATCGTGACACTTGAAATTTATAATTAAACAATGAATAAAGTACGGATAACTATTGGTGTCATATTCACAACAAGTTCTGTGTGCCATGATGACAATAGAAATTAAATAAAGTACGGCGGACTATTGGTGCCATACTCACAACGCTTCCTGGGTGTCATGATGGCACTGGAAATATATGATTAAATATAAAATAAAGTACGGCTAACTATTGGTGTCATATATACAAGGCTTCAACGCTTCCTGAGATTGATGATGACACCTGAAATATTTTATTAAACTATAAATGAAGTACGATGAACTATTGGCGTCATACTCACAACGGTTCCTGTATTTCCTTGGTGTCATTCTCACAATGCGAACATGGGTGTCATGATGACAATTGAAATATATGATTAAACAACAAATAAAGTATGGCGTACTATGAGTGCCATACTCATGTTATTTA
The DNA here is from genome assembly GCA_021292105.1 of Anadara kagoshimensis. Lineage (NCBI taxonomy): Eukaryota > Metazoa > Mollusca > Bivalvia > Arcoida > Arcidae > Anadara > Anadara kagoshimensis. The sequence goes on along the minus strand of CM037875.1, from coordinate 59,243,630 downwards.
GTATTATGTCAGTATTTATTTATGGCCGGAGATGGAACAGATTTTTAGGAAATAAGTAGAGGGAATTATTTCATTCATAGTAGTCATGTCATATGTAAATATTCTAAGATTCTGTCGATCAGTTATATCCATCAAATCCATACGGGGTATTAAGATAATATTACGTTGGTTATTATTACCCTTACTTGTATTTCAGATATATCACACGATTTTATGAGCTGATATAGTATGAGTTTGATTACAAAATCGTTAAGTTGACGAAAACCAGATCCAATCCATGAATACGTAAAACAAACTATATAGTGTATGATATTTGACAGTCGTTCTCGCTTATCGTGTAAATTTCATGAATTTGGGAGTAAGTGCTTTTAAGTAAACTCTTTGGTAAATTCATCTTTTGTTAATGGAATTCTAAACGAACAGAAAAATATTTTTTCGAAAAATTTAAAATTGAAATTTTATTTTGTAAATGCCCTTGCGATTAGTAAATCGCATATGCATACGCAGGAAGCATGGTAAAATCACGCTTTTGGGCGATTGTAATGTGATAAAATGTTTTCCCTCTACTGTTTTAGAATTCTCAAAATGCACAGTCTATCTAATAAATCGATAAACCATATTAATTACTACTTATACATTGAGCTATACTATATATATAAAACACAAACAAATAAAAAATTATATAGCTTATAACATGATAGTAATAACTGTAGCATTATAGCGAATGTATAAACATAAAAAGTCTTATTTCAAAATTTTCATTTTCATCATATAAGTGTTGTGATTATTTTGTAATGGCTGTTATAAGGGTAATCACTCATTAGTCACATACAAAAAAATCTTTACAGCAATATTCCCACTCCTTTCGGAAACTCTCTAGACAAATTACGTACACCTGATAATGAAAGAAAGATAGTGGTGTGTCGAATAAAGGTTCTCCTACAGAGGAGGGATTTACATAACAACCTGAAATCACAAAACATTGTTGGCGTCATGGATTTGTGTGTTGCCTTTGTGTAACAGAAATTATCAGCGATGGTTTGTTTTCTGTTAACCAAACTATCTGTCTGCTATTTTGGAGAAAAGTTGGAAAACACGAAGTAATCAAAACATGTTTTATTTTTTATGTCTCTTTCGGACAAGTTGGACTTGCCGATAATGTTGGAAATACAAGCCTTTAACGTGACTAAAGTAATTGTGTCTTACGTACAAAACTTGTGTCAAACGTCTAAATGACGTCAAACATTGAGAATGATCACGGGATCCCAGTTAATAATGCTCAAAAAGTGCCAGAAGGTTAAATATTAGTTGTAAACTGTTTCAAAAACCTTTTGAACAAGATCAGTGCAAAAATAGATTAATTGATGAGCAAAACAACTATTGCGTATTAATATATCATATCATGAAATGATAATTATAAAATTCCGTGCAATAATTTATAACAATTTAATTTTTACTTCAACATTCGCTTTAAATTTCTATATACGTTACTATGTACTTTTGCAAGAAAGTGGTATTTTAAACTTACCATACCATCTATTAATGAATTTTTTTCGTTTTGAAAAATTCAGATTATGATAAAAACTGTGTTTTTTCCAATTATCTGAAGGCTTGTAGAATCGATTTGTTGAAATCAAATCATTTAGAGGGTTGTCAAGGTTGTGTAGAATATCATATTCCATGTAAATCTACACAAGCGTTGTCTTTGATAAATAATTCGATTGCGTGCTACAAATCATTGTTTTGCTTTAGAAATTCAAAACTAACAAATCATGACAATCATAATACTAAATTGTTATACTAGAATGTTCTGTGATTAACTCGCAAACACAATACAACTGCCTACATAGCGAATTCACAAACTATCTGCCAAAACAAATGCTGGAGAGGATAATCCTATAAACAAAGGCTTTTGATTGGTGTTCACCTGGGTACCACGTCATTCAAATAAAGTTTGTGTGGGATATTTATTTCCATTGGACCGCATCGTTGGGATGGAATCACATCAGATGGCGTTTTCCCTTAAAAGTGACAATATTCTAGGGATTTGCGACGTAAACGTTTCCCAGAATGTTCCTTTCTAATGTTAAGGGACATGAAACACTAGCGACTGCATTTTGTGTAACACCAGTAATCCAAGTAACGAACATCTGGTCTAAACATTTCCTTCCAAGTGTGGACATAATGTCAGAATAAAGATTCCTTACAAAAAACTAATGAATAAAATGTGTTTAGAATAAGTCAGATAACCTAAACTTTAAAATCAAAACTTATGCTGTGAAACAAATTAATGAAGCAACAAACTGTATATCAGATAGAAACTCAGTATGTTAATATCATAAAACCATTACTTCCTCTGTAAGATATATTACTAGTAATAACGTTCTATTAGACTATAGGACATAGAAAGAACTGTGTTCCCAACATTTCCTCTCAAAAATCGGATATGTAGAACCAAATGGACTGTTTCATAATTATTTTGTACGTTGTTATTGTTGTTACCTTTTTTCTGTAAAGCAGTTAATGGTACATGCTCAAAAATGGCAAACTATTAGGATAAGTAAAAAATTGGGTAAGTAGGAAAAGGTAAACACACAATTTGTATATCTTGGCCTAATTGTAACTTTTACTGTATGTTTATTGGTTTAAAGAAGTTGATGATTTTTTAACGATAAATACATAATAAGGAGAAGCCAATTAATCCATCAACAGTCAATAAATTATAACATATGTTATGTGCAGTACAAAGAAATAATTTATATATATAACAACGTAATTCCTGTGTAGAGAATAAACACATTCAAGTAAAGATTTTTTTACTCCCATCTTGTTAATTTAATCATAACATCATTAAACCATACTTTCCTGTCTATTTATTTATCAATGTACTTGTAACATACACATCTGTTCAGCAAATGAAAGGTCACAAAGCCTTTTAAAACCTTCTCGAACGATGTTTATGTGAGGCCAAGTGCTTCGAGAGGTTTTACTATCAACAAATAATATCTGAACAATTATACAACCACTGATCATCAAATAAACATTGGTAGATCACATTCATCTATGACGTCATATGAATAAACTCTCGCTAGGCAATGACGATATCAGACAGGCTACTCGGAACAAAAAGATCTTATATCTATATCATTCAGAAAATCTTCCAATAGCACCATAAGGGTTTTAAAAGGTCCAACTGAGGAGCTATTTTGCGAAATATTTGCATTGTTGGTCTAATTTGTGCATGGTAGAAGTTTTTGTCAGATTCTGTCACACATAGAAATGGACAATTTACATCAATTTATGTTCCCCATATAGATACTATATTACAGCATCAGGGCAAAACGTATGAGCAGAAGCAATGACAAATAACACCGTTATCAAAAATAACTATAAATCCATTCAAAGCTGGTCTATCACATGCATCGCAGCGAAATTAACAAGTTCTTAGTTACATCGCCTTTAGCTTTTATAAATACCTAAGTTCTATTTGGCATGCTATGGGTTGATCCCTTTACATAGTCTTGTGGAATACTGTGCCACAACTGAATAATTACTTCCTACATCTCATGTTTCAATGATGTTACAGAATCTCTGATTTTCTTTTTTATATAATAAATGTCTTTGCTGTTGTCTGACAAAATTTACACTATTATTCCTTGTTGCGTGGACATTGAGTTATGCCTTATGGTTTTACATAATGCAAGAACCCTGTTAGTGTTCAGGTTCAGGGCAATTAGGAGTTAATGGTGTAGATCTTTTGAAACGAATGGGTGTGTAATTGGGGGTGTCAAGTATAAAAAATAGTACATGACGTAAAAATTGTTGGTGATTGTAGTGGTTTTCCAGAGAAAAATGTTGTCTTTCAGGAAGATTTTGCACTAAGAAATAACTCGATGTCCACATAAAACTTTCTTCAGTAACAAGGAATAACAATGTTACCTTGGCCAGTCAACAGCCTCAACTAAAATCCGATATAGAACGTATGGAATTATTAAAAAATAAAAATAAAAACACGAGAGATTCTATGCCAACACAGAATCAGGAGATGTACGAAATAAATAATTATGGTACAATATTCCCAAAGACTATATTAAGAGGTTACTCCATACCATGCTAAATAGAATTGATGCCAGTTACAATGGGCAAAGGCGATGTTACTAAGACCTACTTGTTAATTTGGCTGCGAAAAGCTTTGAATGAATTAATAGTAATTTTTTATAACGGTTTTACTTGTCATTATTTTTGCTCATATCAGGGGTGACATAACTTTTGCTCCGGGACTGTGTGTATGTCGGGTCAAGGAGGGGCTACAGGCAAAAAATGTCCAATGCATCAAGGCAAAACCAAACAGCTTTTCATGTAGAAAACTCTGTCTAAGAGGTTTACAAATAAGAACCTGACAAAGTGGACCTAGGCGTTGTCATGTTTATATCGGAATATAATTGATCCTTGACCTTGACTAGCACCTTACCTTTATACAGATTAGACCTCTTAGCCTGGTTCCAACTTTAGGTACGTTTATTTTATCTTGTTACATTATTTGTATATGTATAGAGTCAAACAGAGTCAAAAGAAGTCAGTAACACAGTAATATTCTTTAATATAAAAGACATGGTGAGGATTTGTTGAAAACTGAGATATGAAGCAGAAGATTTGATGTTTGTATAAATTCTGACTTATGTCTGATATATATGTTTATTTTTGTTGATATATTTTCTAGTAATATAAAATTAGTTAATTATATGTTCTCAATGAAGAATGAGAATATTTATGGACCAAAATTACAGCTATAAACATTTACTCACGTTTGATTTGGGTGTTATAAAACCAACCATTACTTCGAGTGGTAAATGAATATTAAATGTTTTGTGTTCGTCCAAGTTGATTTTCTGACTGGGGTGCCAATTAAGTCAGTTACCTAGGATTTTGATGTAACTTTGTGGAGAATAAGAGTCAGTAATGTCGGTTAACAACATTAAAGTCAAAGACCTGTATATTAACCTTAGTTTGCTGAGTATTTGGCCAATTTTCAGGTAGGGAACCAAACAATGGGAGTCATAAAAATTGACAAAAAATCCGACAACCTAGAACTCGAAATTTAAAAATCGACCATAATTATAAACTTAGAAAATCGACAATTTAGAAATCCACAACTAGGAAATCGAAACTTAAAAATAGACAATTTATAAGAAACACAATTTAGAAACCCATAACTCAAAATGGACAACAAGAAAATCGAAACTTAAAAATCGACAACTGGTTATATTTAAGAAACAGAAACTTAGAAAATCGACAATTTAAAAACCCAAAACTTAAAAATCGACAACTAGGAAATCGAAACTTAAAAATCAACACCAATACTAAGGAACAGAAACTTCGAAATCGACAATTTAGAAATCCACAATTTTAAAATCGACAAATTATAAATCTACAATTCAGAAATCAGCAATTTGAAATCGATAATTTTTAATGGATTATAATAATAATATAAATCAAGAAAAATAATGGTAAAAGTGTTATGGACGAAAATTATAGTTTATATCGGAGGACGGTGATAATTATGTTCTTCTGATTGCACGGAAATGAAGTAATGATTTGTGGCAGCCTCGCGTGCCGGAAACACGATGTCAAAGGTCAAAAAGCCACTGTTAATACTGAAATATCGCTTAAACGCAAAAAACATTGTCTTGACACGCGAGTCGGTTGTAGACATTTACAACATTGTAGTTTTATAAATAGAATATGTTTTCTTTTGAGAAAGGTTGGCTGGAGTATCTTATTGTGGTTTTAAATGAATGTAACTTTTAAAAAAATATGTATATTATTACATTTTGGACTTACAATTCTGGTTTTTAGAAAAAGGACTTTATTTATACCATGATTAAAGTAAGTTAGTTATTATAACTTTCCTAACAGACAACAAAACAATTGTTTAGAAGGCGTCCTATTTGACAAAAAACTAATGTCTGGTGAATATTGGATATTGGATGTTTCTTGGGTTTTTAAATAAGGCTCCGTTTTTCTGGAAGGCATTTAGACTGAAAAAAGAGTTAAGGACATAGGAAATTGTTATTTGTCATTCAGAAGGTCAAACGTAAAATTATGAATATATATTGAATATATCACGGAAATGTGTTAACACCAAACTTAGGATTTCGTGTCCTGTAAAGAAAGCATTATTTTATGGACAATACGTGATAGGTATAGATGATAATATGCATGATAAATATGAAAGAAATCCGAAAATAATCGATCAACACATAGACATTACTACTTCATACAGGCTCAAAATAATTAATTTCTTAACAACCAAAAATTGTTTAAGGCTGTCGGAGATGAACCGAGAATAATAAGATTTAAGGCATGAAGAGATATGTTGACACATTTACAGCGAGCGTTTGTCACGTGTGCAGAGAATGATGATCGCCTTCTTATCTTATTATAATTCTAAGAGATAACTGTGTTAATTGTTTCCCACTGTCTTGATGGTCGTGTCTGGAAATATTGGTCAGTGGATTTTTTTCTGTTCAGATATTATCATCTAACAATCTTTAGATATGGAAAACGTCACTTTCGGAATACTAAACAACTTAACCGGGAACAGGACAATATGTACAGCATACGATTATCCGCCGCTATTTTCTTACATAAGTTATGGAATATTCTGTCCAATTATTTCTTTCTCCTCTTTCATATGTAACTTGCTCGTAATCAGCATTTTCCTGAAGCAAGAAAAGAGATCTCCAACAACAGTAATGTTAACTGCTCTCGCCATCAGTGACATATTTGCTGGGAACATTTTGAGTCCTTTATTCATTATTCTTTACGGCATTAACAGTGGAAGAGGAGCGTATTACCTACCATATCCATTATGTACCTATCAAGATTATGCCTATAACTTCGCTGCCGTGTTTCATATGACGTCAGTGTGGCTTACCACCGCACTTGGAGTTCAACGTTACATAGTCGTGGCGTACCCACTCATTGGTCCCAGACTATGTAATATAAAAAAATCTATCATCGCTATTTTTGGATGTTTTGTGTTTTCAGTTTTTATGTGTTCTCCATATTTCTTTTATAATTCTCACGAAGTGTTCCGCCATATTGACATTAACGGTGACGTGGAATGGTTGTGTTACTGCGATATCAATAAATGGATGGTGGACAAATTAGATAAGCTTGTTGCTTTATCCAGATGCATTCTGGGAAATTTAGTTCCCTGTATTATACTTGTTGTCACGACAATTTTACTTCTTAGAAAATTGAGAAATGAAACCGATAGAATACTCCAATTACACGCGGATGAAAAAACGGAGAAAATGCGGAAGGACTTCCGGCATATAAAAAGGACCTCACAGATGATAGTTTGGATCGTAATCTGTTTTCTGTTTGTAGAGATTCCTAACGGACTATTTTTGTTAACAAAAGCCTTGTATCCGGACAACAAAATAATGTTTGGCAATAGGGAAACCATTTTTGCTGTAATATCCATTTTGAATATATTCGTGTTTTCAAGTTATTTTGTCAATTTTTGGATCTTTATAACACTAAGTAGGAAATTTAGGTCATCACTGAAGAAGTTACTAGGGCTTGATAAATTAATACGTCGAATAAAACCCAGCTATAAAAGCGAAACAACTTCGAGTTCTTCGCCCAGAACTCTGCTAGCTCTCTGAACTTAGTTTTAACTAACAAGGTCTGTTTGTTTGTTCTGTAAGCGTATGTCTTTTTATGTTTTCTTATATTAGATGGTATTTGAATAAAATATTATGTTATTTGAAATATTTTGTTCAAATTTGAGTTGATACGCTCTGAATTTATTTCACCATTATGTTACTGTTTTTATAATATTGGTTGGGAATTTTTGCTTTATTTCTAATGTCAGTTGTTGGTAGTGGTGGTGTTATAACGTGCGCTAAATTGCTTTTATGGTACACTGTGACATATCTCTTACCGTGATTGTATAAATATACATGTAAACATTTATTCTAATTGCCATTTTGTGGTTACACAGGGGGGGTCGCTTAGATTTCCGGAGCACCCCTCCTCACTTCCCTGGTGGAAGTTGACGTATTTAACCTAATTTGCCAGCTTCAACATTTTTACTTTGCTCTGGGATTGTGTTTTGGACATGTATTGGTACGTTTGTTTTGGATTATCCGTTTATATATGGTTATTACTAAAATGAAAGAATCTACTGATGTCACAAACCTATGATTGTACAAAGCGAACAAAGCGCAGTTTTTATTATTATTATTATTATTATTATTATTATTATTATCTTAGTCCTTTAAACCATTGATAGTGTATTGCCTCTTAACAATGTATGCAGTCTGTAGTTTGTTTATTATAACTTCAATATGTTTTTACTTTTACAATTCCAGCCTTTAGTTAGTTTAGCGACTTTATATTGTACGCACTTTTATGATTTCAATATTTAATATTTACCAACTAGATGGACATCTCAAATTAAACCGACGACCTTATTTGTTTTTATTGCTAAATATAAAACTGTTTATTATATAATTTTTACTCTTTTTTATTCTTGATATTTTTTTGCGCATGATTTTAAAAAAAAATACATATGATAATTGATTTGCAGTCTATGATGCAGATTTAACTTTAAAACAACCAATAAAATCAAAACATAAGATTGATTTTTGTAAACATTTTTTTTTAAAAATCTGTTTAAAGGAATCATTCTTGTGTGGCCAAGTTAGGTGACTGCTGTAGATGTGTAGTTTTCATATTTAAACAGGAACTGCTTACCCTCCGGAACACCTGGCCTCACTCCCTTATGTGTTCACATTTTTGACTACCAACTTTTAAGTTTTAACTTTTTTTATTGTGGTTTGACATGGATTGGTATGTTTGATTTTTATTTTCACGACATGAGTTAAAGTACTCCATTCGGGAGATAATATCTTTTTAACTAGTTAATCCGACATTACAACTGGTTCGTGAACATATTAACACCATGGAAAGAAGAATGTTTCATTAGAGAAGAATAATATCCTGGAATGTATAAAATTGAAACTGAAAAACCTTCTTGGTAACCAGAAACGGACAGAAAACGAAAAGAATAGGAAAACAAGCAAGACCAAGCACAAGACCCCAGATTATAAAATCCCCGAATTTAGACGAACACTGCATATAGTGACAAAATAGTACCAATTACATCCTATACTGGTTTTAATTTTACAACACTAGACGTCCGTTTCGGGATACACGCTTTCGAAAAGTTGAAAAAAAATCAAAATAACCAAAATACATTTTACCAAATGTAGCTGAAGAAATACTTTGTATGGGGTAGTATGCAGTGGCGTGACGTGCATATAAGCCAATAATCCTGTGCTTGCACAATATTTTTTTTATATTTAAAAAAGTTAATCCAATATGTCATTTGTCACTCTGTCAATTGTGTTTTAAAAACACAAACATCTTCGTGAATTGACATGTAGACATGAAAAAAATCCAACCAAAAAAAGATTCTTTTTGCAAATCTTTTTTTTTTTAATTCAGAGGAAGCATGCTCCCGCCTCTCGTGTGGACGCTCTGGCATCAGGCTTGCACGAAATATTTTTGCTGGCTACGCCACTGGTATGCCTTAGTTTATTTTAGGAATTTAAAATTGTAAATAGCAGCAAATTTAGAGTATACTAAATGTTTCAAGTACAGGAATCACAATAGTTGTAGATCTGTCACTCTCTAATACGTAATCCAATACTAACATATAATTCATCTCCCTGGTGGTATAAACAATATAATTTATGTTGTTGTACCTGGAATCATGACCCTAAATTCTTGTCTCGGTTATTCAATAAAGCTTTGATAATTTGAAATCACAGACACTTAGAAGGCATACCCTAACGTGGTCGGATAATTACGGCGACAACATTGTCTATCTTCTAGGAATAATAACAAAATGCTAGGTAAATATTGCCTCTGTGTTCTGATGATAGTAAAACTTGTTTTTTGGTTAAGCGGGGATTATCTACAGCTAAACAAAGGTATAAGATACAAGTACTAGTACTGTATTATTTTAACCTCGTGATTACATAATTATTATAGATAATAGATTTGGGTATCATTACTTCTATAGTCTGTTAGTACATGTTTGAGGAAATTAAGAAAGGGTTCGTCTTTGTATTATTCTTGTGCGTTTAGGGATGAAGGATTATTAATCATACTAGAATATAAGAAATGATATGTTATCTAAATTAAAACTACTCCGTATGTAAACGATTTACACACCTTCCATAATTAGTTTCAGTATCTCGAACAAGTAGTTGAAGTAAGTCGAAACCTTTGTAAATATAACCACTTTTAGAATTAATAGATTTTTGCACCCTTGATAGAAAAATCCATAAAAATAGCGGTGGCAGGTATTTTTCTTATCATATCTTTTTCAAGTGCGATAGAGGTTAATGCCTTGTAAGAATAATAGCCTTGTAATAATTATAGGGAAACCCGAGGGGTTAAATATGAGGTGCTTACCCTTCCGCAGCACCTGGCTTCACTTCACAGGTGGAAGTTCACGTGTCTAACCTAGCTTGCAAAGTTGCAAAGTTTTTACTTTGCTTCTGGATTTTGATTTGGACGTGGATTAGTATGTTTGTTTTCGATCAGTAAGAGACAAGGCATGCAGTCTCTGACAGAAATATCCAACCCCGAGGTTGAGATTTCCCTATCTTGCATTCAATTTGATAAACTCATAATTGATTCTTTTTTCCAGTTTGATGACAGTTTTTGGTTTAAAATATTAGTAACATTGACATAGACAAACATTTTCGTAAATCTAACTTTATTGTTTTAAATCAACGTTTTACATAAAAATAAATATGAATATCGGATAAAATGTACCTGATATTTATTTAATGTATAAAACGAATTTATTTATTCTAATCTCCCAAAATAAACATTTGAAACGCACTGAATTTTTTTAATTTTTTTATACCCAGGTGTCATTTTCCCGCAATACGACGTCATGCCCGCACGTGTAGGTGTGAATACGCACGTAGAGGTAAAATACGCATGTTGAGGTAAAGATAGAAATTTTTACCTCTCTTTCTTCAATCGGACAACTTTATCTCAAACATAGGAAGATGGAAAAAACATGTCTTGCACCTCAGATTGAAAACTCTAAAAAGCGGTGAGCGATATATTCTTCTTCAATATTGTACAAGGAAATTCAACTGTTTGCATGTATATCCATTATGAGTATCCATGCAGGATAGGGGAATCTCACAATATACAATAATATTTCAGGCGTATATTGTGAAATTTCTCTATCTTGCATGGATATTCATAATGGACTCTTATTTCCCCAATCTTCTTATCATTGGAAGAAGTCGTCTGTAGTTGTAATGCCTTATAACTTAACTAATAACCTAGCAAAAACAAACAAAGAAACGAAAAAAGGAAACAAATGAGACAAAATACCTATATATCAAGACCATTGATTATAAAAATCACAGCTTTGAATGCACGCTGAATTTCATATAATTGGCTTCCGTGTATGTGGTTATAATAATTGTAAAGGAGGTAACAATACGGCTAATACACTATATATGGCACTTTATACAACGAAGCAAGCTGCTTACAAATAAATTGTCAACACAAGGGTATTGCGGGCCTAGGCTTAACAAAGTCCTAAAAAGGTTTTATGACCGTCATCACAATATTGTTGATAATTATGATGTCTCTGTATCCAATATTACCATGAATAGAATACATAGTTCCATGTTTCTTTCATTCCCAATTTTGATTACACACGTGGCGAGTGTAGCTAGCTAAACAGGAGGCTCTTACCTTCCGGAGCATCCGACCTCGCGTCTCTAATAAAGAACGTGTTTAGCCTAGTTTTCCAGCTTTACTTTGCTCTGGTAGTTTGATTTTGACATGGATTAGTATGTTTGTGTTTGATTTATATCTAAGAACATCTATAATGAGATAAATTCTGTACCATTAATAATATAGACTTTGATCTAACTAGGTCAACAGCTTTTGTTTTATTATCATAGCTACACTTATCTCCTTCTGACAAATAACTCTGTCAAATGTATTCATAGTGATATACATAGTATCATATCATCAATAAAAATGTATATAAAGCATTTGTAAAAAAATAAACGTAGTAATACAGTAATTATGAATTATACACAGTTTTATGACCATCTGTTGGGTGATAAATTCAAAATATTAACGTTTGGTTTATTTTAGGTTTTTACTATGAATTTGGTATCTGGTTATTGACAACTACCAACATATATTAAAAATAGTTGCGTAGACACATATTTTGAAAATAGTTATGTATAATGGTAAGATAAAAAAGGCCACAGCTTAGCAAACTGACAAACAAAGATAATGGCACAGTTATTAAAAAAAGTTATTTATAAAGGTAATACAAAAACACCACAGCATAGCAAACTGACAAACAAAGATAACGACACAGTTATTGAAAACAGTTAAGTATAATGGTAAGATAAAAAGACGACAGCATAGCAAACACGATATGTTAGTAGTCAAACAACATTGAATGAAAATTTAAAGAATGGTATTACAGGCGCGGCAAATGTAGCTAGCTAAGAAGAAGGTGCTTACACTTCCGGATTGTCCGGCTTTACTTCCCTGAAGGAAGTTCGCGTGTAAACCTAATTTGTCAGCTTAAAAGTTTTTACTTTGTTTCTGGATTTCGATTTGGACATGGATAACTGTAGGAACCACTATGTTTGTTACAGTGAAATACTCTTCATATCCATAGAATATGAAATAAATTTGAATAAAGATTGATATTTTTCACTCACTTGTACCTAGTGTAACAGGAAATCTGTATGCGCATCCGAGATTAGCCCAGAATATATCTGCACCGGTTAAAACGTTGACTCTTTTGGGATTTAACATGTTGGAAAAACAGGCAAATGGTGGACCCTGTTGCTCATATGACGTAAAACGTCATCAAGGACATCACTTCCGGTGTAAACATCGGCATGTAAAATCCTCATAACGCCAACATCTTCCTTTCTACAGACATATTTTATGACGACTGCGGATGCGCAAACAGATTTCCTGTTACGACGAGTTACAAGTAAGTGAAAATATCAACCTTTATTCAAATTTATTTGATTATATCTATGATATAAATAGTATTTCACTGTCACAGAGTGGTTCCTACAATAGAGTGTTTGTATTTGATTTTTATATGTGGTACTACGAAGCTTTCATAGAGAAAACTCATTATATAAGTCATAAGAAATGATTCAATGGGTTTTATAACTTGGGATGATAAGATTTTATGGTGCTTTATGTCTTGGTCGCCGCTATTATCACTGCACAATAAATAAAAACCATTGATTAGAAGAGTCTGTTACGTTTTAGTGGCGTTCACTGTACATGTATGATACATGTTATGGCAACTAAAGTCTGATTAACACTTATATACATAAAATGTCCACTGAGGATAAAATACAAGCATTATTTTATATATGAGTAATTCAAGAGTTGTAGGAATATATTATTTAAATAAAATCATGTTGTTTGGACTTTCTCTGTGTGTTTAATAAAAAGGACCTAAGTTTCATGTGTTTATTTTCCCTCAGGTTTTCTAAATTTTGTTTTGTTGCATTTGCTTATTTGAGAATAAGGTAATTGGTAAGTGGTATTATACAATTATAGCTCAAATTTGAGGCAAATATATGTTTTATTGAAACCTCCCCCCCCCCCCCCCGATAGCAATATTGACCGAGGGATTGCTTAAAATTGGTGCTATAATTATTTTATTGTTAATTTGGTTAGGAAAATTCAAAAGGAAAAACTAATTGATTTCAGCCATTTAAATGCTTTATAACACAAGAAATTGAATATTAACAACTTTAACATTGAACTTTTCAACATACGGATATCATATCACTTCACTTTGAAAAAAAATGTTGTAATTTATTGTAATATTTTGACAATTGTACAAATCGTCGTCTTCTTCAGTTGGCAATGACGCACACCTTCCACCGTCTGCTGCCATTGTTGTTACGATGTGTTGTCCTTCAAAACCATCCTACTATTTTCGAAGCACCATTAACCCGAGTAAATAAAGTAGCTTCTTCTCAGATATCCACATTCAAGAAAGATAAACAATCTTTTTTCAATCAACTTTTTTTCTTACACGTGCTAGTTCATTACATTATTTAATTTGATCACGCGACGACTGTAAGCCCATTGGAAGTGCATGAAAAATATAATATTATAATAATATTTTTGATATGTTTGTGTTCTGTTGACATTTAGGTAAAACGGGTATTTTTATATGAATGTTTCAGTACCTTGAATTTTGAACATAATTGTTCATTTTTAAATGTATGTTAATTTAATGGAAAATCTAAATTGAATATATAACATACAACTTAGAATAAAAAATAAGCACACTAGTCCACCCACGAATCACCATCTAAAAATCACAAAGTAAAACCGGACAAGTTCAGTTTAACATGTAAACAGGAAAGTGAGGCCAGGCACTCAGGTTCTCTAATAAATAAGCACGCCCTGTTTAGATAGAAAATAAAATAAATATTTAAAGCATGATTGACAATAGGCATTATCTTCGAAGAAACCTGCTATTTTGCATATCAGATAAAATCAATTTAGGTCAGCATAAATAAGTTACTGCCTTGTTAATACCTGTTTTGCCAATTTAATACGTTTTATGATACAACAAAAACAAAGTGCTTATAAACGTCGAAGGAAACACAGCAACGGTAAAATCAATAAATAAAAATAGTTTTAGTTTACTGTATAAAGAATTAAAATTGATTTTCTCTGATCTTAAATCCACAACTCAATTTTTTGGAGAGGAAAAATCAAAATTGTAATAAAAACTGTCAAATTAACAATCATTAACGTGACACTAAGGTGACACTTTTTATGTTTGAAGCTGTGTAGGCCATGGTTAATGCGTTATCCTTCATAACCCATCGCTGTGGGTTCGACCCTTTGTACTGTGAGAAAGGATTTTTTGTTGTTGTGAGCATTTACTTGTTGGCTCTGTAAATGGATTAAGTGGTCTTTGGTATATATATGCGTCATTGAGGCCAGTGTCATAGCGCCAGTCATAAGACCAGAATACCTTTTATCTTTGGCTTATTGATTTCGAAGGGTGTACATATAAGGAGTTTCATTTATACCGGTTAAATAATCAAAACCCTGGATTTTGTTTATTATAGTTATCACAATATTGTTGATAAGTATGATGTTTCTATATCTAAAATTATCCTGGATATATTTGAAGTCACATAAGCTTCATGTTCCTTTTATTCTCAAATTGATTACACACGTAACAGGTATAGCTAGCAAAACAGGAAATGCTTACACTTCAATCTGTTACAAAGATTGAAATGAAATATCTTTGAAATGCAGTCAGTCATTTAAGTTTTTAAAAGTAATGAGCTAGCTGGTATTAAACTGTGTTTTATCTGGCAGATATTATAAATTAGCATTTTCTTGCTGTCTCTGGTGGGTATAATTTAAAAGTTTGGTTAAATTTTTAACTTAAATGGCTCAAAACTATTTAGAGGCAAACATTCTTTACTCTCATGAGACATTATACGGATATTAGTGCGATATGTAAAATATTTACAATGATTTATTGATGATTTCCGAAATAAGATGTAATGTAGTTTTTTGTTTATTAAAAATACATTTAAAAATTAAAATAAAAGCTCTCAAAATGTTCTTTTATCCGGATTTATACTACGAATAATGTAACATAAAAGACCCAGCACCAACACTGTTTTATTCGATACTGTTCATTAATGTTCAAAGGGAGAAAACTCTTCCTGTTTTATGGTTAATAAGTGTCAGTTTTTTTACTGGTTGGGCATGCATAAACATGACCAAGGAGCTTGCAAATTAATACAATAATACATTTTGGATGTATCATGGCATGTTTGATTTTTATTAAGTGAAACCTCCCTAAACCGTACACTCTCTAAACCGGCGGACAATTCTCTATTCCGGACAAAATATTTGGTCCCGAATTTATCCTTCTTTATTTCAACTAACAAAAACCTCTCTAAACCGGACACTCTCTATTCCGGACACCAGACAAACTTTTCAGTCCCAATTGCTTATGTCCTTAAAATTGAACCTCTCTAAACCGGACATCATTTTTATTTTTTTAAATCTTTTCTTAGTAAATTAGTTTTAAACAGATTTATAAAAATAGTCAATTATGTACACTTAAAAATTATAAGGTTTTTAAGTATTTTTTATTCTCATTTAATATATTTGGTATTTAATTTAATTACTCATGTTTTTATTTTTTAAAACATTTTTCACCTATATGTTTTCTTCTCTTCTGTCCTTTTGTGATTTTCTTTATCGTTTAAAATTGTTTAGTTATTTAGTAATTGACACAATAACTTAAGATAATTACTACCCATCACTTCTATTAGGTTGCTATAAGTGTTTTGTTAATTATGATCCAGTAACAGGAACAGGTAAAGTGTCAACACTATTGTGGTCCCGTTAGGGGTTAATGATGGTAGTGTTAATTGCCTTCAGTACCCTAATAAGAATCCTATTAAGACAGTTAATTTAAAAGTGCTTTAAAACAAAACATCTTATTATGAGAAGACGATGTAATATTAATATGAACAGTGTTGTTGATTATGGCTTCTCTGAAATGTATCACATTTGAAAGTCCATTTCAAAATGCCAATTAACACTGGATACATATGTTGGTCATAATTAAATCAGTTTAATTCCATTAAGTTTCACATGGACTATTTGTTTTCTAGCTGTTTTAAACCAGTTTTATCATAGACATATCTGGTTTCTATACAACCCTGTCTCCTGGTAATCCAGGTTAAAATTTTCAAAACCTCCCTAAACCGGACACCTCCCTAAACCGGACAAAATCTATGATTTCGAAGGATGTACATATAAGAAGTTTCATTTATACCGGTTAAATAATCAAGACCCTTGATTTTGTTTGTGATAGTTATCACAATATTGTTGATAAATATGATGTTTCTATATCTAAAATTATCCTGGATATATTTGAAGTCACATAAGCTTCATGTTCCTTTTATTCTCAAATTGATTACACACGTAACAGGTATAACTAGCAAAACAGGAAATGCTTACACTTCAATCTGTTACAAAATTGGAATGAAATATCTTTGAAATGCAGTCATTTCAAGTTTTTAAAAGTATTGAGCTAGCTGGTATTAAAATGTGTTTTATCTGGCAGATATAAAAAATCAGCATTTTCTTGCTGTCTCTGGTGGGTATAATTTAAGAGTTTGGTTAAATTTTTAACTTAAATGGCTCAAAACTATTTAGAGGCAAACATTCTTTACTCTCACGAGACATTATATGGATATTAGTGCGATATGTAAATTATTTACAATGCTTTATGGATGATTTCCGAAATAAGATGTAATGTAGTTTTTTGTTTATTAAAATTACATTTAAAAAATAAAATAAAAGACCTCAAAATGTTCTTTTATCCGGATTTATACTACAAATAATGTAACATAAAAGACCCAGCACCAACACTGTTTTATTCGATACTGTTCATTAATGTTCAAAGGGAGAAAACTCTTCCTGTTTTATGGTTAATAAGTGTCAGTTTTTTTACTGGTTGGGCATGCATAAACATGACCAAGGAGCTTGCAAATTCATACAATAATACATTTTGGATGCCATGTTTGATTTTTATTATTTTAAAGGTTTCCAAAATAATGTCATCTTGTATCAAAAACAAAAATACTTATCTAAGTCCGAATCACAATCCAGAAGCAAAGTAAAACTTTGGAACTGACAAGTCAGGTTAGACACATTAGACACATGAACTTCCACCAGGGAAGTGAGGACAGGTGCTCCGGAAAGGTGAGCACCTCCTGTTTAGCTACTTACACCCGCCACGTGTGCTATCAAAAGTGAGTGAAAGGAACATGGAACCATGGGACGTCAAATATACCCAGGGCAATCTTGGACACAGAGACATCAAACTTATCAACGGTACTGTGATGGCGGCCATAGAGCTTTTTGAGGGCCGGGATAATCCTAGGCTTGCAATATCATTGCGTCATTAATTTTTATGCAATCAGCCTGCTTTGTTGTACAAAGTCCCTTGTAACCTTTACCTTAATAAAATAAGAATGTTTGTATTGTCAAATCTTTATGGCATCAACATACATATGTTGTCGTGTCATTGTTTGGTAAATTTAGGTATATTTTTAAAATGTACGTATTTATTTATGAACCGTAGTTAGTTTTGTAAATAAATCATGGATACTGTTGTATCCATTCAATATAACTATAACCACGACGCTGGACATTATATTGCCGTTATATCAAATGTCCGTACAAAAATGAGAATGTTAAAAGCAATATGACCAATACTTTAATACTTTTTGTCTTTCGTGCTTTATTAGGACGTGAAATTCCATTCAATCAATCAATTTTGTCTTTTGTCGTGGCTGTTCTTTATAGGGTTTTATTGTTCAGTGTTATTGGGTTAATCGCCTGTTGCTAAGTACATAATTTCGCGTCACGAATGCATTTGCTTCTTAATAAATCTTCTGTCCAGTACACTAGTTGCAAGTTATTGGTTTTGTAAACATGTTTTTTTAGACAAATTGTTCAATCCAAATTAAACTTACAGAGTAAGTCCATGCACCATTAAAGCTGTGCTTTCTTAAATTAAAACCTCGGATAAAACAATTGCGGAAGAAATACAGTGTATCAAAAAATAATGACCTACTTTGCTATAGGTATTTTTTCTGTACTTAAAAACTCAGCATGAACTAATTTCTGCTCCTTCAGTGAATACCAAAGAAAGAAAGACCCTGAGGGTCATTTCGACCCAAGGGGACGGAATAGCACCGTACTAACTTTTAAATAGTTGAGATATCACAAACCTAAAGTTTTTTTTACGAAAATGCAAAAAATATCAGTCAATGATCTTCTCTATCAAACCATATTTTTTGTGTTGTTATGGGGAGAAAAATTAGATAATATAGATAAAACTTGCCTAGGATGGGTAGTTAGTTGGAATCCATTCCCATCTCTATTATAGCATGGTACAATCTTGGTTGTGAACAGTTATTATACAAGGAAGAAAGCTGCTTAAAAATCAATGGATTAGTATGTTTCTCTTTGATTGCTGACTATATGGTATTTCAAGTGCATCAAAATATTGCTAAAAAGTAGTATCTATTACCGGTATCTTGGATGTGTTTGGTGTTTTAAAGATCTATGTCTTTCATTATCATTTCAATTCATTTAATTCAGTTCATTTTGTAGGCACGCCTTTCCGGGACACGCGTTCTCACTTTCCTGGTGGAATTTCACGTGTTTAACCATATTGACCACTTTTTATATAAAATAATGTTATAAAGAAATGAAAGCATTGGACATTTACCATAACAAAAATGTGAGCATGTATTTTAATAATCTGTTTCTCTACATATTTATACATTTCACATCATCAGCAAAACTTATTTTATCTGGTAATAATAAATCGACAACTTCTCAATCACATTGTTATATCAACATAAAAAAATTATCAAAATTAATACAACAATACAATGTATATAGATAAGTGCATAAATTAATGTACTGAATTTGTTTATTAAAATATGTACAGTTATTTAGCGTGATAAATAATAATTTGGAATGTATCAATTACATTAACCAAATAAACTCCAGTGTAATCAATCTTTAACTTTTAATGTTTTTTATATTTACCATGAAATAACTCAACGTTCCTGAAATAACATAATGTACATGGATATTTTTTCTTATGATTATTTTTTTTTATTTTAGATTATCATCTTATGTAAAACTTTTAATTTATGATTAAATAAGTAACATCGCTTTGGCACATAAATTCAAATGTTTTTTCGAGTCATCCATACAATTACGTCTGGAACTAAGCATTTTATGCAAAGATAACAGAAAAGATTTGACCAATCTAAATATCTGAAACAAAAGCAACTTAATTTCAATTTGAATAATTCAAATTAACGACTTAAAAACTACATCCGATAATGTTTTGCGGTGCATAAAAAGAATGAATATGTTTTTGAAAAAAAATTGTGTAGTAGGTATTGCTTATAGCAACGTTAATCACTTTGTATTGTTACGTTTTGAAAAACAGTTTAAGACATCTAGTCTTTTTTCTCCCATGTGATTTGTCTACGAGCAACACCGATTATTTTTTTCTTTGCTCATAGAAATAATCGATTCTAAAACCTCCATTACAGCGTCGACTAACTTGTTCGCAAGACCGCTCAATGCTCCATATAGCTTTTGCCCAAATGTTTTCTGTACCCATACAAAATCAACCTCGTCACTGTTCTTTGAGAACTGAATGACCAATTTGTTTTCCCCTGCACCTTGCTTTACTGTGATAGGATCGACGATATTTTTTCTTATGATTAATTTTTTTATTTTAGATTATCATCTTATGTAAAACTTTTAATTTATGATTAAAAAAGTAACATCGCTTTGGCACATAAAGTCAAATGTTTTTGCGAGTCATCCATGCCATTACGTCTGGAACTAAGCATTTTATGCAAAGATAACAGAAAAGATTTGACCAATCTAAATATCTGAAACAAAAGCAACTTAATTTCAATTTGAATAATTCAAATTAACGACTTAAAAACTACATCCGATAATGTGTTGCGGTGCATAAAAAGAAAGAATATGTTTTTGAAAAAAAATTGTGTAGTAGGTATTGCTTATAGCAACGTTAATCACTTTGTATTGTTACGTTTTGAAAAACAGTTTAAGACATCTAGTCTTTTTTTAAATACCATGTAATTTGGCTACGAGCAGCACCGATTATTTGTTCTTTGCTCATAGAAATAATCGATTCTAAAACCTCCATTACAGCGTCGACTAAATTGTTCGCAAGACCGCTCAATGCTCCATATAGCTTTTGCCCAAATGTTTTCTGTACCCATACAAAATCAACCTCGTCACTGTTTTTTGAGAACTGAATGACCAATTCGTTTTCCCCTGCACCTTGCTTTACTGTGATAGGATCGACGTTGTCCAGGTAAATGGTAACTTCTATATTGTTTATCCCTCCGATGATAGTATGTATTTTTGTTTTCAATCTTTTCAAAGCTTCTTTTTCGTGGTCCTTAAGGTCTTTTTCATGGTCTTTCAGGATTTTGTGAATCATTTTATGATTGCAATGTCCTTCGTATTTTGTAGACTAATTTCAAAGAAATAATACAGAATATTCACTTATGAATAAGACAATTGGCTATGTGTGAAGATAAATAATGAAATTACAATGATGTCAAATATATCACTAATAGTACGTTTTGGAGCGGAACGTCACCAATAAACATTTTGCTCAATTGTAAAAGGAATGCATTATGTTAATCTTACAAAAGTTACATTCATGACTTCTCTTATTTTATATGTCACTTAGATATTTAGTTCAAAATGGTTCGAAAGCAAAAATATTAATAAATAACTACAAAAAGGGCCTGGTCTCTTAATCTCCGTGACACCACGGTAGCTATGTTGGCAGAATGCTCGCCCCATGGGTTCGACCTCAGACCGGGTCTGATCCAAAACTTAAAAAGGGAGAGTTGACTGTTCTTTCGCTAAGCACTCGGCATTACGAAATGAAAGTCACTGTCCTTTCGGTTGGGAACTTTAAATAAATGAGGCCCTGTGTCTTGGTAGGCTTGGGACGATAAAGAACCTTCCTTTACATTGCCATCAGCGCAACGCACAGACAAAATTTCTGCACCTTCGCCTATAGCTTGTAAAAGTCTCGATATAAGTGAAATATTCTTCACTGAGACATTAAACAACATTACTTAACTGAACTAAATTCTTTATCTCTATCAAATAAAAAATAAGCAAATTGTTTTATAATATTTATATCAAATGGAGACAGAAAACATATTTTAGAAAAAAAAACTTGAATATGAAATATAAAACCAGAAATTCCTGAACTTACCATGGCTCTTGTTTTTTATCTGTAATTGATCTAAAAGAAGAAATTGAAAAATAAACGTAAACGTTGAAGTTAACCAAAACAACAAACACGGAATCATAATATAACTGTACTTATCAACAATATTATGACGACGGCTATTAAAGGTTTAGGGTCCTGATAAGTCTAGCATTTCAATATATGTCAACAATCTTTTTGTAAGCAACTTCATGCGCTGTATAAAGTTCCCGTAGTAGATGCAATCTCTACCATGGAGTATAAATTGTGAAACAAATGCACGATAAGCAGGAGATATATAGTTACCAATAAAAAATGAAGTCATCAAGTTTGCCGTACATCTTTAGAATAGATAGCATTGACATAGTTCCGAATTTAGGAGTATAAAGAGATAGAACGCCATCTATGTAGAATTGACAGATTTGGTGACAGTCATCTTTCTAAATTTAATTATGTTACGCATAACTTCTGCCTTATTTAAATAAACAAAAACATTAGTAAGAAATGGTACATAATTTGTTGCCATTGGTTTACCGATTGTTTGTTTAAAAATTAAATTATATTTTTTTAGAATTCACATTTGGTTGAAGTCAGATGTAGAATAGACTTTGTCTGAATAAGACCATCTTTTGTAACTGTCAAATTTTGTGTCAGAACACTAATGATAATGGTTAAGCAGTATATTAAGAGAAACCTGTTGATACGTTTGATGTCTCTGTGTCCAGGATTGCCCTGGATATATTTGACGTCTCATAGTTCCATGTACCTTTCACACAATTTTGATTACACACGTGGTGCATATAACACCCTCTAGGTTCGGATGCTGCGGGTCCGAGAGCACTCATGGGTGGCCGTCCTTGGTGGCGCCGGTGTTGAGAGTGCACCCGCAGCCTGGGGTGAGGCGTGTTACAATATACTGACTTGTGGACTCTGCCTTTTGGCAGAGACGAATGACAAAAACAGTAAACTTCTATTTACATGGTTTATTAATGTCTAATTCTTCTTTCCCAAGTCCAACTCTCTTCTCTTATTCTCAAAATTACATACATATTTATATCATTTTAAGTTGAATAGAACACAAAGTTTTGTAACAGTAAATCTGATTGGTTAGATCAGGTTATTATCTGTTGTTAACCTTTTTTGAAAACATAAACACATGTAGAAAATACTTATCATATAATCAAACATGACAGTTCTTATAATAATTAATCCCTCTTAAAAATGGGGACACAAAATCCACATGAATTGTCTACTAAGTACTAAGAATGAGTAAAAACAAATAATCAGTATGTAAGGTGATATAATTAATCCTAATCCTCATGCTTCTTATCCCAGGTAAATTGAGATTAATTTACACCAGGAAATAATGTTAAGAAAAGACTAAATTCTTATCTAAATATTGTAATGTTTTTGGATAATTTGTAAATACAAGAAATATTTATCTTAAATATATATAATATCTCATATTTATATTTTATTTCATATTTTCTTTTGCTTTAAAATCATTAAACTTATTTAAATGTTAATGTTAAAAATATACTAAATAAGCTCTGTAACAGTGTAGCTAGCAAAACAGGATCTTCCTCTTCCGAAGCACCCGGCCTCACTTCCCTGGTGGAAGTTCACGTGTCTAACCTAACTAGTCAGTTCCAAAGTTTTTCTTTGCTTTTAGGATGTGATTAAGACATGTATTAGTATGTTTGTTTTTTATTACATATCTTTCCTTATTTATTAGTTTATTATTGTTTATTATTCTCTCGCCGAAAGTCGATGGTTTTTCTCAAGGCACTTTTACTATCTATATATCCCAGAAAATACTGTATCAATATAAATTGCAGAATCTTATAAAACATCATTGCGCCACCCTACTCCATTCCCTAGACAATCCAAGTCCGAAATATTTTGCAAACAGTCATCGGTTTTTGAAGATTTTACACGAGCCAGTGTAACCAAGTGAACTACTTTTGGTCGCTATTTTAGCGAAAACATTTTAATAACACTGCTAGGGCAACTAACCTAATTTTACTCTAGGGACCCTATAGAATACAAAACAGCAAAAAAGCTTCATAGGAAAAAACATTTCTAGGTTCAAGTTTTGAGTATATAAGAGTGTCAACTCGACTACCAGTGGTCCTATATTATGCACATTCTAATTCAAATCAAAGTACTGAAGGTACTGAAGCATCACTTTGATAAAAAAATGTGCACTTGAAACTGAGATTTGTCTAGTGAATCAGTCACAAATGAAAATGAAAATCATGCAAATAATAGATACTGTGTTCGGGAAGCCTCTAACAACAAGTCTGCTCTTATGCAAGTTGTTAGGTTCTAACACATATCAATATGTTACAATGGTCAAAATGGACACGCCATACACTGTTTGTCAATTAAGTAAACTAAGTAATTCACATAAATATAAATGTTTAATGTTTCAAAAATCAAGAGATGATACTAGCGACCAACCCCGAATCTGAGTGAAATATCTTAAGCGTAACGGAAAAAAGTGCAGAGAAACCATCATTATAATAAAATGCACAAAATGAAAGGGGCATAACTCCACTAAAACGCATTAGTACAACCCATGTCATTACTATCACCACCACCATTATCATAATCATTATCAGAAATCCTCATGTCACATCATTAATGTGGTTACATCATCATCATCATCACCATCATAGCTCTCCGTTTCACATAATCATCATGGTGACATCATCATCATTATCGGCAGCAGTACTATTGTCGTCACCACCACCATCATCATCATCATCATCATCATCATCATCATCATCATCATCATCATCATCATCATCATCATCACCATCATCATCATCATCATCATCATCATCATCATCATCATTATCATCATCATCATCATCATCATCATCGTGAATTATTATTTTTATCGACAGCAGCAGAACTGAATATCATTATCATCATCATCATCATCATCATTATCATCATCATCATTATCATCATCATACTATCGGCAGCAGCATTACTGAATGTCATCATTACCACCATCATCATCATCGGCAGCAATAGAACTCATGTCACCACCATCATAGTCCCCCATGTCACATCATCATCATCATCATCATCATCATCATCATCATCATCATCATCATCATCATCATCGGCAGCAGAAGAGCTTATATTCATCACCACCATCACTATCAACTTCATCACGTTAATTATTATCATCATCGGCATCAACAGAACTCGTGTCATCACCATCATCATCATCATCATCATCATATCTCCTCATGTCACATTATCATGGTGACATCATCATCGTCATCATATCTCCTCATGTCACATCATCATCATCATCATCATTATATCTACTTATGTCATCATCATCATCATCATCATCATCATCATCATCATCATCATCATCATCATCATCATCATCAACATGAAGACATTGGCTTTATTATCAGCATCATCATCATATCTCCTCATGGTTACATCATCATCATCATCATCATAATCATTATTATTATTATTATCTCCTAATGTCACATCATCATCATCATCATCATCATCATCATCATATCTCCTCATGTCACATCATCATCATATCTCCTCATGTCACATCATCATCATATCTCCTCATGGTGACATAATCATCGTGATATCTCCTTATGTCACATCATCATCATCATCATCATCATCATTATCATATCTCCTCAGGTTACATCATCATCATTTTGACATCATCATTGGCAGCAGCAGAACTGAATGTCACATCATCATCATCATCATTATATCTACTTATGTCACATCATCATCATCATCATCATCATCATCATGATCATCATCATCAACATGAAGACATTGGCTTTATTATCAGCATCATCATCATATCTCCTCATGGTTACATCATCATCATCATCATAATCATTATTATTATTATTATCTCCTCATGTCACATCATCATCATCATATCTCCTCATGTCACATCATCATCATATCTCCTCATGTCACATCATCATCATATCTCCTCATGGTGACATAATCATCGTGATATCTCCTTATGTCACATCATCATCATCATCACCATCATCATCATCATCATCATCATCATCATCATCATCATTATCATATCTCCTCAGGTTACATCATCATCATTTTGACATCATCATTGGCAGCAGCAGAACTGAATGTCACCATCATCATAATTATTGTCATCATCTTCATCAGATCATCATGCCATATCATCATCGACATAGTGTCATCATGACATAAAAAACCATTCACCATGACCAGCTATTTCCCTTGATTTGCAATTGACACATTAACTTGTTTTCCTCTCCATTGTTGAAGTCATTAATTTTATTCATTGAATTCACAATTAATTTGAAAAATAAAAATAAAACCTTTGTTTTAGAGATAATTTAAATGAATTTAAAATTATTGTTGAATATATAAATTGTCTAAGTGAGTTTCAAAAGCCTGGTATAAACCATCCTGACACAATAGGCTAATAATCTGCACCTCCCAATTACAGAAGTTGTCCAGGCAACTGTCTCTTTCCGAAGTTTGTTGACAAGAATTATGTACAAAAATGGAAAATATTTCTTAATATGATTAATTGAAAATTAATTGATTATTATTTGGACAACAAAAATGTCCAACATAATTCTCTGCTACAATAAAATTACTTTGAATTAAAGTATTATTCGGTGGTCGGATAATTTTTCATTTACTGATTTTAAAAAATGTCCAGGTAATTTACTCCCGCCGTGAGCCCCATTTAAAGGTGAAAAACTCAATAGACGCCGCTTATGACTGTAAATCTACCTGGACATTTCAGTGCTTTATTCTGTGAGGATTTCATTATAACCATCTTCTTATTAACTGATTAATTATCAAGTGACCACCAGAATTTAATGAATTAAACATAAGGTAAGAATAACACAATTTCGGACTTTGCATTTTCTCTGTGCACTAATTTAAATAAAAGTAACGTGTATGTTTCAAAACTGAAATCCCGATAATAATGCTCAACTCGGTTGAAATTTTCAATTGATGTGAAAGGAAACAAAAAATTATACATTTACACTTAGATCGCAGATGTAAAATATTGATATTTGTTTACATACGAGCCCGTATATATGTATGATTTTCATAAATATGTCAGAAGGACATGCGAGTAGCCGATCCTAAATTTTTCTAGATATACTCAATATTTTATAAACAGATGACGTGAAAATAAAGTATTTATTGCTGAAATTATATTCTGTTGTTTCATTGGTATATTTTGTATAATTTATTTTCAATTAACACGGGGTCAAAATATTTTACATGACAACAGTGACTTTGAAACGTACTCACATTTCTTTGACCATTTTAAGACTAAACTAGCTAGCGAAGACAAAAAAACACCTAGTGATTGGTACTGACGAGGAAATGGCATTAGTAAATGCAATAAAATCTGCTTTTCCTGACGCGACCCATATCCTTTGTACGAGACATTTGCGACAAAACACAAAGCAGAAACTAATTGACGATTCTGTGACCAAAACTGATCGAAATAGAATTATAGACAAAATCTTTGGCGAAGATGGACTGATTGACGCTGACGACAGCATATGTTTTGAAGAAATGTCGGAGGAAATTAAGAAGGATGGCGCAACCGCGTCTGGTAAATTCAACAAATATTTTGAAAAAAAACTTGGACCAATCCTCAAAAATAAAATCACAGAAACAAACAATTTGAAACAAATAGACAGAAGATGGACAAACAACAACTGCGAGTCCATAAATCATGTTTTGAAGCAAATGACAGATTGGAAATCAAAGCCTTTGACAGACTTGGTTGAAGACTTACGTGGATGAATAGAGGCACAGTATAAAGACCTCAGACGTGCATTGATATCAACTGGAAAATACCGACTGAGCACAATACACCAAAAGTTCGCTGTCTGTAGGTCAATATGGGCATCTAAGACTACGGACGAAAGAGACAGACATTGCATGAAATTTAGGAGGTATGTACCGAAAGACGATCGAACTGTTACTTCTACAGATGGGCAGACAGTCGTGATAAGGCCACGATCACACGGGAAAAAATAGGACAGAGAAAGCGAAAAATTAACGAAAGGACGACGACGGTAAAAAAAAATGACTGATTACAGTTCTGTGAAACATTCAGACCCGTTTTTCAATATTATCTTTTTGTATATAATATCTCATTTTAACTGAAAGAAACCAGCACCGTTTCTCATCGTTGGGAAGCTCGCTAGAGTAGGTCTGGTTCTGACAGTATTTTTCTATTTGTTGTAAATTTTAATTTTTAATGTTCGCAGCGCATAAAAAATCTGGATTAACTTTGTATTTATTAACCTTTTATTTATTTTGTATTTTTCTACAGTGTTTGTAAAAAGTCAATCCAGAATTCGCAATATTGCGTAACAAGTTGATATAGTATCTGAGTACAAAATTAATGTATTAGAAATACATCTAAAACTTTTCAATGATATTTTGAAACTTTGGTTTTTTTAATCAAAAATTCTAAATTATGGCTCTAAAGAGGATACCTCCACATGGTGAGAGCTGGGCAACGATGTTAATTTTTTGACAGCGGCAAAATCCTCTAAATAAAATATAATTACAGGTTTACACATTGAACACCCATTGGATCAGCACTAAAATTATAAAAATACTATTTTATAATTCATGTTTATAACAATAATATAATAAAAATAGCTGTATTAATGAAGAATTGCAACAGGTAATTAAATTAGGCTTCGGACCAGGTAAATGTACACCATATAGTGTTATATTCATAATAAGCTATAGTAATATAATACTGAAGTCCTACTGAATCGGAGTGTAATTACCGAATCGGCACTAAAAATCGGAAAAAAATAAACATTTTTTAAAAATTTAATTTTTTATGAATTGTATATACTATCTGCAACATATAAAGCAAAAAAAAATATTACTATGACTTAAAACAAGTGCCGATCCGGTGCCGATTCGGTAATTACACTCTGGGCCAATTACCGAATCGGAACTAAAAATCGAAAAAAAAAAAAAAATTTAAATTTTTATTTTTTATGAATTGTATACACTATCTGCATCATATAAAGCAAAAAAATTATTACTATGACTTAAAACAAGTGCCGATCCGGTGCCGATTCGGTCATTACCCGCCGATCCGTTCCGATCCGGTAATTCTAGGGACCCGGTATAGCGATTTCACCTCGTACGTTTTTCAACAAATTAAAACTGCTAAACCCATGTGTTTGACAATCAATTTTTAAAAATATATATAATTAATCATCAAATGTGATCCATGTTTATAGTTTTTCTTTCGTAAAACGATCATGTATTTATTTTTAAATCTATCCATTTTATGTCGTTTCTTTATTTGGAACGGGGTTTTTTCCCCATATTCAAAATTTTCATTTTCATAACAAAATCGTCCGTGAAAATTAAAATTTGTTTCAACACTGATAGCTGTGAATATATTTGTGTTGATTATAAACTTTATTCAACTTAAATCACTGTTTAAAGAGCATATTTTGTGTTTATTTATCGATGTCAGTTAGCGTAAATTTCAAAATCCAATATGGCGGCACTGTAAACAACCACATGTAGGTCAAAAACAAGAACGTCGGTGCGAACTGACAAGATCGTCATTTTTGTTGGGTTTTCCAAAGGGCTTATACTTAATGGGTTCTTATGATTTTCATCTTAAAATAATCATACAAAAGTGAGGAATTAAAATATATATCCAGCAAAAAAATTACGGACTATACGCATATGAATACATTTCAGATCGGCATTCTGTTCAACTTTGTGTACATGATGAAAACATTGCTTTTGTAACTTTCTGAGAGACCCAATCACGCAGATTAGAGTTTATACATACCGGGGATACCGTATATGGAAATTCCCATAATTTCAGTCGAAACGAAGAATTTGATTTGCTGTCAAGGTGAAATGAGAGCGGCGCAAAATACGAAAAAATCCAACGATCGCTATAAAGCATCCAGCATGGCTGATGCTTTAATTAAAAATTAAAAGTTATTTTACCATGTTATGGACTAAGTACATCTGCGTGTATATGTTATGTTAGAGCAAAAGCATGTACTTTAATTTCGCTTGTCGTTTTATCAAATGACCAAATTGATATATATTAAACTTCGTCCCACTTGACATAATTCTATGGACTGAAGATATTAAACTTTTAGGTTGACCTAGCCTCTATATGATGTCATTTCTGAATCTCATGATGACTTCCAAGTGAAGCCATCTATTTTTATCGTGTATTTGTGATAACTTAGCACATATATTTTGTACAATTTGACAAAAATTAAAAACTCAGAAATTATTTCTAAATGCAAAAAATTCTCCAACGGCCTAAATAAGGTTCTTCTTTTGTCAACAATCATTTTCTATGTAACTATATATACTTGCTTCCATTTCTGATGAATGAATATAATTCACAATTAATATGTTATGTGGGAGTTTGTTTCTTTTGCAACTAAGACAGCTTCTTACAAATAAATGATTGACTGAGGGATATTGCATGCTTTATCTTAGGCTTATCATAGCCCTGAAAATGTTAATGATCGTCAGCACAACATTGTTAGACTAGGAACAAATTCAGAAAATGTGACTTGAAGCGGCATTTTTTAGTAAAAGTTAGTAACATGCTTTTCTAGCATAATTCGAGGGTGCTGAATTCAAAAATGGCGGATACCAAGCTTAATTTTGAGTTTTTAAACCCATAATTCCAAAAACAAAATGGCGGCTAAAATTTATGGTGTACCAATGCAAAAAATGTTACTTGGGTTAAGAAATTTTGGTAAATTTGGTATCATGATTTATTTAACATAATTCGAGGATGCTGAATTCAGAAATTACGGATACCAAGCTTAATTTTGAGTTTTTGAACCCATAATTCCAAAAACAAAATGGCGGCTAAAATTAATGGTGTACCAATGCAAAAAAATGTTACTTGGGTTGAGAAATTTTGGTAAATTTGGTATCATGATTTATTTAACATAATTCGAGGATGCTGAATTCAGAAATGACGGATACCAAGCTTAATTTTGAGTTTTTGAACCCATAATTTCAAAAACAAAATGGCGGCTAAAATTAATGGTGTACCAATGCAAAAAATGTTACTGTGTCCACAAATTTTGGTAAAAGTCAGTAACATGATTTATTTAACATAATTCGAGGGTGCTGAATTGGAAAATGACGGATACCAAGCTCAATTTTGAGTTTTGAACCCATAATTCCAAAACCAAAATGGCGACTAAAATTAATGGTTACAATGCAAAAAAATGTTACTTGGGTTGAGAAATTTTGGTAAAAGTTGGTAACATGATTTATTTAACACAATTCGAGGATGCCGATTCCAAAAATGATGAATACCAAGGTCAGTTTTGATTTTTTTAACCCATAATTCCAAAAACAAAATGGCGGCTAAAATTAATAGTGTACTAATGCAAAAATGTTAGTTGGGGTTATAAATTTTAGTAAAAGTTGGTAACATGACTTATTTAACATACTTTGAGGATTCCGAATTCACATATGACGGATACCAAGCTCAATAACGAGTTCTTGAACCCATAATTCAAAAATCAAAATTGTGACTTTTAGTGTACTAATGCAAAAATGTTACTTGGGGTTTCAATTTTTAGAAAAAGTTGGCAACATGCTTAATTTGACATAATTGGAGTTTGCTATATTTAAAAAATGACGAATACCAAGTAAAATTTTGAGCTTTTAAAATTTGAACCCATAATCCCGAAAACAAAATGGCGACTGTTTAAATTTATTGGAATATAATTTCTCAGTGTTATTTAAGTTCCATGTTTTAGCAAAATATGGTACTTTGTGACATTTCAGCATAACTTGCAGACTTTGAGTTGTGACATTAAAATGAAAAAGGCTAAATCGAAGTATAAATGCTTAAACCAAATTTAAAACAATTTCTAAAAATAAAGTGGTGGCTATAGTTAAGTGTTTGTTTATTATGTGTGCCTTTTGCTTAATACACTGATAAATATGCATGACTAATAAATTGAGTTCATAACCAAAACCATACTGAAATACTGCTCATGGTGTGGAATTACTATGTCATCATGCGTCAAACTTTTAAGAATGATATAGCTTAAATAGGTAGAATCACAACCATTATTTAAAAACACATATCGATTGATACGTTGTGAATCTCTTATGTAGTGGTTTGAATTTTGACGGTAATATTGCATTATTTTACAACATAGTATCAGTCTCTATACAGTTTTGCCAGGAGCTCAATGCAACTTTTAAACAATTCATTTTCTTGAAAATTCAGAGAGTCCTCCAATGAATACTCACTATAAAACTGGGTAATGTAAATAGCAAGACTGACGTGCAAGCTTAAGCAACAAAAGTTGGCCACTCAATTTAAAATTTAAAGCCACAATCGTTAATTGCAGTCAAGGCAATGGTAGAATTGTGTCAGTGGACCAAGACACCTTCACTGAATTTTCCACAACACTTGAGTAGAATATTTTTCCGTAACCACCTGAAAAGTAATACAAATTATGTGCCATTTATTTTTTGTCCCTTTTGGAAATAACCTACATGCACCATCAGAATACCATCAGTATCTAAGTTAACCGTGGTGATGGAACAGTCTTTCTCTGTCTTCTTTGGCGGAGATGAACCAGGGTGATTCCATTGTTTAGACTGTTATTTGGGCTCATGGATGAAATAATGTCCCGCTTTGCCTCCATAGAAACAAAGCCCTTATGGGAGCTAGCAGGATATACCACTAAAATGTTTATATTAACACGCGACAAAGTGCATCTTGTGTGCTTCTGTGCAAGAATCCCAACAGACCATAAGCTTTCTTATTGCAAGATGTCAGAAAAGAATGTACTGTTCTCTGTGAAATGCCAACTCACTGCCCTTATATTTTCTGTAACTCACCTGTTAGTCATAACAATATCATGGTTTTTATCTACGTTTCCACAATTTTAAAATGATTAGTGGCCAAACTTTCAAAATTTGTGAAAATGTTTAGAGTATTTTTGTTTTTACAGATTTGCAAAAACAATTTTTTTTGTTTTTGAAAGAAAAATATTTCTCAAAAATGAGCAACCAATGGTAATTTTGGCTACCATGAATGGAATGAAAACAAAGCTCTATCGACCATTTCTGGGGTTGCAACTGTGGCATAACTTCTATGACTGGGGTCATCATTAATATTCTGTTTGTCCTGTTCATAATCCGCCACCCACTTTTTTACTCTTGCCTATGTAGGGGCATGTTGCTATCATATCAGTATGAATAACCTTAGGTGCCTAACCGTTTTTATGCAAATATTGGATCCTGGTATTTCACCATTTTTTACATTTGCCAAGTCACTAGTCCTATTTATTTTAGAGTATTGCCTTGCTGATATTAACTTACAAAATTACACTGGTCTTCGGATACACGGATTTAAATAGTTAGGGGATAGAAGGGTTGCAAAGGGACATCGGCGCTAATCTCCCTACACAGAAGGCTCGCGGTATATCATTCAGCCCTCTTACTTCTTACCAGTTTTAATAAAACCAAATGTAGTATTACTTTTGCTATAGTTGAATATCAAAATTCACATCAACATTTTGTAGTGCAAGTTCACCTTTTTAGCAAATAGTCAGCTTAGAGTTGCTCGGTGATGACTTAGCACCCCTAAATAGGTTTGGAAGGCTAGTGTAGTTACATTTACTTTGCTTTTCCACTGCAAAAAAGAAAAAGTCTTAAGCATTTGGTGCTAACACAGGCTTCAATATTGTAAGCTATTTCATTCACACTCTAGACTACGTATATCAGTGTTTCAGCATGTTATGTGCCATAATTAATTCATTGAATTAAACAGAAACATACAGACCTATGTTCAAATTACAATCCAAAACCAAAAGCGAGTCAAATACATGTATATACATTTTTACATAATGACCTTTGTCGCCAGGCCACCTGAGACGAAGGCTGACCGGCATGTCAGATCTTTTAATTTCATAAATATCAAACCCCTTTTTACAGAGTTATTGTCCTTGAAAAATACTTGATTTTTTCGCAAATTGTGCTGGTTGTGTGGCTATTTACTAGACAACTATTAGTGTTATATAAAGAAGACATTAAAAAATAATGAACATGACAAACTAAGTAGCAATGTTTATAAGAATACGATGATCCATAGAGGAGTTGTTACCCCTGGAGTATAATGTTTTGCGAATTTGTGTTTTTGACCATATTTTTTAAAGAGTATTATAAATAGATAACAACACCAAGTTGCAAAAATAATCAACATGCCAAGATCTTACTTCGTAGCAAATTTTGTGTATGATAATCAACGAAGGTGGTGTTGCCCCTAAAATTTCAGTATCTTTTAAATGTTTTCAGGTGAGCAATAAGGCCCATAGGTATTTTGGTTAAATTTTCTGTTCATTCACACCCAAGTAAGCCTTGAAATATTACAATATTTGATTAATAGCTGTTTGTTGCCACCAAAACAACTTCTATATCAACTCTCATGCAAAAATGCATTTTGATTTTGGCGGCCATTTTGTATTTAAATTTTGACCTACTTAGAGCAATTTTTCAGCTTGGTATCCGCCATTTTCGGACTCGGCACACCCATATTAGGTAAGAAGGATACATGGTTTGCTTTTACTAAAAAATGCCTCTTCCTCTTTAAAACGACGTCTTTTCTGAAAATGTGCCTAGTCTATGTTGATAAGTATAATGTCCCATTATTCAAAATCATCTTGTCTGGATTTATTAGGCATTTCGTAGGGCCATAAATTTGATTTCACAGGTCAAGAATATGACCAACTTAACAGAAGGAGAACCTCACTATTCTGATGGAAGTTCATTTGGCGTGTTTAACTTAATTTTCCAGTTTTTACTTTTCTTTTCGGATAATGATTTAAACATGTACCAATGTTTGTGTTTGGTAACATAAACAAAAAGTACACATACATCAGATTTATAATATTTATAATATCGTGGTTACAACCCAACATCAATTGCACCTTATGCATATTATTATTTTTTGTGACAGATATTTTACTGCTCTAATTAATAATATGTCAAAAAATTATCAAAAAGCATTTATCTATGTAATTTTTAAAACCGTTGAAAGAAGAGTAGATCCGTAGGAATGTGTTAACTATGTACAAAACACCCCGCCTTGTTGATACGAATCAAATAAGGTATTTAGGGAAAAAACATTACCATTTTTTTTATTTATCGCAATGAAAATTTATAACATTGAACATTTTTCATGTAACAAACAAAATTATTAAACCACTTCCTGTAATCATCAGGACATTTGCTTAAATATTTTGAATATAAATAAACTGTGTTACTTACTATCAATAATGATATACAAACTACACCCTTGTGATATACTTTGACTGTGAACCCCAACTGCAAATTTGTGATATGACGTTCAAGAAATTAAAAAATCCGGGAATTGCTAAAGTTCTCGGAAATGTTTTAATTTTAGCCTAATATTAATTGACGTTAGATAATGTATTTTAAGCACGTGTCCTAAACGTATACATGCATTTATCTATTAACTGCTACATTCACCCATTTTGATATGACGTAATTAGAGAATCAAGATTTCGAAGGTAAGATCAGTCATTTATTTAATGAATGACTAAATATGTAATTTTATGTTAAGATAAAGTCTCATATGTTTGTTGCGAGAACCTAACTAGTGTGGTGACACCTTAAGGTATTTCGCGGTAAATAATGGAATGTATTTCCACTTTTGCTTTTGCACAGATTAAGCAGAGCCCGTTTATTATCAGCTTAAGACAATATGCCATAAATAAAGATAAAATTCAATTTTCTTTGTAGTTCTCTCTAATTTTAGAGCACCCGTTTAACAACTATCAAAATATCTTATCCCTTGTATCATTATCTTATCTTTCTTTGTCCCAGTTTTAAAGATTGTATCTATGTTTATGTCCTTGTTTTGTATTTTTTATTTTCTTTCTTTTCTGTTCCTTCTTTCATCTCTACATTCTGAGTTAATATCAGAATCACTCACAGAATATTTCTCCTGTTTACTTGTAGTTAATTTTTTAAAAATCTGAATAAAGACAAATGCATAATCAACTATGAAAGTTTCAGGAATGTATAAACGGATAAAAGACAGCAGCACACCAGTGGCGAATTTGGGTAAGGGCCGGGGTTTCATCTTTGTTGATGCAAAATAGTAAACCAACGATTATGTAAGCAAGATGGCCTTGGGCCTATTCTCCCTTAAACCCCTTTCCAGATTATATAGTAAATTCCTGCAACTTTTTGAAAGTGACGCCCACATACATAATATCATGGACAATATCGTGGTGTTAAAACCACAAAACCCGTCTCCTCTGGTTGGGTTTTTAACCCATGGATAACCGTACCAGTAAAGACACAAAAAATCCACCCTGTAAACCAAGAGATTTCCCCTGGCATTATTATTTCAGCGGTTTTATTTGGTTGGTTGAATGTTGCTTAACGTCGCATCAGCAATTTTTCAGCTATTCGCGACGAGAACTACTTTATTAATCTCTATGGATTAATCTATAAACAGGTCCGTGTATGCACATGAATTGCGAGTGTGCTTTATGGTCTGCCTTGAACCAGCGGGCACTCAGGGTGACTTTAAGGTGTTAGCTCACCGAGTCAGTACGCCAAAGACAAGCGTACAACTCCAACAGTCACTTTTAACTGACACCGGGTGAGCCAGTAAAGCCCAACGGCTAGGAAAATTCACTTTCTCACATATGGTCTGAGTGGGACTCGAACTCACAGCGGCGAGGGACCCTGGTTTTGTAGACTGACGCATTATCGATTAGGCTATTGCGGCCTCTGTTTCCATTGTTTGACCTTCCTGTTTAAATATATGTTTACACTATACATGTACTTGACTGAGTATGTAGAATCCTTTAACTTTGTCTAAAGGCTGATACACACAGAGATACGTGTATCTTGTATACATGGAATCTTAAGATTTTCAAAATCTCATAAAACTGTATCAAGAATAGAGCACTGCTCTAATTCTTAATAACTGTATTAGGTGATATCATATTTTAACCAATCAGATAAGGATATTCAAAAGTTTAATGTGTCAGCGGCAGCAACAATAACAACTCCACATGGTAAAGCACATGTTCAAAATGGTTGATATTGCATTTTCTAACAGAGATGTGGAGCAGCTTATTGAACTATGGGAAAGTGAAGAAATTCTATGGAATGTTTCTTGTGATGGATACCATAAAAAGGATGAACGGTCCAAGGCTCCTCAAAATGTTAAAGACCAAATGTATCCAAGGTCTTACCCATAAATCATTGTTAAGTTGTAATCGTTGAATTGCATTATAAATAAGAATAAAACACACAGCAATAAGAATTATAAGAATTTCATCTTCCTCAATCAGAATTATTTTGGTGGGAAGATTATACTTTGTTTACAATCTCAAGAGATGTGTATGACTGTGTGTACAGTAAAGCACCATGAAGACAAAAATATCATGAAATTAATCTCTGTGTGTGTACCGGCTTGTTCGTCCGAAATTTAGTAAATAACAAGAGGCCCAGAAGGTCCTTTAATGCTCAACTGACAGAATTTGACCTCATTTGTATATTTTCCTAAAAGTTGGTGAATGAAAAATTTGAACACCGCATAATTATATGCCATTTCTACTACACTTGTAGTCGATTACAAAACCAAACATTTTGCATACACAATAGCTCTTAAAAAGTCTTATAACTTTTATTTAAGTTTAAACAAACACAGCTCATCCCTTTATGGATATGACGATGTACTTTGTAGCAGCTTTGTATTACTAGCAGTGTTACGAAAGTGAATTATTTTATCAATGAAAAGCTGATTGGTTGGTTAGACACTTCAATATCTTTTCTAAGAAAACACTTCTATTGTTGGTGAATGAAAAATTTGAACACTATTGGTAGATAACTGAATGCACATGGTTTTCTTATTTATAGTAATTACGACCATCTTGAATACCATAGGAAGTCACTTTCTGTAAACTTTCATCCACCGCATCTAACACTCTGCACCAAATTTGGTTTTAATGAGCCCAGTGATTTCTGAGAAGATTATCAAAGAATTGACTAAATCATGTATTTATTTACATAATTTGCTCAAATTGAGTCAATGAAAAAGTTCTCGGACAAACATGTTATATATGTTAAATGGCTAGTTAACTACTGTCTATATTTTAATATTGAAGAACATAGGTAGAAAATTGAAACTTCAATAGTTATTTGAGTGTTTTTGTTAATTATAGTAAAGGTGGACTTCTTGGATATCATACGAAGACGCCTTATACACACTGTGATCTAACCCACCTTCCACACCAAATTTGTTTCAAATGGTCCAGTGGTTTCAGAGCAGAGCAGTTAATGCTAGTTTCACCATGTCATAAACAGGGCTAGATTTAGCTATACCTTTTTTCAATGAAAAACATATGCCATTTCTACTACACTTGTAGTCGATTGCAAAACCAAACATTTTGCATACAAAATACCTCTTAAAAATCTTAAAACTTTTATTTAAGTTTAAACAAACACAGCTCATCGCTTTATGGATATGACGATGTACTTTGTAGCAGCTTTGTATTACTAGCAGTGTTACGAATTTGTTTTCGGTATAGTGAATTATTTTATCAATGAAAAGCTGATTGGTTGGTAAGACATTTCAAGATTTTTCTAAGAAAACACTTCTATTTAGATGGTCTGTTTTGAATGGTAAAAGAAACAAGTGTGTCTGAAGAAAACTGGAGCTAATGCAAGCCAACTGATAAACTATGATCTAGCAGAGTGACAATCAAACTTAAGTTAAGGTATTGAGAGACAGATATCCAATGTCTGTCGCGTTTGGCCACCTAGCCACCAATGAATTGCTGATGTTTTGAATGTCTCTTAGGAAGTTATTTTTATTTTCATATTGTAACATATTTTACAAAAAGTATAGGTACACCATTCAAACACTTTTACATACACAGAGTAATATATTTTCTTTAGACCTCTGATTAAATTAAATATCTATTTTCAAGGATGTAAGACATGTCTTAGGTTCAAATCCTGGCCCCAACATACAGATGAGCACTCTGCTGTGTTGAATGAATCGCCGAGGTAAATGTACAAGTATACTACATACCAAACCTTAAGTGGTGGAATCAGCTCCTAATTCTACAAATAAACCTTTTCTTCATTCCCTCTATCTGCTGCCCAGTGTAATGCTCTCTACAGAGTCTGTAAGATAGAAAATAATAAATAAAAGTAAATCATATGTACATTATATTGGCGATATATAAAGACATAAAATCTGCTTTTTTTTCCTACACGATGTTTATGTTCTAAGGCAGAAAATCCGTCAAAAATGGTTTGCTAGATAATTGATAGCCTCCCTTGCACCTTAATATGAATAAAAATGCAAATCAATGCAACAGGGTTCTAATGCTGTAAAAGAAACACACAATTAAATTAAAATAAATATTTAAAAGTGAAACCAGATACAATAAACAAATTGTATACACTATACATAATGAAGGTGAAGCTTATCCTTTATAGTTATTTGTCCACGTTTTGTAAATTTAGAGAACTCCCAGACACCAAAGCATAAACTCCAATTACTCCTAAATATGACTTAGTATGTTTGTTTTTGATCAATTAAGTCTGGACAATAAAAAATTGTGAAAATAAAAATCAGTAGATAGCAAAACACATTACAAAATAAAGGCAATAAAAAATTAAAAATGTAGACAGGTAAACCTAGGTCCAACATTGCACAACTAATATGGTGTTAAGTTTCAGAATCAAAATAACAATAAAGGTAAAACACGAGTCATTTCCCTTTGAAAATGACATAAACAGCTAGGAATATGTGATCTAAATAATTAAAATAATGTAAAAATGTAGACAGGTAAACCTAGGTCCAACATTGCACAACTAATATGGTGTTAAGTTTCAGAATCAAAATAACGATAAAGGTAAAACACGAGTCATTTCCCTTTGAAAATGACATAAACAGCTAGGAATATGTGATCTAAATAATTAAAGGTTACATAAAACACCTAATAACTCAGTTGCATATCAGCCTAGAACTCAGTACAGTCAAATAATTTAGGTTATGAAGGTTACAAGCCGTTCTAGCCAGTAAAGAAGCATGTTTTACTAGCCCAGGTAACTAGCATTTTCACTTAATTGATAGTGTAATAGGATTTGCTATCCATCTTGCTGGCATTCAATCAAATGCTTAGTTTAATTGCTGTAAGAACTACAAAGACTTATGACATCGCTGAATTTATCCTTTATAAGGCATTAATATCACATCCCCTTCTATAAAAGCACTAAAGACATCTGGATGGTTATGATAAGAAAAAAAACAAAAGACCAGTGAAGTCAGTCTTGTAACATAATAGTTTAATATGTTCGTTTCGGTTACGAATTACCGATCTGTAAAGTGATTTGACCTGTCTGTAAAGGTGCACTATTTTTTGATGTACACATATAGGTCAGCATTAAACATGGTTGACAGTCAGTAGTATTTTTTATCTTAATATCGATCGCCATCAGCCCCGAACAGGCAACCAATTATGAAACAAGTCTGAAACATAAAAACAAGAAGTACTCAAAGTTTTAAGTCTCTACACCAAATGTTGATGGTAAAGTATAGTAAATTGAGAATTGAATTTTGATGTAGCTGCTACTGAAATTGATTATAATCGGGGTTTTCTAAAGTGTTATGCCTGCCATGAGGTGGCTGTCATCGGTTTTAAAAGGTCTGTTCCTAAGACCCCAGGGTGGCAAATGAAATGGTGGAGTGGAGTAATGAATATTTTATGCCACAGTCAAGATTCTGTCACTTATATCTAGTCAATTAGTTCTTGGATGTTGGATTAGAATGGTGGTGTTTTATACCCAGCAAAGATTAACGTGTATTTTGGAATTTTAAAGGGAAGCAGAGTTCCTATAGAAAAAAAACCTACCATCAGCAAGCGAACTGACAAATTTTCAAGCACTAGGATCTGCCCAGATTGAAAGGACATGAAAATGCAAACAATGTCACTGTCTCCCAATGCAATGTCGATGTTTAAAAATTTCTATACGGCGGACACGACAAATGAACCAAACTTTCCATGCTCGACTTTTAAGATAGGCGTAAAATGATTTAAAGCTGGATTTTTCTTAATTCTAAGATTTGCAGGCACATGGGTTTGATAAACTACAAATTAATTTGGCATGGCCTTATATTGAGGCGGTAAGTTTTTTGGGATTGTGCAGTGGAGTAATGTTGTAATACCCCATTCAAAATTATTTCACTTGTATCTCAATGATCAGTTCTTCGATAGTGGGTTTTACGTTTTTTAAAGACGGCCATTTCTAAAATGATGTAATGGATTGTGAAATAATGACTTAATATGAAATTATATTAGTCGGAAAATAACAGAAACTCATAAAACGTTTCCATAAATGTGTAAAGTTCAAATAAGAACATGAACTCAAGATCCTGTTTGAGACTGTCGAATTTCTGACATACAAACCAGCTGTAAATTTAAAGGTGGTTAAGTTGCATTAAAACTTAAAACAGCAACAGAAAATTAAATCTAAATCAGGCCACGAAGAAGAAATTTATTTGATTGAATTGAAAAATTGCCTCTTTAAAAGGTATTTCTAAATGCCGATCGTTGAGATGCATTGAATTTTGACTTGGGCCATGAAATCGGATAATTTTGCAAGCACACCTTAGCACATATATGGGTATTGGAAAACGGGGTTGAGTTTAACATTAACTTTGAATTTTGTACATGAAATAGAAAAAAAATGTTAAAATAGCGGGTTTTTTCTTAATACCTTAAAATATAGTTTGACCGACTTTCCAAGTTGTTTAATGCAGAAATTTGGTATGGAAAACTTCCATTCAGACTGCACTGTGGATTTTGTGTACAGCATGGAATAAAAAATATAATAATACCGTTTTTGAACCAATGTCTTTAACTACTTTCGGCCAATGGATGACTTTCACGTACAAGATTATTGAAAGGGAGTCGTTTAAACAAAATTTGGAACGAAAAGATTTGGTTTTTTTAATGTGTGACCCCAAAGTAATGTACGATACCAAGTTAGATAGCTCGATCACATTAGACCACATAAACTCTGAAAGTTTTAGCAAAATCGTTAATCAGCTACATCCTCATCCCCAAAATGCTGTAATTTGCGGCAAAAAAGGAGAAAGCTGTTGTCGGCTTTATCATTTCACATCCAGAGGATGTTCCGAAAAATAGATTGTTTCATTCTTTTTATAAGATTTTGTTAAGAATTCGTGTATTGACAAAAAATGAAAATAACAATCTGTAACATGTAAAAGATTACAAATATTCAGTAGTCTTCTTTTTAGGAATGGTATGTTTAAGGATCACTGGCTGTAAAACAAATGATAAAACTACTATATTAGTCTTTAGTTTATGTTTCCGACCACACTTTGAAGTTTTACAATCAATAGACTCAATATGCTTTTGCAAGAAACCCCACTAGAATAGAAAAAAGAAATTTTTGACTAAAAACATGTTCTTTACAATAACAAATTCAAACGACAAACAAGATTAATCAAACACATAATGGAAATTTCCAATTTTGAACTGCTTCTGAATAAACTTATTTAAAGTTTTATGGCCGTCATCACAGTCTTGTTGATCAGTATAATGTTTCTGTGCCTAGGATTAACCTTGATATATTTGCTATAAAGTTCCATATTTCACTTTCAATGGTGATTATACATGTTGCGGGAGAAGTTAGCTTAACAGGAGGTGCAAATCGTTTCGGGGCATCTAGCTTTCCTGGTGGAAGTTTAAGTGTTTAACCTAATTTGTGAGTTTCAAAGTTTTTACTATGCTGTGGAATTGTGATTGGAACATAGATGAGTTTGTTTGTTTGTTTTTTTATTAATAATGAATTTTTAAAATCATTTTGCAAATCCAATTTGAAAAAAAATAAAGCTAATTAACCAAGCAATGGACTTAGTACATCTACGTGTATATTTTATGTTAGAGCGATAACGTGTACTTTTACTTCATCTAACGTACTTATAAAATAACTAATCCTATAAACATTTAACTTTGTCCCACTTAACACAATTTGTTTTAGACTGAAGAGATTAAACATAGGTTGATAAGATACATATATCTAGCCTCGATAAGATATCATTTCAGAATCTGGACTTTAAAGTTATACTGATGAACCACTTGTTGGTGCATAAGTTGGATAACCGCACCACAATAAACTTTGTCCCACTTAACACAGACTTAGGAGATTAAACTTCTAAATGCATTTAACCTTGAAATGACGTCATATATGTGAACCTGGGACTTCCAAGTAAAGCCATTCATTTTCGATTTGTATTTCGGATAATTTAGCACATACATTTTGTACAATCCGATAGAAATTTAACATTAAGAAATTATTTTCAAATTTAACGATGATAGTAATGACTTTTCTGTTGTCAACTGTCTTTTTTATGCACCGATATACTTACTTTTACTTCTGATGGTGTATTTATTTTACACTATGGTAGAGCTTGTTCTCGCTACTTTATGTAACTAAGAATCTTTTTTACAAAAATGAATTTATTGACTCAGAGATATTGCAAGCCTAAGGTTATCGAGGCCCTCGCAAAGTTTATGACTGTCTGCATTATATTTTTCATAATTAGTGTTGTCATATCGTAATTTTGTAATATTTCGTAACGGGGTGATTGAAATACCCGTAAACTACTTAACATGCAGGATTTGGGAAAATTACGTCTTTTTTTTAAATTATGATACATTTGTTCATACGATAACGAAGTCATTTTGATCATCATCTAATTCTCTCCACAGAGAGGGAGAGAGAGCGTTTTGCAATATCTAGCGGCTAATTTGAAAAAAAATATATATCTACTGTAACCGTCGTTGATATACAATACAATTCATGATAAACTGATGCTTTGTCTGCGAGTTAGCTACAGTGCTTGGCCATATATATTGGCGCAAGATGGCCGACGTCATTACGAACTATCCAATGTAGCTGGGGTTCAAACTTGTTATTTTAATAAAATATGTAAAAACTTACCTTATGATGTCAGTACTTAGTAATAAATCCCCTTGCCCTTATCACAGATCGAATTCGCCTTTGGGATAGTCCTGTATAATGTCCTAATGTAGTCCAATGATAGTCCACTCCAAATTTCAGTCACAACTCTGATTAAATCTTCCTTCGATTTTATTTCCAAAATTCGTTTATAAATATCATTTTTCATTACTTTCCATACATTTTCAATAATGTTGAGATCTGAGCTTTGGGAGGGCCATGGGAGTGTTAAAATTGATTTTCCGTTTTCCACTCAGTAGTCCGACGGGACACATGACATGGTGCGTTGTCTTCTTGCAGAGTCCATGGGGTATTAGGAAAGTGTCTGGCTACAACAGGCCATAAGTTCTCATCTAGAATTGAAACATACTTCTCACTGTTAATGTTACCATCGACTGGAGTGAGTGTCCCTACTCCAAAGTATGTTATACACCCCAAAACATTGCGGAGCACACGACTTTTCTATCTCTTTGGGGGGTCACCCAACACAATCTGGATGAAGGCGCTCGTCTTTTTTCCTCCACACCCATATTTTTTTGTCAGCACCGATCTCTACTTTAGTCTCGTCACTAAAAATTATTTTAGCCCAGTCATTTTCTACCCTCCAGTGTAATTTGCACGGCAAAAAACGAATCCGTTTTTCTCTATTGAATGGTCCTATGGTTATTTTCTTAGAAACAGGCCTACGTTTGAATCCAAATTCAAAAAGTCGTCGCCTAA
This sequence comes from Anadara kagoshimensis, assembly GCA_021292105.1. NCBI lineage: Eukaryota > Metazoa > Mollusca > Bivalvia > Arcoida > Arcidae > Anadara > Anadara kagoshimensis. The sequence goes on along the minus strand of CM037875.1, from coordinate 59,198,773 downwards.
TGGATCTGGACGAATAATTACAAGTGGAACTATTATTAAATTTTGCCGTCAAGTCTTTTAAAGAGGATCGCCGGTTGCTTCTCACTATGCGTAATAAAGCTCTGCAGTCTCTCGGCGTGCATCTTTTTTTCCTTCCACTTCTCGGAATATTTTCAATGTCACCTCGCTCATGAAAACGTTTTAAAAAATTCTGCACTGTCCTTGGCTTAATATCCAGTAGTTCTCCAATCTTTTTCCCTGAAAACCTTGATTGGACAGGTCAACGGTCACATTTTTTACGTCTGGTGTCAACTCCTTGCCTTTCGGGGCCATGACGAAAGCAGACGACTTTGTGTAAACAAAAGGGAAATAACTCAAAGAAAATTGCAAAGTGAATTATAACCCTGGAAATTTGTTCCGGAAAAGTTTTTTTGCCGAAACTGAATCGCATATTATCGGAAAAACGCTGTTTAAATTGACAAAAATTATCATGACGTCGGCCATTTTTTATGCGCCAATATATATGGCCAAGCACTGTATATTGGACGATGTCCTAAGGCATATCTTAGATACCTTTTGATATCATCAATTCAAAAAATACAATTACATTTATGATTTTGTCATATACCATTTTTTGAATGTATTTTATGATTAAATTCAAAAATGGTTTATGACAATATCAAAACATACTTATTAATACCACAGAGTGTACTCCTAAAATACCGGAAAATTTGAAACTCATGGGTAAATGATAAAATTATTTTAGGTAAATTTAGGACAAGCAATTATAGATTACCATATTGAAACTCGACGCAGCTGAAAACAAGTTATTTGTCGATTCTCGGTGTAACCAAGGATATGAAACAACAGAAGACAAAAGTGAAAAATACAATATTTAAATAATATAATAAGAATCTATTACGAGTTTTTGACCGAGATAAGAAAATTCCAATCGAGTGGTCAGATATTTTCATCTCAAATTAGGCTCCGCCGAGTTTGAGATGAAAATATCTGACCACGAGATTGAAAATTTCTTATCTCGGTCTGAAACGAGTAACTGATTTTTTCTCATGTATATACATGTAGATTTTAATTGTAGGCTGGGGAGTTCCTAGCTGCAAAGCAAAGATTTTGCTCTCGGATGAATACCCTATTTCAGAGAAAGCAAAATCGCCAATATCTTCCAGTTTGTCAATGCGACGGGAACAAATCAATAAATCATAGTCTAAATATCTACATTTTAATCTAATTCATGCATTATGTCTTCTTTAATGCATCAAAAATGTTGGTTGGGTGTTTACAGTGGTAAAATATCGACAAAATGGCGGCGACTTTCGTGTGACGTTATGATTACAGAAGCATTTACTATTTACGTAGGAGAGTAAGGGGTTAAATGAAGTGTAGATCGAAGATCGGATTGAGTTAAAAGTTTTATTTAACGTTATTTTTATATAGTTTGATAATGCAGAAAGAAATTTAATTTATCAGTTAATTAAATATATTCTGACCGTCCTAGTTACGCCAAACTATCAAACCGTTCTTGAAATGCACTTACCGACGTGAATAGTAAACTCTTCCGTCGTCACAATGTCATGTAGAAACTGGGTCATTGACATTGACACAGATGTTTGTTTTAGAACGGATGAACATTGTATCATTTGTATTATACATCTCTAACCTACCTGTATACGCTGACTATGACCGTGAATGTGAACTAAACACAGGGGCGCTTCATTATACCATAGTCCGATCACATTTTCAGTGATGAAAAAACATGTTTTGAATGGGTGGTGTGATTCAAACTTAGATATGTCATTTGATATAACTTCAGTAGACTTGAAATTTCACATGTGTTATTAGAACATATTTTTTCATATTTTGAATATTTTTTTTCAAATATTTTCAGCCTTTTCAATTTTTGCTTTTAATTTATATGAATAAATTTTGATAAACTTTTTCGATAAAAGTTTGTTGAGAAATTAATACTTGTTCGTTTGCAGTGTTGTTTTAAAGATAAGTATTTAAAAATACTATTTTTCTATCTGCATAGTTAAATTTTTAATATTCACTGTAGTTTTTTAGTATTTGGGGGTCAAAATTTAGCAATTGATTGAAAGGTAGCTGTTGTCCCTCTGATATTTTGATATGGCATATTCGACAGTATCATTCATGTAAGTCATTCATAATTGAGTTCTGATTGGTTAATACGTATTCACGCGATACGGGTTTATACAGGTGTTTCTATTCCTAACTAGTTTACGTCACGGACTAATCCATTGTACTTGATTATGAATGGACAACAGGTAAAACAGCCCAAACATCAAAATAATGAATAATATTTATTTATTACACATGTTTTGCCTAGAACGACACAATTTTTTTAATTTAATGTTTTAAAACTACAAACCTTCAAGCTCATCTAACAAAGCCGTGGTTTTTGTCTCAAAAGATGTAGTTTTTGACGATAATGCATTTTACTACGTGATACGCATCGTCTGAATTCTGATGCGCGTCTGATAAAAACGGGTTTTATTTGATTTTTAGACTTAATATGAGAAATTTAATCAAATTATTTACACACGTGTTATAAAAAAACAGATCTACGTATAGCATTAATGAAACTTGAGGTAAGTAATCTACGATCTTTTTAAAACCACATCCGTTTTCATCACTGAATAAGTGATCGGACTATAGTAAATATAATATATATCTACACGTTAATACATGTATTATATTATAGTCCGTCCACGATTTGATGGCACAGTGGTTATAAACACGGACGGCTTAAATAACCCATACAGGTGTAAATAGCGTATTAACGTATGAGTATAATCACGTCGACACACGCTTTATTCGTTACAATTACCCTAATATTAATATAGATTCCATAAGAGCGTGGATGACCTAATAGGCAAACAACATTGACCTGTACCTAGGGGTACTATTAATCGGGTTAACACGAGAAACACTTACCCGTGTTGTACCCTACTTGTTCGGTTTGGATTCGAGTTAACTCCCTTAATACGATTAACACAACTTGGACAAATCGAAGTCGGCCTATGAGTTGAATAACTCCTACGTTCCCCACACATTAACGAACTGATCCATGATAATATTTTAGTTAAAGTTCAATCGAACAGGTCGATGTTGTTTACCATTCCAGGAGTTGTTTATTATTATTGTTAGTAATATAGGTAAACAACATTAACCTGTCCATTTGACCTTTCATTAGGAATATTCATACAGGAGAGTCCACTAAATAAATGGGTAGTGTCAAGTCAATACATACAAGGTGCACAGGTGTACTCTATAAGGTGAGAATATCTCACGATGTATACAAAATAAATATCTGTGTTCCCTATAGATAGATCTACTTGGTCCGTGATAAATATTTAAATGAAAGGTCAAGCGGACAGATCAAAGTTGTTTGCCTGTAGTAGTAGTAATATTTTGAAACAGTAGAGAGTCATGAGAGAAAACTGGGAAAAATTGAATGTTGCTGTTGCTGCAAAAGATGGAACTTCTAGTACCTTTTAAAAAGTCTGGTATAGAACCTCAACAATTATATTACATTGGACAGAGAAACGCTTAAGGGTCATTTAAGTAGGAAAATTCAAGTGAAAACCATTTGGTTGAAAAGCGTGAAAGAGGGTTATAATTATGAAATTACCTACAAAAGTGTAAAGATTTATAAATAAAAATAAAGTAGGAATTGATAATTTAAGAAATTTTAAAATATTTGTTGCATTTTTTAAAGAAAATTGTGCAAAAATACACGTGTTGGGGAAAATAGCTTACACCTTGTATAACGAATTATTTCTAAAGATGAAAAGATATTAAGATAGTCAACGTCATAGAGCAGTGCAAAGGGGGCAGAGTTTGTTAAAGAAATACGAAGTTTTTGAAAACTCGACAATTTACGGTGGAGGTTTTCTATGATTCGTTTTCCTTTCAAAAACGCGTGTACCAGGCGTGATAGTTCATATTATAAGGCTACCAACGATCCAAGGGAAGATTATAAAAGCTAAGTTTGTATATTACTTGATTATTGTTGAGGCATATTCGGCTTTATATAGTTCAACATAGTTGAAACCAAACAATATTCACCTCAATTCAAATAGAACAGTATTGTGTGACCGTGCACTTTTAGTAACTTGTTGTATTTTGGATTATTAGTGGCCTTAGAATATAAATATCACGCCTGGTACACGCATTTTTAAAAGGAAAATAAATCGTAGATAACATCAACCGTAAATTGTCGAGTTGTCAAAAACCGTATATTTCTTTAACAAACTCTGGCCCCTTTGCACTGCTTTATGATGTTGACTATCTTAATATCGTTTCATTTTTTAAAATTAATTCGTTATACAAGGTGTAAACTATTTTCCCTAACACGTGTATTTTTGCACTATTTTCATAAAAACATGCAACAAATATTTTAAAATTTCTAAAATTATCAATTCCTGCTGTATTTTTATTTATAAATCTTCACGCTTGTGTAGGTAATTTCATAATTATACCCCTCTTTCACGCTTTTCAACCAAATGGTTTTCACTTGAATTTTCCTACTTAGATGACCCTTAATATATACATACACTAGTTATTGTTGATAATTGCGGTATTCTGTGTTTTGTTAGAAGTGATATTCGTGGCCTTGAGAAAGACGCCAAAAGTTTTCGTTACAAGTTTACCAAACATAGAACCTAATTCGGAACTTCAATTTCCTGCCAAATGTTTGATTCTAGCAGCTAAGATTTTTCAAAGTAAATGTATTCTTTAGTAATCCTTTACAGAAGACATTAAATAAATAGAAAAACTCAAAATAGGAGACATAAATGTGAAAAGTTTAACGAAGCTATAAGTAATATTGAGTGCAAGTTGAACATGCAATCCTGGAAAAAAATCTACACGACTGTTGGAACACGTAAAATTTCGCCTGTTGTTGACATTTTCAGCACTTTCTGTCTGGTGTATATATAAACGCCTCTTTCGTTTGTAAATGAAAAACAAACTTGTAAAACTAGTCTAACTTTGTTTTTAAATTTCCTTTTTAAGGGGAAATATAGGTCTCTAAAAGTTTGTCCAGGATCTTGAATTACAAAGGTAATATAAGAAAAGACGGAGCTTTTTGGAATTGATCGTGTTTTATTATTTAAAAAACACGTTTTGATATAACCTCTCATTTAGTTCACATTCACGGTCATAGTCGGTGTATACAGGTATGTTGGAGATGTCTATTAGTCCAAACTGACTGTGAACTGGGACGAAATTAATAATTTTCTTTCAGCGTTTTGTAGTTATTGATCTGATTTGGATTTTTATAACTGTAATAAGTCACTATATTTGAAACAATAGTCCTGAGAGTACTGAGATATCCTGCATGTGCTCACACGGACCCGGGGGTGCGATATGGAAAAATATTGCACCCCATATCCCGTGAGATTAGTTTGTCACATATGCGAAAAAAACATATATTTAGCGATATCTGATAGAAAATACGAGTATCAAGATATAGCTTGTTTTCGACAGGCACTATATAAGGACCAGAATTGAAGTGAAAGAAATGCATATTCGATGACAGGACAATTTCTTTCACTTTATAAGCTAAATGGGATTTTAAAGGTCCCATTTGCACCCTTATATAAAACTGAAAACATAAAACGACTGGATAAACACATTTCTGTGAAAAACAATAAAATCTGTGAAATATTGCTCACTAAGTATATCCCCGTTGTGATTAGCAGTTTTTTAGAAAACTGTTACGAAAATTGTCAACCACTGACCGTAGATGTCGAAAAATAAACTAAGGCGGTAGTCAGGAAGTAGATGTGTGTCAGACTTGATATTGACACTTGTGGCACGTGACCTCATGACAAACTCGCATACGAAATTTCAAGTTCCTATGTTAAATAGTCGATGAGAAAACTGTTACGATTTTTTTGTTTCATGGGCGGACGAACTAACTTGCAGATAGAGGATACCAGTTTTTCTTTTGTTCGAAGCGAGGGTATATTAACTTAGAAAATTAAACAATAACATTTTATATAAAAAACATAAAAACATTTGTTGACATATATATTATATATATATATATATATTATATATATATATATATATATACATATATATATATATTAATATATATATATATATTATATATATACAATTCGTGGTAGCACACAACGTTTATCAACAGAAGATGCGGCAGGTGTTTATGTCTTAGAAATACCAGTTTTGTTTTAAATTCAACTTTTGGTTTAATGCTTGATATTTTTAAGAATTGACTATAATCCACTTTGAAGAGAAAGGTCATTGGTATTATTAAAAGAAGTCAATACGGAATGTCATCTGATTTGAATCCCGTGAGTATTTTTACGAATACCAGTTACAGGTGATAAAATAACAGTGTACATAACCGTAAAAATAATTGTAAAAATATTGATTGTCCAAACACAATTTACAACGTAAATTAAGGCAATATAAAATTTCACAGAACTATCAAAGAGATAGACATATTTAAATACATACTTAATATTGATGACAAGTTTAGTAATTGAAATGGTTTAAAAGTAAACATAATATGCAACGAGACTGCCAGCTGGCAAGGGTTTTGATATATTGCCATAACATCTTTAAATTTGTAATTATCTAGTTGTTTCTAATATCAAGACTGTTATGAGGTTAATTATTTATCTTAATTAATATGATATTTATTTTATTATACATATTTTATATTTATTGTATTTGTGATTTGTGTGACAGCACGGTTGTTCTCTGGGGCTTTTGGCCACATATACCCGTATAGCATAACCGAGTTTCGACTCCTTTTCCTCACTTCAAATTAATTCCACAGGTCTGTACTGTATACTTGGTTTGATTATACGAAACCAACTGCTGTCAAAACACTTCAAATGTTTGGTTCTAGTTAAAATTTTATAAAATATATTTTTCCCTTTTTTTCCCTGTTAAGGGAGAAGAAGTCACAAACGTAGATAAGACCAACGAAGTGTCTGTAAAGAAGAAAACCAAGGTAGACTCTAAAATTAAGAAAACCTAACTTCAAGGTGACCTTAAAACTGAGGGTGCTAAAGGAGTGTCAACCGCGGAGAAAACTGCAGGTGCCAATGAAAAGGAGGTAACTGTAGGTACCCGTAAAGCGGACAAAGATAAAACTGTAGATGTGAATTTCCCTAACATAGAAAAAGGTGGATCCAAATCTAAACTCTAGGGAGATGAAGATGTCTTTAAAACTGAAGTAGTTGAGGAAATAAACAACCGCTCACTGGGTGTAATAATTCTGAAATATTGTGGAAATGAAAGGAATGTGAAGAACGAAAGCAAAACTTCACTTAGAAAACTCCTTCAGGCATCATCTGATTACCTGCAGAAAGAGAACGAAAAAGTCTGGAAAAATGCTGAAATAAGCATATACGACAATGACGATCAGGCTCTTACAGTTAAAAGTGGAAAGGGAGAGAACTCGTTTATTGTTCAATATAAAGGAAAATCAGAAGACATTGAGATTGTAAATGAACAGAGAAAAAAACAATGTTGTATCAGTTGACATATAAAACCTGCAATACATACACGTAGGTGGTGATAGGTCATATTGTTGATTTTTGTGATGAAATTAAATATTAAATATTAGTGTCCAGTGTTTATTTCATGCTATGTTTTCTTAATTTTGCGTTTTTGTGAATTTGGTTATCGGTTAGTAGTTCTATTTTTTAATCAGATTTTTAGACTTTTGTGTTCTGCTTACATTTAGGTATTTAACGGGCATCTTTTATATGATTGTTCAGAACCTTGAATTTGTAAGCTAATTGTACATTTTTATATGTATGTTAATTTATGGAAAATCTAAATAGAATATATAATCAAAAACAAACGTACTAATCCATGTGAAAATCACAATCTAGAGGCATAGTAAAAATTTTGGAACTGACAAGCTAGATTAGACACGTGAACTTACACCCTGGAAGTGAAGCCATGTTCTCCGGAAGGTAACCTTCTGTTTAGCTAGCTACACCTGCCACGTGTGTAATCAAATTGTGTGAAAGGAACGTGGAACTATGGGACGTCAAATATATCCAGGGCAATTCTGGACACAGAGACATCAAACTTATCAACAATACTGTGATGACGGCCATAACACTTTTTGAGGGCCTTGATAAGCCTAGGCTTGCAATATTTCTGAGTCAACAATTTATTTGCAGGCACCCTGCTTCTTGAAACCAAAAGCAAACGCCAGTCCACACCCAAATCACAATCTAAACATCACAAAGTAAAACAGACACATTTAGTTAATCATGTAAACAGGAAAGTGAAGTCAGGTACTCAGGTACTCCAATAAATAAGCCCTTCCTGTTTAGCTAGCAAAAAATGAAACATTCAAAGCATGATTGGCGATAAGCATTATATTCGAAGAAACTGGACATTTTGCATATCAGATAAAATCAATTTAGGTCATCATTAATAATTTACTGCCTTGTCAATACCAGTATTGTCAATTTAATACGTTTAATGGCACAACAAAAACAAAGTGCTTATAAACGTCGGAGGAAACACAGCAACGGTAAAATCAATAAATAAAAACATGTTTCAGTTTACTGGTATAAACGTTTCAGTTTACTGGTATAAACAGTTAAAATTATTTTTCTCAGATCTTAAATCCATGAGTAATTTCTTTAGAGAAATAAAAATTAAAATTGTATTAAAAATGTCAAATTTACAATCATTACCGTCCAAAGTGACACTTTTTGTTGGAACCTCTGTTGACTATGTTTGCCTAGTGGTTAATGTGTTATCCTTCAAACCTCATCGCTGTGAAATCGATCCATGTGTACTGTGAAAAAGATTTTTCTTTGTTGTAAGCATTTCCTGGTTGGTTCTGTAAAATGGATTAAGTGGTATGTGATATTTATATGCGTCATTAAGGCCAGTGTCCTAGGGCTTCAAAACATAGTCATAAGTGTTCACCAGTAAAACCAGAATACCTTTTATCTTTGTCATATGGTTTTCTAAAGATTATATGGATACATATAAGAAGATTTATTTATGCCAGTTAAATAATTTTTTATTGTGTTATCACAATATTGTTAATAAGTATGATGTCTCTATATCCAAAATTACTTTAGATATATTTGAAGTCACATTAGCTTCATGTTCCTTCTATTCTCAAATTGATTACACACGTAACAGGTATAGCTAGCAAAACAGGAGGTGCTTACACTTCAATCTGTTACAAAGATTGGAATGAAATATCTTTAAAATGAAGTCACTTCAAGTTCTTAAAAGTAATGAGCTAGCTAGTATTAAACTGTGTTTTATCTGGTGGGTATAATTTAAGAGTTAAGTTAAACTTTAAACTTTAATGGCTCCAAAACTATTTAGAGGTAAACATTATTTACTCTCACATTACACGGATTTTAGTGCGATATGAAAAACATTTACAAGGATTTATGAATGATTTCCGAAATAAGATGTGGTTTTTTGTTTATTAAAGATACATTTAAAAAATAAAACAAAAGCTCTCAAAATGTTCTATTATCCGGAATTATACCACGATTAATGCAACATATCAGACCTAGCACCAACGCAATTTTATTCCATATTGTTAATTAATGTTCAAAGGGAGAAAACTCTTCCTGTTTTATGGTGAATAAGCGTCAGTTTTGTTGACTGGTTGGGCATGCAAAAACAGGGCCAAGGAGCTTGCAAATTGATACACTTATACATTTATTGGATGTATCATGGAATGATGATTCAAAAGATTTCCCAAAAATGTCATCTTTTATCAAAAACAAACAAAACATATTTATCCATGTCCGAATCACAATCCAGAAGCAAAGTAAAAACTTTGGAACTGACAAGTCGGGTAAGACACATAAACTTCCACTAGGGAAGTGAGGCCTGGTGCTCCGGAAGGCTGAGCACCGCCTGTTTAGCTAGTTACATCCGTCACGTGTGTAATCAAAAGTGAGTGAAAGGAACATGGAGCTATGGGACGTCAAACATATCCATATATTATATATATATATATATATATATGTAAACTTGGACGATTGAAGTTGTGCTTTCTTGAAATAAAAACCCGGATAAAACGATTGCGGAAGAAAAGCAGGGTACAAAACGCAATGACCTATAGGTAATTTGTAATGTCTTTAAAATACAGCATAAACAAATTTTTGCTCTTTTATGAAAAGTAACTTGAACGTGAATAGAGTAATTGCCATAGAAAGAAAGACCTTGAGGGTCACTCTCGACCCATGGGTACGGAGTGGCATCGGACTAACTTTTAAATGCTTGAGATACTACAAACCTAAACTAAATACCTTCGGTTTCTTTACGAAAATGCAAAAATTATCTGTCAATGATCCTATCTATCAAATCATATTTTTCTGTGTTGTTATAGCGAGTAAAATTAGATAAGGAAAAAAAACTTCCCTAGGATGGGTAGATAGTTTTTGAGTCCTTCTCCATTTCTATCATAGCATGGTAGAGTATGAAAAAAAAAAGGATTTCAAGGTTATTCTCAATCATCCCAAGATTTCATATGTCAAACAACCCACTACTACAACACATTGAATTTCATTATTATCACTTAAATATCTAGTAAGTTATTATTTCAAGGCTTGGTTGTTGAAAGTTATTATACAAGAAAGCAAGATGCTTACAAATCAATTGCTGACTAAGTTTTATTAAAAGCTCATCACAATACTGTTGAAAAGTATAGTCTATAACCAGTATCTTGGATGTATTTGACGTCCCGTAGTTCTATGTTCTTTTCAATCATTACAATTTATTTCATTCATTTCGTTTTGATGGCATACGTACGGGTGTATAGGTAGTTAGACTCCGGTAGCAAAACCTTCCGGAGCACCCGGCCTCACTCCCCTGTTGGAAGTTCACGTATTTCACTAAATTGGCCATTTTTATATAAAAATAATCTTTTCTTTTTGTTATAAGAAAATGAAAGCATTGGACATCTTCCATAACAAAAGTGTAAGCATGTATTTTCTTCAAATATCTACATATTTCAGATTATCAGCAATAATAATGGTAACAAGAAATGGACAGCACTGTGAAATAAAATATTTTACTTCTCAATTAAATTGTGATATCAACATATAACATTATCAAAATTTATACAAAAATACATAGATAAGTTTATAAATTAATGTAATGAATTTGTTTATTTAAAAATGTACATTTATTTAGCGTGATAGATATAACTTGCCATATATCCATTACTTTAACGAAATATACTCCAGTATAATTAATGTTTAACTTTTAAAATGTTTTCTTTTTTCTAAAAAATTACTCAACTTTCCTTAAATAACAAAATGTACATGGATAGTCTTTAAGTATTTCAATTTTTATTTTAGATTATTAGCTGATGTAAAACTTTTAAATCTGTTTTTATTACCACATGTTACATCACTTTGGCACATAATTTAAAATGTCTGTTCGTGTCATTCATGCCATGACGTCACGAACTAAACTTTTCATGCAATATACTACAGAAAGTTACAAAATATCTATGAATTTGAATAATTCAATTTAAACAACTACAACCGGTAATGATTTGCACTGTAATAAAAAGTTTTGATGACATAGTTTGTGTACTTGGTATTGCCTATAGTAGCGTTTATCACTTTGTATTTTAGACTTCTAGTCTGATTAATACCATGTAATTTGTCGACGGATTAAACCCGTTATTGCCGCTAAGAACGTAGGAAACAAGGCTTTAAATCCTTCATACATCCTCTGACCAAATGTTTTCTTTTCCCATACATAATCAATCTCGCTGTTTTTTGAGAACTGAATGACCAATTTGTTGTCCCCTGCACCTTGCTGTACTGTGATATAACCGATTTTATCCAGGTAAATGGTGACTTTTATATTGTCTATTCCTTTTGTAATATCCGATATCTTTGTTCGCAACTTTCTTAAACCTTCTTTTTCGTAGTCTGTAAGGTCCTTTTCATGGTCTTTCAGGATTTGGAAAAACATTTTACTATTGAGATTTCCTGAGTAATTGCTAGACTAAATTTAAAAAAATAATACACTTCTTAATGAGATAAATTGTTATGTATAAAATAATAAATGAAAATACGATGATGTCAAACAGAAAACTAATCTATATCCGAATTACAATTCAGAAGCAAGGTAAAAACTTTAAAACTTACAAGTGAGGTTAAACAGGTGAACTTCTACCAGAAGTGCGAATGGTTGCTCCTGAAGGAAATATGCATTTGATAAACAAATGTACTATGTTAATGTAACAAAAATGGATACATTGTTTTATGTCTTCTCATTTTGCAACACACAGGGGTCTGGTCTCTTAATCTGTGTGCAATAGAAATAAGCAAAAATGATTTATAGTAATAATTTCAAATCCTGACAGAAAACAAATTTGATATGAAATATAAAACCAGGCGTTTCTGAACTTACCATGGCTCTTGTCTTTTATCTGTAATTGATCTAGAAAGAAGAAATATAAAGTTACACATTGAACTAAACAAAAACAAAGATACTTATCCGTGTCCAAATCAAAACCCAAAAGTATAAAGTTAAACACACGGATCATTACGAGGGAAGTATGGTTGGGTGGTCCGTCAGAATAAAAAACCTTCTATTTAGCTAGATTCATTCATTCGTCACGTGTGTAATGATTGAAAATGAAAGGAACATGGAATTATAGGACGTCAAATATATTATGGATAATCCTAGACAGGCACATCATATAGCTGTACTTAATACTGTGATGACGGACATTAAGCTTTTTAGGGTCTTATAAGTCTATGTTTGCAATATCCCTGAGTCAACATTCCTTTTGTAAGCAGCTTCTTGCGTTGTATAAAGTTCCCGTAGTAGGAACCATAGTGTATAAATTGTGAAAAATGCACTATAAGCAGGAGAAGCAGGAATATTTCTGCATGGAAAATTGCCAATAGAACAATTGAAGTCATCTCATTTGTCATATAGCTTCAATGGTAGCTATTTCGTGGGGGTCATAATTCATGTACAGGTCTTAATATTATTCGAAGCATGAATTGAGTATATTATTTCAAGTTCACTAAGATAGATGGCATTCACATAGTCTCCTAATTTAGATTGTAAAGAGAGAGAATATCAACTTTTCATCTGTATGTGAAGTTAACGATTTAGCGACAGGTTCTCTGTTCTGCGAAAATTCTGCTTCATACATGACGAAACAAATCAGCAAGCAATGGTGCACAGTTTGTTGTCGAAAATTATATTACCAGACAAAACAGCCATGTTGCTTGTGAAAAAACTCTATCATTTTGTTGATGATATCGTCAGTATATTTTTGATTGGAATCAATACGTTTTAAATCGTATGATGCTTGACAAAATACGAAATCTTGTTCAGCACTAGATATTTGTATTTTTACTTATCATATTTGTTAAAGAATGAAAAGTGAATAACTTGTTTGAGACGTTCTTTCTGTTACGAATGAGGATAGGTGGAGTAAAAAACAAATCATTGGGTTTATTTTACTCTTTTTACACAGATAAAGTATTAGAAGAGAGATGTTCAAGTGATTGTTTTAGAATTTTAATTAGATGTAAAATAGACTTTATCTAAATGAGACTGAAGACCATCTATGATCTTTGTCAAAATTGTGATAGAATTACTGAATATGATTTAGTAGTTTATTTAGATGAACCTGCTATATATCTTTCTTTGTAAGAATTTTTGTGAAGTTAGGGAATCTAATACACGTAAGTAATGTCAAGTTTTTCCCTTTAAGACAATACCGACAAACTCGAGAACTTCCTATGGTTTGAAAGAACTTTAGTAAAATTAGTTACGACATTAAACCGTTAAAACGAGGACTAAGGGGGAATATGTGTCGCTCACATTTAGTTCTTACCTTGATAATTCCTAGTGTAAATGAAAATAATAAGTTCCCTTGCCGAAAGTCGATATTTATTCTCACGGAACTCCTTTTTCTACACACCACAGAACGTACTGTCTCGATATAAAGTGCAGAATCTTTTAAAATCTTGTTGCGCCACCCCACTCCCTAGAAATCAATTTATCATATATTTTGCATGCAACCATCGGTTTTGGTAATTTTTGCACTAAGTACTATTTTAAGACTATTTTAAAATTGATTTTTTGCTTAAATAGGTTTCATGAAAATAAATAAAAAACAAAAAGTAAAATAAATGCGTTACTTACGTACAATAATGATATACGAACTACACCGTTGTGATATGTTTTGATTGTAAACCCCAAAAAGTGATTTGTAATATAATGGTTTAGGCGAATAACGTAATTCCGATAATTACTATAGCTTTTGGAAATCGTTCTAATTCTAACCTCATCTTAAAAAATGTATACATATATTCATTGATTAGTCGCTAGACACTTACCTTGGTATTACGTAATTGAAGAATCGGAATTTTTAAAAAAAATTATTTTTTTTTTCGATTTGTTTTGCTTGTTTCTTTCGTATTTTACAAATCTATTGTTCTTGAAAAAATTTATTCCTATTTGTATTTTAAGGAAAAAATAGTCAGGGATTTTATTTAAAAAATTATTATATGATGGTTAAGGCGAATTATATCATTCGGAGAATTGATATAGTTCTTGGAAATCGTGATATTCGAGGGGAGGTCAAAACGTTCATAGAACGGGGTATATATTGTCGCAACAAACCACATTTTATAATTATTTTTTAATATAGTCCATTTACCCCAATGCACTTAGCCCACTTTTCTTTCAGACTGTCTATACCTTTGAAATAGACGTCTTCGGTTTGGTCCTGAAACCATGCCTCTTTGGCAGCTTTATCTCCATCATCATCATCATCAGGAAATCTGATTCCCCGTAAATGGGATTTCAAATTTCTAAATAGGATATAATCACTGGGTACCAAATCGGGAATGTAGGGTGGGTGATTAAGTTGTTCGAACTTACTTTTACGAACCGCTGCTTGTGCAATCCTTGACTTGTGCACAGGAGCATTGTCGTGAAGAAGCGATACCCCTCGGCTCAACTTTCCTCTCCATTTTAATTTAATAGCAACTTTCAGCTGCTTCATTAGATCAGCATAGTAAGCCCCAGTGATAGAGGTTCCAACTGGTTGATTAACAGAACACCCTTAGAATCCCAAAACACAGTGGTCATCACTTTCCCAGCTGATGGTTGGGTTTTGAATTTCTTTGATGGGGGTGAGCCAGGGTGCTTTCATTGCATCGCCTTTTTTTATTTCTGGGTCCCAAATGATGAATCCATGTTTCATCACCAGTTACTAAACCTAAGTGGAAGCTCTCCGGGTTATCATTATAAACGCCAAGAAGCTCCCGACTTGACTGGAGTCTTTGGAAGCGATCGTGCACATTAAGGTTTCTGGGGACCCATCTTGCGGATACTTTTAACATCCCAAGATGCTCGTGGATAACCGTGTATACACTTCCATGTGAAATGTCACACTCCCTAGTTATGTCATCAATCCTAATTCGACAATCATTCATGACGCATATTTTCACAGACGTGACAATTTCCTTTGTGATGGCATCAGCTAGCCGACCTGACCATGGGTCATCCTTCAGTGAGGTGCGCCCACGTTTAAAATCAGCTGACCATTTTGCCATTGTGGAATAGGCAGGACCAGTGTCATCGTACATCTCGGCAATTCGCCGGTGAATTTCTTCGGCATTTGATCCCTCTACTGTGAGGAACTTTATTACTGCCCTAAACTCAACATTTTGATTTTCCATCATTGCTTGATGGTCATTAAATTTGAATGCTTTTTAGAATAACAAAAACATGTTGTGACAAATAAACTTGATATGTTTAAAATGGCGGAATGTTGTGTTGTCTAAATAAGTAACAAAAATGTGTGTAACGCTTGGCTGAATACGCTGTTATCTGAACTTTCTGACTTCCAATAGTATTTAGCCGCATATTAACCGACTAAAGTATAGATGTATTCATCGATTAGTCGTTATATGCATCAACTTGATTTGATGTAATTAAAAACTCAGGATTTCCACGGTAAGATAATTCATTTTAGATTTGATTTGTATTTTACAAAATCGATCTATTTATATATTCTATAATAATTGGCTTTTATTTAATGTAAATATACGTCAATACGTTTTGAATGGGCATATTCAAGGATCACTGATTGTAAAACAATGGAATGGTTTTTATGCCTTCGTTTGACGTGAATAAGTATGTTCTTTTATTTTTATCAAAACTACTCTTTTAGTCATGAATATTAGTTGCGGCCAATGTCTGTGGTTTTGTCAATAACAAACACCAACAGACTAAAGATTGAAAAAACGTATGCTTTACAATATAAAATACCACCGACAAAGTCAAACATATAAAAAATTCAAATTTTTCGACTGTTTCTGAAAAAAATAATTTTTTAAAAAGTTGTATAGCAGTCATCACAGTATTGTTGATAAGTATAATTTACCTGTGCCAAGGACTAGCCTGGATATATTCGACCCATAGTTCCATACCTACGTGGTGGTTGTAGCTAGCTTAACAGGATGCTATTGCTTTTCCAGAGTACCCGGCCTCAGTCCCGTAGTGGAAGTTAACGTGTTTAATTTAATTTGTCAGCTTTAAAGTTTTTAATTTGCTTCCATATTGCGATTTGGAAATTGATAAGTATGTTTTGTATTGATAATAAATAACATTCATTGCTCGAATCCAATTAAAAAATAAATCCGGTTTAAAAAACAATGGACTTAGTACATATCGGTGTATATGTTATGTACAAAAGTACGTACTTTTATTTCATCTACCGTAATTATAAAATAATTAATAATATTATAACATTTAACTTTGTCCCACTTAACTTACAAGACCACATTTCTAAATTATCTCACTTTGATACGACGCCAATTATGAATGTGGGACTATGAAAAGTCACTCATTTTTTATTTGTATTTTTCATAACTTAGCATATATATTACAAAATTATTCAAAGTTATTCGAATTCAACCAATATTTTAACGGTCAAATTGATGGATTTTTTTCATTGTCAACTATCCATTTCTATACAGCAACATAACTGGTTTTGCTGCTTACCGGTATTTTATATTTGTTTAACATTTAAATATAGTTTGTTCCCACTACGAGAACTTAATAAAACGAAGCAATCTGCTAACAAATAAGTTGTTGACCCATAGATACCTAGTCTTATCAGGACCCTTAAAAGTTTTGTGGTAGTCATCACAATATTGTTGATAAAAAGCCTAGGCGTGCAATATCCCTAAGTCAACAATTTATTTGCATGCAGCCTGATCCGTTGTACACTAACATATAGATGGTTGAGATACCACAAACCTAAACTAAATATCTTCTGGTTCTTTACGAAAATGGGATAGATTGATACTAAAGATAGATTTCCGGTGTCATACCCGTCCCATGGGAACAGAGGGCAACAAGGTTGAGAACCCCAAACCTTAATTACATATTTTTCTGGTTCTTTGTAAAATGTGGAGTGAGATTATACATCCAAATATCTGTAAATGATCTCCTCTATCAAAGCACATTTTTCTATGTTGTTATTGGAAGTAAAATTGGATAATACCAAAAACCTAACCTAGGCTGGGTGGGTAGTGCCACACTTGGTGTGTGTGTATAGGTAGTAAGACAGGAAGATAAACCCTTCCGGAGCACCCGGCCTCAACTCAATAGTTCGAGGTTCACATGTTTTACAAAATTGGACACTTTTTATATAAAAATCATGTTTTCTTTTTGTTATAAGGAAATGAAAGCATTGGACATCTTCCATAACAAAAGTGTAAGCATGTATTTTTTCAAATATCTACACATTTTACATAATCAGCAAAAATTATTGTAATAATAAATAGACAACATTATGAAATAAAAGATTTTACTTCTCAATCAAATTGTGATATCAGCATAAAAAATTATCAAAATTAATACAAAAATATATAGATAAGTTGATGAATTAATGTACTGAATTTCTTAAATAAAAATTTTAAACATGCACTGTTATTTAGCGTGATAAGTAATAACTTGGCATATATACCTTAAATTAACCAAGTAAACTGTAATTAATGTTTAATTTACATATCATACCAGTTTTTTCAGCAATAGACGGTCGTTTCGGAATACAATTTTTTTCTATTTACAATGAAATTACTAAACTTTACTGAAATAATATAATGTATATGGATATTCTTTTATTATAATTCATTTTTTATATTTTAGATAATTATCTAATGTAAAACTTTTAATTTCTGATTAACAAAAGTAACATCGCTTTGGCACATAAATTCAAATGTTTTTGCGAGTCATCCATGCCATTACGTCCGGAACTAAGCATTTTATGCAAATATAACAGAAAAGATTTGACCAATCAAAATATCTTAAACAAAAGCAACTTAATTTTAACTTGAATAATTCAGATTAACAACTTAAAAACTACATCCGATAATGTTTTGCGGTGCATAAAAAGAATGAATATGTTTTTGATTAAAAATTGTGTACTAGGTATTGCCTATAGCAACGTTACTTTGTATTGTTACGTTTTTAAAACAGTTTTATACATCTAGCATTTTTTCTCCCATGTAATTTGTTGACGAGCAACACCGGTTATTGCGTCTTTGGCCGTAGTAAAAATCGATTTTAAAACCTCCAATACACCCTCGACTACGTTCCATGCAAGACCACTCAATGCTTCATATAGCCTCTGGCCAAATGTTTTCTGTACCCATGCAAAATCAACCTTGTCACTGTTTTTTGAGAACTGAATGACCAATTCGTTGTCCCCTGCACCTTGCTTTACTGTAATAGGATCGATGTCGTCCAGGTAAATGGTGATTTCTATATTGTTTATCCCTTGGATGATATCATGTATTTTTGTTCTCAATGCTTTTAAAGCTTCTTTTTCATGTTCCTTTAGGTCCTTTTCATGTTCTTTCAGGATTTTATGAATCATTTTATGATTGCAATGTCCTGTGTAGCTGGTAGACTAATTTAAAAGAAATAATACAAAATACACACTTATTAAAGAGACAATTCGGTACGGATGAAGATAAGAAGATTAAAAACTGAAACTACAATGGTGTGAAAAATATGACAAAAAGTACGTAACGGAATTGAGCGTCATAAATAAACATTTCGTTTTATTGAATGTATTATGTTAATGTTACAAAAGATAGCTACATGTTTCCATTCCTTCTTTTGATTTTGTAAGCCACTAAATATCATGTTCAATTTAAATCGAAAGGAAAAATATTTACAAATAACAATCAACAAGGGTATAGTTTCTTAATATCTTTGCAATTGAAATAAGCAAAAATGTTTATATTATTGATTTCACATCCAGATAGAAAACATGAGTAGATGACATATTTCAGAAAACACTTGCATTTCTTAACTTACCATGGCTCTTGTCTTTTATCTGCAATTGAACTAGAAAGGAGAAATTAAAAGACAAAGTTACACATTGAACTAAACAAAAAACAAATACCCTTATCCATGTCAAAATCATAATCCAAAAGCAAAGTAAAAACTTTGAAAACTGGCAAATAAAGTTAAACACGTAAACCTCTTCGAGGGAAGTAGGGCTGGGTGGTCCGGAAGGATTACAACCTCCTGTTTATCTAGCTTTACCCCGTATGTAATAAAAATCAGAATGAAAGGAACATGGAATAATGTGACGTCAAATAAAACCATGGTAATCCTGACACAGAAACCTGATATAGCTGTATCTATCAACAATATAAAGATGACGGCCATTAAACTTTTAGGGCCTTGGTAAGTCTAGTTTTTCAATATCCCTGGATCAACATACAGTACAAATTGTAAAACAAATGCACAATAAACAGGAGAAGCAGGAATATTTATGCACAGAAAAGGAAAGTTCACATTAGAAATATTGATGTTATCACGTTTGCTATACAATTTCATGGACATCGCTGAGGCATAATTCTAAATATAAAACAGAATTTGAAGAATTAGTCGAATTTTTGCGATAGTCATTTTTCCAGATTTAAGTTCTGCATATCTTCTGCTTCATGCAAATAAAGAAACAAATCACAAGGAAAGGTTGCACAGTTTGTTCTCATTGATATATCAATTGTTTGTTGCAAAATAATTTTATCAAATACAACAAATACATGTATATTGCCTATCAAAAATCCTAACATTTTGTTAATGGTTTTTTTCAGTATATTTTTGTTTGGAATACGTATCATGCATGACAAAATAACCAAATTATCTTGTTCAATACTAGACTATTAGAAACTGTCAGAACTTGTGGTGCAAGATATAGAAATCTCAACCATTGTTCTGGACCGAATATATTAGAAGGAGGGTTGAGATTTCCGAGATTTCCGTGATGTTTAAGTGGTTCCGTAAAATATTAGAATCCACATTTGGTTAAGTCAGATGTAGAAAAGATTTTATTTGAAAATTTGTGTAAGAATCGCTGCTATATATCTTTCCTTGTGTAAGAAATCCAATATAAAGTTCTTTTCGTTTTAAGATACCAAAGGACTCAAGAACTCACCCATGGTTGGAAAGACCTTCATCTTGGGCAAAGATAGTAGCAAAGTTAAAACGAGACAGGGAAACATGTGTCGACCACATTTAGTTCAACCCTTGTCTATTTGACAAAGCGTGACTTATTTTAACGAAATTACGAAACTATGGGCTAAACATCCTAACAGCCTTTAACTATCTAGAAACGAATCAGTTGGACAATTCCTAGTGTGAGAAAGTTTATAAATTCTGAAGGTTTTTCTCAAGATACTGCTACATTTTACACAATCCAGAACGTATTTTCTCGTTGTAAATTGAAAAATCTTATAAAATATCGTTTTGCCACACCACTCCCTAGAAAATCCAAGTAACATACATTATATACAACCATCGGTTTTCGAGAAATTTATTTTGCATGAACCACTATGACCAAGTGAACTACTTTTGGTCGCTATTGCAGCAAACGTATTTTAATTACACTAGCCTAGTCTGACAATGTTATATTAAAGCCCGACCGACAGCTGTAGGAACCAAGATGTTAACTAAACGATGAACACACACACGGAGAGAGAGAGAGGGGGAGGGGGCGTCCATACACACACTGTACTATAATATGTTATACTCTCACTTGTCTTTTTGGCTAGGTATGTTAAAAGAAGTCCATACGTACATGTAAATACTATTATGGGTTTGGCCATTCCATTTATTTGAGAACTAATGCTTCCTTGGTAAGACCTAATAAAATTTCTCAAAGATGAAATGATGAGATTTCACTGATGGCATCAGACACGATCATGATCATAACAATCAATGAACAAGATAAAAATTCAGAAAGCAAATTAAATTTTTTTTTTTTTTTAAAAAAACAGGAAAATTAAGTTAAATACGTAAACTTGTACATGTATTTATTGACTGCTGTAATCGCTACAAAAACCAACTTAATATGACAAAATTGGAATATCGGTAATTTAATGTTTAGATACTTTATTTACGGGGTTTTTTTCATTATAATAACAATTTGTGATATGACGGTTAATGTATCTTGTGTATCTTGAAACTAGTTTTAATTTTCTAAGCTGAATCACATCATTCCCAGCATTGCTATAGTTCTTGGTAATTATTTCATTTTAAGCCGCATATTTACTGACTTAAGTATACCTGCAAGTATAGGATTGGTGGCTACATGCATCAAACTTCATATTACGTAATAGTAACATTGGGATTTCCAAGGTAAGATCATTTATTTTCGATTTGTTTTTCCATATTGTTCGAAATCAATCTATATAGAATCTATAATGACCGACTTTAATTTAATGTCAAAATACAGATCTGATATATTTGTTATGAGAATTTTACATAAATAGGGTTTTGTTAATAATTTATTGACACAAAGTACAAATATAAACGCTGTGAAACAAATCAAAGGTTATCAATAGTTACTATATCTTCTATTTATGAGTGGGCGTGTGTAAGGATTGCTGGTTGTAATATAAATGAGATGGTTGGTTTGCCTCTTTTTAGTACTAACACTACACTATTGGTAATTGATAAGATATCCGTCCAAAATCAGAACTTCTGCAATCAATGGGTTCAATTTCTGTTTGAAAAATAACAAACACTAGAATAGACAAAACATGTACTTTACAATAACACATATAACCGACAAACAAGATAAGCCAATCACATAATCGGAGCTCCAAAAACTTTAAACGGATCTGGATATTATTAATTTATGATGAATTTTACAACCAGTTGTACTTTATTCGTACATCCAAATAAAAATAATGAAAATATAAAGCCAGGCGTAAATACATATGCATGTATACGTTATTTTAGACAAATAGCGTATACTTTTAATATGTATTAAACGCCTGCACTTATCAATGTTAAACTTTATTACACTGAGCATAATTTTTCTAGACTTACAAGATAAAGTCTCCAAGATTATATGTACATGACGCCCACAAATTCTACATTTAAAGTTGTATAACATTTAATTTGATATTGTCTATAATTTCCTTTTCTATATAGCAATATACCTGCTTCTCTTGCTTCTGGTATATTCGTTTCATATTTACTTGGTATGTTTGTTTTCGATTTTTTTATTGTGTTGCGTTGCTGGTTACATTGGTTATGCCAAAGTATAAGTTTATCACTTGTGAATTATCTTGTTTTGTTGTAAAACTAGCCCAACTTCAAGTTTAAAACAAAACTATCCGAAATTTCAAAATATATGTTTCTAATCGTGAAAGTTATAGTTGATGTTAGGTGTCTTCGTTGGTATCACAATTAAAACGGATTTGGGAAGTATTTCAGAGTTTATTATAAAAAATTATTTACGTATATGTATTTTTTAAAAGAAAGAGTACAGTCACATCCGTAGACTGTATTGACTTTGCACAAAAGACACCGCCTTGTAGATAGGAATGAATTAAGGTATTAAAATGACATTTACATTTTTTGCAATGAAAATTTAAAACAGAATAGTTTACATGGAAGAACAAACTTGATGACAGTTTTATGTACACGTCAAGCCATTTGAATAATTTTAAAAATAAATAAAGTTTGTTACTTACGACCAATAGTGATACACAAACTACACCGTTGTGATATATTTTGTTTGTGAACCCCTAATACCGTTTTGTGATATTAAGATTAAGAAGAATAGAAATTCCGGGAACTGTTACAGTTCTTGGAAATCCTTTTAATTTTAGCCTTATTTTACCTGCCTACCGGTAGCGCGTACAAGTGTCCTATACTTAGCATGTTTATCGATTACCCGCTACATCCACCCAACTTGTTATGACGTAATTGGAGAATGTGGATTTCACATTTTATGAATCACATGGTTCGGAGAATCGCTATAGTTCTTGGAAACAGTTATAAATTTAGCCGCATTTATTGATCAGTCGGTATATGCTCCAACTTGACATGACGTAATTGGAAAATCAAGGTTTTCACGGTAAGATAATTCATTTTCGATTTGATTTGTATTTTACAAAATCAATCTATTTATAGAAGCTAACTTTAATGTCAAAATACTGGTTTGATATGTTTGTTTTTTAAAGCTTCACATACTTAAGATTTTTCATGAATGTATTAACTGACAACAAAACACAAATATACAATCTATGAGGCATGTTACAGGTTACAAAAAGGTCAACGTCTACGTTTTGAATGGGCATACTTAAGAATCACTTATTGTAAAATAAAAGAAGCGGTTGTGGTGCCTCTTTTTCTGCTAAATCTATATTATTGATCATTAGTTTATGTTTCTGACCACAATTTGAGGTTTTAAGATCAGTGGGTCCGATTTCTGTTCGCGAAATGAAAGTATATTCTTATCTTAAAGAGATTAGACATATTTTGCTACTTAAAAATTTAGTTTCACACTTTTGTTCCAATCACTACTGATGAAGAATTATATTCCGAAACTGCCCGCTAGTGCTGTAAAATTAACACCGTAATTTAAGCCAATGGGTCGATATCTCGACTGGTGGGCTAAGCATCCCCTAAGATATCATAAATTCAATAGGCAATACAAAACATGTTATGCTGTCAGAAATATACTATAGTCTAAATATGCTGCTAGCTAAAACCTGAATATGCTCAAGAACTAAGGTAAAATCCCTTATGCAAAGTATTTCCTTAGCTAAATTTGGTTGAATGAATATATTTTGGTTATTTTGGATATTTGTTTCAACCCCTTGAAAAATATTGGTTTCACAATTTTGGGTCAAGCACTACTGACAAGGAATTATATTTCAAACTTCCGTCTAGTGCTGTAAAGTTAACACCGATATAAAATGAAATCGCAAAAACTAGATGACCAAAGAAATGTTTAACTGAAAAACGGGTGCTTGGAAATAGCAAATATACCCGACAAGCTAAGTCCTACATAATGGGAACTCCAAATTTTGTGAATGGTTCTGGTTTTGATGAATTTATATTGAAATTTATGACCAGTAGTTCTTTATTGTGCACACACCAAACTTTAAAGAAATAAAGTCAGTTTTTTCAACAAGGGGCATAGAACATCTACATATACATATGCAAGATCAATAGCATGTACTTTTATCTCGTTTATCGTACTTGTTAAATGACTAATCTTTTAAACATTTAACTTTATCCAACATATAAAACAGACCTAACAGATTAAATTTCTAAATACATATAACCTTGATATGACGTAATTTGTGAATTTGGACTTCCAGGTAAAGGCATTTATTTTCGATTTGTATTAAGCACATGTATTTTGTACAATTTTGACAGAAAAAAAATTCAGAAATTCTTATTCAAATGCAAAAAAAAAAAAAAAAAAAAAAAAAAAAAACATTTTAACGGTTATTGTTTTGATTTTTCTTCCGAAGTTTTGTCAGCCATCCTTTTCTATGCAGTGGCGGTGTATTTATTTCACATCATGTAGAGTTTTCTCTCGCTACTTCATGCAAATAATGAAACTTCTTACAAATAAACTATTGACTCACGGACTTCCAGATGAAGGCATTTATCACGGATACTGCGAGTTTGAGCTTATCAAGATCCTCAAAATGGCCATCAACAGAAAATTGTTGATAAATAGTTTTATATCGTAACTTTTACATATTTCGTAACAAAATACGATAGGACAGTGTGATTAAATACATGTAAATCACTCATCATCCACATTATGCAATAATCACGTAGTTTTTTTAATATCTATATGAGAGTGAAGTGGTTTTGGTCATCCACACACACTATGAATTAAAGCGCATTGTTTACTTTTTAAGCCTCTTAATCAATTTTCACAAACATTTTATTTTCTGAAACTTTAATCAACTTAAGACTGTTTCTTTGCATTTGTGTTAAATACGAAATAATAATTTGTTATTTACACAAACATAAGTGATAATAGGAAGTTGATTTTTTTTTGAGGCGGGGGGGGGGTATATTTTTATTCAAATCACCCATAATGTTACTATATGTAGTTATCATTTTAAGCATTAAATATACATGACAACTATAAAACAATCAAAAATAACATATATGCAAAATATTAGTTCAATCCAAAATTAGTTTTATACTTTCCCTTTTTGTTTTGTTTTACCTGTTTTGTCGTGGGAAGTAAACAAAGGGGTATTTTCGAATTTCTGTAATACTTTAAGATTCAATTGCAGCCGAGATTTTAAAATAATATTTCTGTATTTATAAGAGTAGATATACTTTTTGATAATCAAAAAACAAAAGTTATATTTACTGAAGGGTTTGTCCTTCAAGTCAAATAGGAAAGAATCAATCATTTTTGTCAATTACTAACTGGTATTTTTTTTCATATAACATATCTAAAAATTCGTACCATATATTTTTAACATCGAAACAATCATAAAAAATATGTTGAACAGGTTCTTTTGTTTCTAAACAAAATGTACAGAGTCTACTTTCACATAAATTGCATTTATATAACTTACTATTTGTTTATATAATATTATGGTTTATTTTAAATTGTACCGATTGTAAAGTTCATAAATATAAATGGGGATTAAAATATATCTTCTCTATTCCTGGGTCCTAAGTTGAGATTCCCCTCCTATTTGTAATGTTCTACCTCAGGATTTTGAATATTTTTTCCGTTAAAGTTTATAGAAAAGTTTATTGTCTTAAGATTGCTAGAAGTTTATTTGTTACAGTTTCCAGCTAGGCTGTCAATTGTATTCTATTCTTTCATGTTTTTGGAATAGATGTATTAAACTGTAGTATTTAAGATAGTTTAGGTTAATATCATATTTTCTATTGATTTTGGTAAAATCTAACATAATACTAGATCCGTCGTCAATGTCATTTATACAGAAAACCCCCTTTTCACATAATTGTTTCATAAACACAAAGTCTATACATATATTCTGGTTGAACCATAATGGTTGTGAGAGGATGTGTTGTTTTCTTCCTTTACCAAAGATAGACCATCTTTCCATAAACTGTTTAAGTTTTTAGTGACCTCTTTAATTCCTGCTAAATATCGCCTCGCCTTAATGTATTATTACTTTAGTAGTTTTTGTGATCTGACCGTTAAGGCGAATTTTTAAATTCTCAGAATTTTATTATTTTTTTTTTTTTAATATATATATATATGTTTTCTGCCTGAAAGAACACCATATTATCATTATGCGCATTAAAGGTGCGTAACAACCGACCTGAATTCTCAGAATTTTTATTTTCATTTTTCGAAAATATGTATTATACATTTTCTGCCTGAAAAAGAACATAATATTGTCATTATTTGCATGAAAGGTGCGTAACAACCGAACTGTCTTAAAGTATTAGGTGTATTTAATAAACCGCTCAACAATGTGAACTTCCTATAAAATAAAACAGTTACGTCACATGATTTATCTGTTTATTTATTTCTAACTGTTGGTTATTTCAGCATCAACTTGTTTGTTTTTGTAATACATGTACCTGTTAGATGCTAGTGATTAAGTAAGGAAAAAATGTTTCTGTAGTAAATAAAACACACCACATTATCACAGTGAACCATGCCCACTCAGGATTGATTATTGATGTTCATCTAGACCGCCACTATGAAACAATAAATGCAGCTTAATAAAGTTCCCGAAATACCCAGAGATTCAGACAGACTCAGAGCCATAACAAATACATAAACAAACATATATATTGTGTCAAATTATATCGGAAAAACAACATGTCTCGGTTTCGCAATCATTCCTTGAATAAGGATTTCCTTAACCTAAATTTAGCAAATATCTTTAATCTCTTTTTGGAACTACTGATGGATATTTTTGCCAAAACTAAATGCAAATGTTTTAATCTAGCGTTTGTTTTTAAAAATGACACCTTAAATTCCAGAATATCTTCATAATAACAAAGTTATAAAGTTTTGAAATTTTGCCAGATGTAAGTTAAGGATAATCTTACCTAAAGAATGATTGTGAAACCGGGTCCATGTCGAACAAAATGTTTTCTCAAAATAAAAACCCACGAAACATTAAACTAATATAAAAACTATATTGAACATATACATGGCAGTTGTTGATTTACTATTTGGTATAATACTAATACCACTTAGTTCTTAAAATGTTAAATGTGAATTAATGATTACGTACACGAGTTATTATACAACAAGTAATTTGACTATACAGTGCTGAATACATTTTAGCCATTACAAAAGTCGAGATTTTATTTGATTTTATATAATATTTTTTTTTTTTTTTTTTTTTAAATAGTACTTTCTTTATTATGTTTATATATGTTTTAAATTAACAAATATTTCTTCATCAAATGTAAATTAATTTGATCCTGTCTTCTTGTTTCAAACATAAAACTGAATTATAACTTACCTTCTGTAACTGATAGCGTTCAGCAAAATTGTGATTGTTTGCCGTGTAATACTACTCAGCAAAATTGAAAAATTCTAAATAAGCCAAAATTAGAACTTGAATTACATCATCAGTGTAAGCCGGTTTTTCCTATTTACGATGTCTTATTAGTCATTATTTTATTATTCTAACACTAACTGCGCATGAATATATAAATATTTTAATAGTAATCGTCATTGGTTTTCTTTCCAATTTGTGTCCCAATAACGTTTTTTGAAAAAACAATTGTAAAAATTCTTGGAACTTGTATTTTTCTGTTAAAAATAGATGACCCGAGAAAACCAGATTACGGAAAATCCAGATTATTTCGTCAGGTTTGTATTCGTATTTATCAAGCGTGTGGTTACACTTTTTAGACATACTTAATACGCAGTAAACGATCGATTCTATTACCAACATATTTCACTGTTACTTTGTCATTACGGCTTATAACATGAGGATCATCAAAAGGTTAGTTTCATCTTTATTCACTTACAATCGGTTATTTACTCAAAGTGAGGTAGGTATAATATATTTATTTCTAGCTCGGTGACCTACTTTTATGTCCTTACTTTAATCGGAGCACCTTCTCTTTAGCCGCTTGTTCATATGGCCTATTGAAGGTTTAAAATATTCAAATTAGAAAATATTTTCACACACACACACACACACACACACACACACACACACACAGAGAGAGAGAGCGTGTCCGTTATGAAATATCTAGCGGTTATTTGGAAAGAAATTGTGCATTGATTTTAACTAGTTTATATGCAATAAAATTAATAATTACTTGAGACCGGGCCATGCTATACCTTGGAGTTGACTACATTGGACGGTAGTCCTATGGTATATTTTCTCAGCGACTAGCCTTGTAAAGTGCACGCTTACTTTTTTAATATTTTATAATAACATACATTCCGTTTTTTGCAGCCGTTTTATTTATTAGATATTTTTTGATATCATAAAATAAATTTATTATCATAAACTGAAGAATTACAATTAATTTTATATCATAACACACCTAATCAGTACTAGTAAAAATTAATGGCACTCCATAAAGACAACGACTAAAATATCGGGGGGAATGGGAACCCATTAGTGAAAAAAGAATTAGTTTAAATAAATTTAGGACAACCATTCATAAATTACCAATCGAATCTGGATGTTGGCAAAATGTGGAAAGGGATGAAAGACTGAAATTTATGTCGGAAAGAAATTGGGGATGAATACCATTATATATTAAAATGTAATTCTTAAACTTATGATCGAATTAATATTTTTCTTTTTTATATTCTAGAAATCGAAATAGTGTGAAATTTTACGATTTATTTGCTTCAAAATATTTCTGTATTAAATAACTTATGTAAAATTAGTATCATCAATGAGAGAGTCAGTCTGCCTGGTTAAATAACATTTACAACTGACGTATGTTATGTTTATTATATTATATATATATATATATATATATATATATATATATATATATATATATATATATATATATATTATGTGTTACATGTTCTCTGTATTATAAATGTACAATTTATGAGAATAGAGAACTTGAACTTGGTGAAACATGCATTTCTTTTCAATATAATAATTCATAATAAAAACAAACAAGGCCAAAACCAAGCTCCGAAATAGCGTCCAACTCTTCGCTCCGTATGTCGCTATTCTGTGAAAAAATTACTCCGAAAATTTTTACAATAAAGTTTTACAAAGGCTCTTTTGTTGACATGTAGATACATTTTTCAACTTGTGGTTGCACACAACTTTTATAAACAGAAGATGCTTCGAACAAAAGAACTCTTATCTGCGATAGGTGTTTATCTATTGGAAATACCAGTTTTATATTGCAACTTTCGGTTTAATTTATCTTAAAATATGAATCCTTGATATTTTCAGGAATTGAATATTATCCACTTTTTTAACAGAAAGAACATTGTTAATTTAAAAAGACGTTGTATAGGAAATGTCATCTGATACGGATCACGTGAGTATTTATAGACGAATACCAGTTACAGGTACTGGTAGCTTGCAAGGTGTCACGGTCACCATGATTCACTATGATTATCAGCGACAAGTCCTTTGTTCTAGTGGTGGGGTTCCTCACTCGGTAGTCTTCGCCTTTTTTCGTTATACGTGAACTAGTGAGATAGTTACCTTGGCAGTGTTCACTGATCTCGTTATATTTGTTCCAATGAGGTTGCTATCTAAACAGCCCTTCGCCGTTTTCGTAATACTGGCACCTTTGCCTTACTTGATAGATCTACCGTTAAATAACTCTGTCCATTCGGGTTGCTAATTTGGTAGTGTTACACGTTCTCGGTATACGTGTACCAGTTCGGTTCCTTACATAGCAGTGTTCCCTGTTCTTGTTACACATGTACCAGTTCGGTTCCTTACAAAGCAATGTTCCCTGTTCT
Source organism: Anadara kagoshimensis (assembly GCA_021292105.1). NCBI lineage: Eukaryota > Metazoa > Mollusca > Bivalvia > Arcoida > Arcidae > Anadara > Anadara kagoshimensis. Next base: position 59,168,499 of record CM037875.1, on the reverse strand, counting down.
TGTTACACATGTGCCATTGGGATTGCTACCTTGGTAGTGTTCCCTGTTTTTGTTACACATGTACCAGTTTGGTTCCTTACATGGCAGTGTTGCCTGTTCTTGTTACACATGTACCAGTTTGGTTCCTTACATGGCAGTGTTCCCTGTTCTTGTTACACATGTACCATTTCGTTTCCTTACATAGCAGTGTTCCCTGTTCTTGTTACACATGTACCAGTTCGGTTCCTTACATAGCAGTGTTCCCTGTTCTTGTTACACATGTGCCATTGAGATTGCTACCTTGGTAGTGTTTCACGTTCTCCGTAGTGTTCCCTGTTCTTGTTACACATGTACCAGTTCGGTTCCTTACATAGCAGTGTTCCCTGTTCTTGTTACACATGTGCCATTGGGATTGCTACCTTGGTAGTGTTTCACGTTCTCCGTAGTGTTCCCTGTTCTTGTTACACATGTACCAGTTCGGTTCCTTACATAGCAGTGTTCCCTGTTCTTGTTACACATGTACCAGTTCGGTTCCTTACATAGCAGTGTTCCCTGTTCTTGTTACACATGTGCCATTGGGATTGCTACCTTGGTAGTGTTTCACGTTCTCCGTAGTGTTCCCTGTTCTTGTTACACATGTACCAGTTCGGTTCCTTACATAGCAGTGTTCCCTGTTCTTGTTACACATGTGCCATTGGGATTGCTACCTTGGTAGTGTTTCACGTTCTCCGTAGTGTTCCCTGTTCTTGTTACACATGTACCAGTTCGGTTCCTTACATAGCAGTGTCCCCTGTTCTTGTTACACATGTACCAGTTCGGTTCCTTACATAGCAGTGTTCACTGTTCTTGTTACACATGTGCCATTGGGATTGCTACCTTGGTAGTGTTCCCTGTTTTTGTTACACATGTACCAGTTCGGTTCCTTACATGGCAGTGTTGCCTGTTCTTGTTACACATGTACCAGTTTGGTTCCTTACATGGCAGTGTTCCCTGTTCTTGTTACACATGTACCATTTCGTTTCCTTACATAGCAGTGTTCCCTGTTCTTGTTACACATGTACCAGTTCGGTTCCTTACATGGCAATGTTTCCTGTTCTTGTTACACATGTACCAGTTCGGTTCCTTACATGGCAGTGCTCCCTGTTCTTGTTACACATGTGCCATTGGGATTGCTACCTTGGTAGTGTTTCACGTTCTCCGTAGTGTTCCCTGTTCTTGTTACACATGTACCAGTTCGGTTCCTTACATAGCAGTGTTCCCTGTTTTTGTTACACATGTGCCATTGGGATTGCTACCTTGGTAGTGTTTCACGTTCTCCGTAGTGTTCCCTGTTCTTGTTACACATGTACCAGTTCGGTTCCTTACATAGCAGTGTTCCATGTTCTTGTTACACATGTACCAGTTCGGTTCCTTACATAGCAGTGTTCCCTGTTCTTGTTACACATGTGCCATTGGGATTGCTACCTTGGTAGTGTTTCACGTTCTCCGTAGTGTTCCCTGTTCTTGTTACACATGTAACAGTTTGGTTCCTTACATAACAGTGTTCCCTGTTCTTGTTACACATGTACTATTGGGATTGCTACCTTGGTAGTGTTTCACGTTCTCGGTATACGTGTAACAGTTTGGTTCCTTACATGGCAGTGTTCCATGTTCTTGTTACACATGTACTATTGGGATTGCTACCTTGGTAGTGTTTCACGTTCTCGGTATACGTGTAACAGTTTGGTTCCTTACATGGCAGTGTTCCATGTTCTTGTTACACATGTACTATTGGGATTGCTACCTTGGTAGTGTTTCACGTTCTCGGTATACGTGTAACAGTTTGGTTCCTTACATGGCAGTGTTCCATGTTCTTGTTACATATGTACTATTGGGATTGCTACCTTAGCAGTGTTCCCTGTTCTTGTTACACATGTAACAGTTTGGTTCCTTACATAACAGTGTTCCCTGTTCTTGTTACACATGTACTATTGGGATTGCTACCTTGGTAGTGTTTCACGTTCTCGGTATACGTGTAACAGTTTGGTTCCTTACATGGCAGTGTTCCATGTTCTTGTTACATATGTACTATTGGGATTGCTACCTTAGCAGTGTTCCCTGTTCTTGATACACATGTACCAGTGCGGTTGCTACCTTGCAGCCATTTAATACAACATTGTTGATAAGCATGATGTCTCTGTATTCAAAATTACCATAGTTATATTTTACGTTCCAAAGTCACATGTTCCTGTTATTCTCAATTTTAGATTTCACACGTGGTGGGCGTGCCTAGCAAAACAGGAGGTACTTACCCTTCCGGAGCACCCAGTCCTTCCTGGTGCAATTTCACATGATTAACCCAATGTCATTGTGTTCTATTTACACACGGACTGGTACACTACAGGCCTGTTGAAAGTTTAAAATTAAACTAACAAATCAACAGCGTATCTCGGACCGTCGTAAGCTTCATCTCGACAGAATCGCCAGTGTATCTCAGCCCGTCGTAAGCTTCATCTCGACAGAATCAGCAGTGTATCTCAGCCCGTCGTTAGCTTTATCTCGACAGCATCAGCAGCGTATCTCAGCCCGTCGTTAGCTTTATCTCGACAGAATCAGTAGTGTATCTCAGCCCGTCGTTAGCTTTATCTCGACAGAATCAGCAGCGTATCTCAGCCCGTCGTTAGCTTTATCTCGACAGAATCAGCAGTGTATCTCAGCCCGTCGTTAGCTTTATCTCGACAGAATCAGCAGCGTATCTCGGTCCATCGTTAGCCTCATCTCGATAGAATCAGCAGCGTATCTCGGTCCGTCGATGGCTTCATCTCGACAGAATCAACAGCCTATCTCGGTCCGTCGTTAGCTTTATCTCGACAGAATCAGCAGTGTATCCCGGTCCGTCGTTAGCTTTATCTCGACAGAATCAACAGCTTATCTCGACCCCTCGTTGGTTATATCTCGACAGAATCAACAGCCTATCTCGGTCCATCGTTAGCCTCATCTCGACAGAATCAGCAGCGTATCTCGGTCCGTCGATAGCTTCAGCTCGACAGAATCAACAGCCTATCTCGTTACGTCGTTGGTTTCATCTCGACAGAATCAGCAGTGTATCCCGGTCCGTCGATGGCTTCATCTCGACAGAATCAACAGCGTATCTCGGTCCCTCGTTAGCCTCATCGCGACAGAATCAACAGCGTATCTCGATCCGTCGTTAGCTTTATCTCGACAGAATCAACAGTGTATCTCGATCCGTCGTTAGCTTTATCTCGACAGAATCAACAGCGCATCTCGGTCCCTCGTTAGCGTCATCGCGACAGAATCAACAGCTTATCTCGGTCCGTCGTTAGTTTCATCTCGACAGAATCAGCAGCGTATCTCAGCCCGTCGTTAGCTTCATCTCGACAGAATCAACAGCGTATCTCGGTCCGTCGTTAGTCTTATCTCGACAGAATCAACAGCGTATCTCGGTCCGTCGTTAGTCTTATCTCGACAGAATCAACAGCGTATCTCGGTCCGTCGTTAGTCTTATCTCGACAGAATCAACAGCGTATCTCGGTCCCTCGTTAGCGTCATCTCGACAGAATCAACAGCGTATCTCGGTCCGTCGTTAGCTTCTTTCGGCAACTATTCGGCGGTTTCTGTCTATCTTTCCGACAGTTTTTTGGCTCTCTCTTGTCAGCTCAATGTTAAACTTTCGACAGGTCTGTACTGTATGCTTGTTTTGATTACTAGTATCCGAAACTTATTGTCAAAACACTTCAATATTTTTTTGTTCCATTTTAGATGTTATAAAATATATTTTTTTCTTTTATTTTTTCTGTTAAGAGAGACGAAGTCTCTGACGTGAATAAGACAAACGAGGTCCCTGACAAGAAGAAAACAAAGGTAGACTATAAAATGGAGACAAATGAAGGTGACCCTAAAACCGAGGGAGCTGAAGGAGTGTCTACAGTGAAGCGAACTGAAGGTGTCCATAAAACGGACGAAACTGAAGGTGCCCGTAAAATGGAGGAAACCGAACGTGCCCATAAACGGACACAACGGTAGTTGTCCCAAAAATGGAAAGAGGTGGAGCAGAGTCTAAGCCAGGGAGATGAAGATGTCTTTAAAACGGAGGTAGTTGAAGAAATAAACAAACGTTCACTGGGTACGATAATTCTGAAATATTGTGGAAATGAAGGAAATGTGGAGAATGAAAGCCAAACTTCTCTTAGAAAACTCCTTCAGGCATCATCTGATTACCTGCAAAAAGAGGATGAAAAAGTCTGGAAAAATGCTGAAATAAACATATACGACAATGACGATCAGGCTCTTACAGTTAAAAGTGGAAAGGGAGAGAACTCGTTTATTGTTCAATATAAAGGAAAATCGGAAGACATTGAGATTGTTAATGAACAGAGAAAAAAACAATGTTGTATCAGTTGACATATAAAACCTGCAATACATACACGTAGGTAGTGATAGGTCTTATTGTTGATTTTTGTGATGAAATTGAATTTATTTAATCGTGGACAAATAATTCATTTGACTTGATTTCAACTTCACTTTTATAGTGTTGCTATGTTAGAGCGATTGATTTCATGTAACTATGTACACGGTGGTTTTGTGGTATTAAAAATTGAGATTTCATTAATACTAAATACATGTAAACATCTAATAAAACTTGGTGATGCCTCTTCTCAATACACTTTGTTTAGATCACGTTTTATTGTCATTACTGTACAAACCCCAAATAAAGCAGCCATGTTTACCTGTTATTAGTAAGTCATATTTTTATAATATAGCAATAAATAAGCCGAAGAACATTTATACTGTTTTTAAAATTAGGAATGCATCGGACCAACGCGCGTAATCTATAGCAAGTTAACATTTATCGGATAACAAAAACAGCCAAAAAGCACCAGACCAACACGCGTAGTCTATAGTACCTGTTCAATCGAGAGCAAACATATACCAATCCATGTTAAAATCAGATTCCAAAAGCGAATTGCAAATTAAGTTAATCACGTCAACCTCCACAAGGCAATTGAGACCATGTGTTCCGGAAGGGTAAGCGCATCCTGTTTACCTAGCTACAGTAATCAAAATTGATAATGAAAGGAACTTAGAATTTAATGGACGTCAAATATATCGATCATTGGCAATATACATATAAACAATATTGTGATTACCACCAAAAAACTTATTTAGGGCCTTGATAAGCCAGGCTTGCGATATCCCTGTGCCAACAATTTGTTGTAAACAGTTAGCTTCGTTGTATAAAGTTCCCGTTGTGGGAACAAGCTATACTTTGAAACAAAGACACCATAAGCAGGCGAAGCAGATACATTGCTGCATAGAAAAAGGAAAGTGGGCAGTAGGAAAATTGTAGTCATCAGGTTCAAATGGCGTCATAATGGAGATATACGTCTATATATGAAGCAGAACTTGAAGAATCAACCCTACTTTTATTTCAAATTCACTAGGACAGATGACGTCTCCAAATTTAGGATGTCATCTGTATGTAATGTTGAATAATTTGTCTACTGTCTTTTCTCCAGATTTACATTGGTTTATTCTAAGCTTTCTAGAATGAACAGATGCCAGAACTTGTTAATAACATGTATGACATTAAAAAAACATAAAACACTTGTACCTTTCATGTGCAGTTACTCGATATAATTGGTATGTTTATTTTTGATTCTGAACACAACAAATGTCAAACCATATGTAAATTAGTGCATCACACAGACCATTTACATAATTATGTAATACAACATGTATGTAAGTAGCTATTAGAATATAAAGGCATGTTTTATTGATCAATAAATTACTCGGTTACCTAACCATCCAGGGTGTACGATCATACGCCGAGTGTTGTAATCATGTGACAGGTAATGTATTCGTGCACGCACATCTAAGCAGTTTTCGAACTTTGGCACTCCAAACAATTTACCCATTGAGGATGTGATCGTTCATCGAGTGTTATAATCACGTCGTGACATGTAACGTATACGTCACCAGTCTTTTGTATCACTCGATACAATATACATCGGTAATAATCCAGGGTGCGCGCGATCGTACATGGAGTGTAATAATCAATCAATATTTTATTCACATCTAGCAAGTTTTATGTATTTATTTGCCTACCATAACACCCGAATTTACATATTTCACACAAAAATGTTTTTATTCAAACAGACGTCATGTAACGACTATATTAAAACAGACTGCTTCTGATTATATCATATAGTTACGTGGTTAGAAACATGTAATAACATGTAAGATCTTTTTATTTGGTCACTTAAAGTTTGTTTTAACGTTGCATAATAGAGAGTAATGTGCTCGCCTAGCTATATTAAATATAATTTTTAATGAAGTCTTAACATACATAACAAATAAAAACTCAAAACAGCTTTATTTACATGTACCTATATAAAATAAAATAAATGTCGCATAGGGTACTTGAACATGGCTTGCATGTAAGTTAATGGTTTTACTGTTGCGGAGGTGCAACATACGTGTCTTCCTTTCCACTTGGCTTTGACGTTTGCAATTGAATTACATTTTTGTTTTATTGACTGGGTCGGTTTCAATTGTTGTGTTTATGCTGTGGTCTCAACAGCAGAAGCACCATTTTGAACGAGTGAAACTTATTGCCCATTGTTGAAAAGACAAAACTGGTTTTTTTTTTTTTTTTTTATTTTTTTTTTTTTTTTTGTTATCACACGAGGCGGGTGTAGTTAGCTCAACAAAAGGTTGGTTTAAAAAATATTTATTCATCAGTAAATACAAATAATACAACACAAAACAAACTGCAGACTGGATTCAGGAACAAGCGCTAGCCTATTTAAACCCGTCTCTAGAACAATTGTACAACATATTGTAAAACAGCCTTTATTGTCAACTCCCAAACTAATTCAACAAGACACTGTCTCGCGATTTGCACTTTGGGTTAACAGTGAAACAATAAAGGTTGTAAACAAAGGTCAACATAAGGTTCTTACACAAGGTTTCACTTCCCTGGTGGAAGTTCGTGTGGTTAACTTAGTTTCTACCTTTGCTTCTTTGTTGCGGGTTGGACATGGATTAGTTGGACTGTAAAAGCCAAATGGCCAATTATTGAAGGAGGTTAGCCCTTTTCAGCCATACAATACCCCATTTAAAGAAGTGTACCCGAAAACTAGTGTCATTTTGATCAGAAATTGCCAATAAACCCCAAGTTTGGTTACAGGAAGTTTTATAGCCAGTACAGGGAAGAGTACATTGAGAAAGATTTCAGCCCGTTGTGTACCAAGACTTTTGACAGTTGACCAAGACACATCAGGCGCAATTTGTCGAAAATTAATCTAAATATTTTAGATGTTTGATTGAATGGAGTTTTACGTCATTGTCAAGAATATATCACTTATATCGAGACGCCATCAGCTATAGGTGAAGTGGCATATTTTTGTTACATTTGCAGTGTGCTCAGGGCAGTGTGCAAGGAGGATTCATAAATGTGCAACACCTGCCGTGACATGGGACATCGGTTTTTAAGGTCTCTTCCGAAGAACTTCGTTACTTACAGTTCTAAATGCCGAGTGCTTGGCCGAAGAACAACACTGTCTCTTTCCAAGTCTTTGTAAGAACCCGGCCATGGTTCGAACCCACGTCCTCCCACATACGGAGAGAGCACTCTACCAATTGAGCAACCGTAGTGGTGTCTTAACATTTTAGAGGTAGATCCTTCTAACTGTCTTCTGAGATTTCTTACTATGAATGAAGTGCAAGGCTATACACCAGTCTAAACAATGGAAGCAGCCTGATTCGTACCGGCAAAGAAGGCTAAGACTGTTAACTAGTTACATCTGCCACTCGTAAAATCGTAATTAAAAATGAAAGAAACATGGAATCATTGGAAGTCAAATATATCTATTGCGAGGATATTTGTGGATAAGATGACATTATAGTTATTAACAATATTATGATGGTGGCCATAAAGGCTTACAATATCCCTTCTGGAGTCAAACATTTATTTGTAGGCAGTTTTGCTTTGTTGTAAAATACCCGTAATGAGAAACGTCTGCATCATAGAGCATTAACACTGTGGAATGCAAGACAAGCATGTGCACGTATTTTGCTGCATAGTAAAGTACATTGAAGTCACCTGTATAGTCATATACCCGATACATATATATAGCATGTGTAGTGTGAACCAACTTCAGACGATAGACGATGACTATCAATTTTTAGAAAATTAAATATATCAGCACAGAACACAAAGGTGAATAGATAATGTTGAGGCCTCGTCTACTTTTTAAATATTTTCGGAAAATCAAATCTAATTTTAATTCCTTACAAAAAGAAAAACTGTGGCTTAGAAAAAATAAATAATATTATAATAAAATAATAAAACTTTAAAAATTTTAGTAAAATTTTACTAAAATTTTAGTATAATAAAATTCCGTATAGTTAGGTAGTGGGTTCATCTAGGTGTAAAAACATACAGGTACATTAGATAGAGAGGCTATAAAGCGATTTTTAAGTGAAAGAAAAGAAAACATAACAATCTTTGTCAATATTAATTCGGAATTATACTAGTGTAAAATGTTAAAAACGTTATATTGTGAAAATAATTAAATTTTCAGACATTGAACTGAATTGTTTTTTTCCCATAAATTACTTTATTTCATGACATAAGTTCTATGCCGACGTTCATGTTTAACTTTGGACGTCCCATTAGTTTCATTTGACCCTATTGAGCCAGTATAGCTATATCACTTCATTTCACCCTATTGAACCCATTTGACCCTATTGAACCAGTATAACTATATCACTTCATTTGACCCTATTGAACCAGTATAACTATATCACTTCATTTGACCCTATTGAACCCATTTGACCCTATTGAACCAGTATAACTATATCACTTCATTTGACCCTATTGAACCAGTATAACTATATCACTTCATTTGACCCTATTGAACCAGTATAACTATATCACTTCATTTGACCCTATTGAACCAGTATAACTATATCACTTCATTTGACCCTATTGAACCAGTATAACTATATCACTTCATTTGACCCTATTGAACCAGTATAACTATATCACTTCATTTGACCCTATTGAACCAGTATAACTATATCACTTCATTTGACCCTATTGAACCAGTATAACTATATCACTTCATTTGACCCTATTGGACCAGTATTACTATATCACTTCATTTGACCCTATTGAACCAGTATAACTATATCACTTCATTTGACCCTATTGAACCAGCATAACTATATCACTTCATTTGACCCTATTGAACCAGTATAACTATATCACTTCATTTGATCCTATTGAACCAGTATAACTATATCACTTCATTTTGAAGTGTCTCTGTCTGTTTTACCTGCAGTCTGTTTTACCTGAAGTCCCGGTTTTACTTTCATGTTTTACCTGCATTATTACCTGAAGTCCCTGTTTAAACTCAAGTATCTGTTTTACCTGAAGTCCCTATTTTACCTGCATGTTTTACCTGAAATCTCTGTTTTATCTGCATGTTTTACCTGAAGACTGTTTACCTATATGTTTTACTTGAAGTCTCTGTTTTACCTGCATCTTTAACCTAGAGTCTGTTTTACCTAAAGTCCCTGTTTTCCCTGCATGTTTTACCTGGTCTCTGATTTACCTGAAGTCCCTGTTTTACCTAAAATCTCTGTTTTAACTGAGGTTTTTAGTTTCCCTGCATCCCTGATTTCCCTGTGTAACATGCATGTTTTACCCGAAGTCTCTGTTTTCCCTTAAGTCCCTGTTTTACTTGCATGTTTTACCTGCATTATTACCTGTAGTTTGTCTTACCCGAAGTCTCTGTTTTACCTATAGTCTCCGTTTTATCTGAAGTTTTTGTTTAACCTTGTTTTATCTGTAGTCTGATCTACCAGAAGTATCTGTCTTACCTGAATTCCCCGTTTTACCTGAAGTCCCCGTTTTACCTGAAGTCCCTGTTTTACCTAAAGTTTCTGTTTTATCTGAAGTTTGTTTTACTTGCATGTTTTACTTGAAGTCCGTGTTTTACCTGAAGTCCCTGTTTTACCTTAGTCTCCGTTTACCTGCATGTTTTATCTGCAATCTGATTAACCTGAAGTTCCTGTTTAATCTGAAGTCTCTGTTTTACCTGCATGTTTTACCTGAAGTCCCTGAAAGAATGGGGCATGTTACACACTGAATATTTCGCATAACGAATTATGTTACGCGTGACAATTGTCCAATTTTTTCATACTTCCTTAACAAAATAAAAAAAAACTTATTTTATTTTTTTATAATTCAATTTATAAAAAAAATGTCCAACAACAAATCAACAGTTTAAGCAAAAATATAGCTGTGGCTAGAATCATTGATATAGCGTAAGAATTCAAATAAGATAATATCACTGAGAGCCAAGCTATTCATGCAAGCATAACGGAAAATATCTGACGAATCATAATGCTTGAAACAAAGAAGAAGAATTGAATTATTAGATTGTAAACAATATTAGCGTTGTACAAATGTGATGTTTAACTATCAGGTCAGGACTACATACATAATAGTACACGAGTTGACGCGTAAGAAATTTGTTTTCGAAAACTACAGACATTTCCCTACCAGAATCAAGACCTTTTGGCCTCGTTCACCCGGATTTTAGTGCATGATCTCTTGGACTATATAGTGTGCATCTGTCATAAGATGTGATTTCCCTTCATCTTCCGTGTGTAGCTCATGTTGGACAGGACTGGTCCGAGTCTTGCCAGTGGTTCGTTTCCAAAATACATTAAATATGAAACACTTGAGTTTTAACGAGTCAGGGTGCTTTTGGTATAGCTTTATAAACGCGAAAAAAATCAAAAATACTTTTTATACGATTATGTGTTTTATAAAGCGTCTATTGAGTATAATATATGTCGGGCAAATTGTCAACCATTTCATGACCTAAATAATTAAATATTTTCAAAAAATCACATTTCATCTGATTTCTGGAAAATATATGTTTATTACGCATGCCCAAATGTTGTAGGCGCGTTCAATGATTTCAATTCTCGATCATGGTCAGACAGGTATCTCGTTCTTACGTGTGAAGACGTGCATCATTTACTGATTACTTAATACCTATCTACGAAGCAAAAACACAAACATGGTCAGATACTTCATTTTACTGAGTGAGTAAGATAAAATTTGATATTTATCAAAAATACAAAAAGAAAAGAAAATATGTAATACCTTTACTTATGATTGCTGATCAATATCCATCCATCATAAATTATTGATTATTTATACTTTGTATACAATTTATTTATTTATTTATTTATTTATTTATTTATTTATTTATTTATTTATTTATTTATTAGAATAGTCACGGTAGTTCGATATCATGAGCAATTCACAGCATCTTCCACACATAAATTTTGTTTAGAATTAATCTCTCTGTCTAAAACTGTATCAAAAATGTGCAATTACATGGGTAGATTATGCAGTAATTCATTTAATATAAATCTTAAAAATGCAGGAACCGTTAATGGTCCAAATGTACATGAAGTTAAGGGTTTTATAAACATAAAAATAAACAGTTTAGAGGTGTTATTTACAAACTGATTATAATCGATTTCATATACATTGTATGAGACAATGTCGAAAACGTGTTTTTTGATTTTTTTATATACTATACCACAATAAATAAAGGAATGCGTGTGTGTTTCATTTAATTACTCAGCTTTAAAAACACACTGCTTTTATTTAAAGAAATATCACTTCTGACATTTCTGAACATCATTTAAAGGTACCGTCTACATGGGACAATGAAGTCATTTTGTTGTGTCTATTTTCTAAGCAGGTGGATGGCAGGCGGTATTACATGTGATTGACGGTGAAATGACGGTTCTTATAGTTTTTCACATAGTCTGTTATTTTTGTGTTTGTCATTCTACACTTTGGAGTAGTTTCCTTTGGACTATCTACTGAGTATTTCTTTTGTCTTGACAGACGTAATGGTCAGTCTAGTTCTATAGGCTTGGCCTGGGTGGTTTGTATACAACTGCGGCACACTTATGTTATTCTTTATGTTGATTTGTAACTGACTAAAGGGTTATGGTTGTTTCTGGTGTTTTTCTTGGTAGAAACTATTCAATGGTTCAGAATGGGCCTGGTACTGAGTTCTTGCAATACTTCTTAGCCCTGCGATTTTTTCACCAGAGTGTAGATGGTGACTTGTACCTATTCTTTACTTTTCCGTTCAGTAGAATTGGTTGTTTCTTGGTTGTCTATGGTCTTTGTCCATAATTACACTTACTTAGAAGTTCATATCAATGATTCTTTTATCTACGCTCCGTATGTGGGAGGTCGTGTGATCGAACACCGGGTTTGACCTAAGCTTGGAAATAGGTAGCGACTTTTCTCTTCTCAAGCACTCGGTATTTTGAAATAAAAGTAACGGAGGCCCTTTGGAAATGATCTTTAAACCGATGTCCCGCGCCACGGCAGGCTTCAGGCTTCAGCCTTGGCATGTTAAAATACACTCCCTGCAAATTGCCTCTAGTGTCTATCAAAGGTTAAGAAATTTCTGCCACTTCACTTCAGATGGTGATACCTCGTTATAAGTGAAATGTTCTTGACTGGGACACAAATTCCCATTCAATTATTCTTTCATCTTAAAAGGACTGGTTGTTAAAATGTTGTTTTACGACAAAAATAAGCATACCAGCAAATCACAATAAAAAAAACCTTTTAAACTGGTATATTAAACTACAAAAGTGAACACCCACCAGGAAAGTGAGTCCGGGTGTTCTAGAAGGACAGGCACCTCCTGTTCAGCTAGCTTCACTCGCCGTCTGTAATTAGAATAAAGGACCATGGAACTACAGAATGTCACCTATATACAGGATAATCATCCTACTTGATTATTTTAATTTTCTTTCGTCAACTTTCCTTTTCTGCTACATACCTGCTGGTGTATTTGTTATGATGATTAATGCGTATTAGTGTGTTTGTTTTTTTATACTGCTAGTTATGTTAAACATATTTGTGCGCAAAAAATTGTGTGCTAACTACAACAAAGATATTGAATTGAAATTGAATTTTGTATATAGTGACATCAAATTTTCTTGTGTTTGGTTTTTTTTTACACGTTCATTGTTGAAAGAATCTAGCTTTGATTTAAACAAAGTTTTAATAAAATCACTACAAATTATAAAATGCAGTGTTTTCAACATCAATGATAGTGTCAAAACAATAGGTGTATCCTTTCCAATTAGCCCCATAGAACTTGCGTTATTTTCTTTTGTAAAAAAATTCCTTCTGCTAAAAGTAAATTGTTATTATCACAATGTATGTTCAGTAATTTGAATTCAAAAATATTTTTAAAAATTATAGCGACGCCTAAGAATTGAAGCAATTTAAATATAAAAGCATATACATCGCCATTCTCTTAATTCTTGTCCAATAGACGATTGTTTTTAGAGGTGAAATACGATACTTGTGGTTACAATACATGTACATCATGTAACAAAAGTTTTGTAACCACGTGATAAAAAGGAATAAAAACATCTTTTGAGTTGCATTGATCATAACATTATTTATTTACCATCATAAAGTACGTTATTTAGCATATGCAAATACTTGTATGGTACTTAATGTTTTTTGTTATTGGTAAAAGGTCAGACATTCTTATTGAATATTTATAAAATGGTGCATCTAACAAATAGGTATATTTTCCGAAAATGACTCTTCTCAATAGAAGTAAAACGTAATTTGTTGGTTTTCAGAAAATTCTATTAACTTTATACTAAGTTTTCATAAAACGCGTACCTTGGTCAATTTTATACACATGAATTATCTTGAGATATGTTGGTATAAGGCCCCACTATTTAAAACCGTAACCATTACAAATAAAACATTAGATACACAGTAAAACCTTTATTGGCAAATAACAAAACATTCCGGGACTTGAGTGTCTGGGGGAAACTGACAAACTTGATCTGCTAGAGTGGATCGAACCTAAATGGTGATAATATATATATAAATTGCCTATTTCGTCCGAACGAATTAATTAAATCGTTCAGACGAATTAGTAAATCCATCGAATGAATAATTTCCTTTTCATTTGGCCATTCCACGCCGCAGTACGGGTCTGACCTAATATTGGGTAATAACTCGACATTTAGAAATGAAAGTCACGGTGACCCTGAGGTCCCGTGTCAAGACAATTCTGAAACTATGTCTGTAGCTGGTTTATATTGTTTTACAACTTATGAGTGTATATACAATATAATACAATATTTAGCAATGTTCGTGGAAATGGTATATTTTTTAAGTTAAAATAATTATTCTATAATATACAGAATGGTTGTTAGTACATTTTAATTTACAATTTTTGCATTAACTTTACAAGTAGAACTATGGTACATCGCTATCTGACTGCTAAGTAAAGACTGCAAAAAAAATGACACCTACTGATCCACCTTTGAACGACATGCAAGGCAACAAAACAAGATGTACACCCAAAATACCGCAATGCTAGTCATTCAAAAGTGGGCCGGTATACACTATGTGTTTGTCGAGGCGCGATATTTGGATTTATATACGTTTTGAGAAAGATGTATTGACTCCAAAATGCAGGTAGATTATCTACAGTTAACACAAAAATCAATTAAATGATCTAAATTCAATCAAGCATTGCAATTTCTGAAAATCCTCCCGTTATGTCAATAAGCTCGCGTAAATATTTTACGCAGTTATACCCGACTTATTGTGAACAGTAATGATGTATTTAAATCACCATAGAGACGAACAACAACGTCTACAGGTGTGTATAGGTAGCTACTTGTCATATACCGGTATTTATATTTCGACAAAATACATGTAGTTTTTATATTTGTATATAAAATGAGATTTTGAATTCTTTTTATTATTTACATTTCAAACATTCTGTACATGACGAGTTAAGAGACATTAATCATTACCTGTCTTTAATTATGGAACACTTAACAGTACAAATCTTAAAACGCCTAGTTTCAAACATATTGATATTAACGAAAAAATAAATTCTGTAGCAAAATAAACTAGAACTGTCTATTGAACGCCAAATACCCCAGCCCCAACATTTAATGTTTTCGCGCAACCTTGACTTTTCCGATATGACCTTGGTTCAAGGTCATGACGCACCTTTGAACCATGAAGATTATTCATATGAAGTTTTATAACAGCCATCAAAAGTAGGAATGAGATATGGGCCGTACACGATTTTCATAAAAACTGTTCCCGCGACCTTGACCTTTATGATATGACATTGGTCTTGGCACACCTTTTGACTATAAAGATTCTTAATATGAAGTTTTATGGCAATCGTCCGATGCAGCTATAAGATATGGCCCGGACACAATTTTACAGACAGACGGACGGAAAGACGGACAGACAGATGAACTTATTGATAGCAACAAAAGGGAAATATGTCCCTTAATATGCAAGAGTATAAACTTGGGTGGCAGATTATAAACGAGACAGACATAACCTTGATGATGACCACCCGTCCTGGGAGGCATGTCACTGTTGCAATCACAGAAATGGTCAATAAATCTTTATTGTAATTCATGGTAACCAATATCACCATTAACTGCTAATTTCTGTGAAATTCTCTTGTTTCAAAAGAATTTTGTTTTGTTTTGTTTTTGCAAATTTGTGGGAAAAAAACTTTAAAAGGTCAACACTTTTACAAATTTTGAAAGTTTGACCATTAATAACTTTAAATTGTGGAAACGTATGTAAAACGTGAATAATGTATGGCCAATGAGTTGGCATTTCACAGAGAACGGTCCCCGAGGGGGAATTTCGTCTCATTGTGTACAACTCGTGTAGAGTTGGGATCCCGTTGTCGCTTTATAACATAAAGATAAACTATAACGATATGGCGGCAATCCGCTAAACAAATCCAAATCTAAATAACAAGATTCAATTATTATGACAGTTAATCAGAAGCACACAAGGTGCACTTTGTTACATAACTTCCATAAGAGATCTGTTACTATGGAGGCAATGTGAGTTCACCTAAAGAGTCTAAACAGTCTAAACAATGGAACCATCCTGGTTCATCTCCACCAAAGAAGGATTAGAAAGACTGTTCCATCAGCTGGAAAAGTTTACGTAGATATTTTGATGTTTTCTGATGGAAGATTATGTCCATATAGCCCAAGAGCTAGTGGGGTTTGAAATATGTGTCAATGGCCAAAAGCTTTGAAGGTTGTTTCTGATAGAAAAATGTCTGTAGTTTTCGAATTTGGGCGTCTTGTGAATGAACTCGTTTCCGATTTTTTTTCAGACGCGAGTTTTTACACTAGAATCGCATTTTTCAGCCGGTTTTTCGGTAATTTGATAATTCTGCATTATGGACGCGATATGGCCTTAAAATGTCTTATTACTGATGCGGTTATCAAGAATTATGATCATTGTTGACATTTAAGTTAAAAACTTCTTGATACATTTCAGATTTTTTTTTAAAATAACTATTTTAGGAAAAAATAGACCAAAAATTTTGCGTTTTTAATATTTTGCCCTCTTTTATGTCTTATAAAAAAATAATAAAAGCATTTAAGTGAAATGTTTTACCATATTGTCACAGCCTAATGTGTTTTGCATTCAATAAAAGTAGCTGCATATCATTTGGTAGGAAATTGCGGCACCCACAGTGGAAAAACTTTCCCCTACCCCAAAAATTGCAAATTTCTCAAAAAATCGATCTTTACTACAAATTTTGCTATTAGTTGCCATACTGATTGTTATACCGTGTAAGCTTTAATACTTGGGTGACAACATTGAAGACCTCTAACTAAAACTTCTTGTTAAGCATTCAATCTCAATTTTGTGGCCAATTTTAAACAACCGAGTTTTGCGTTTTTACTTAATCTTTATTCGTTAAAGTCTTGTAGCGCATTCAAAAAAAGCCTGATTATCAATATACTATTTTATTTAGAATCCCTGATGTTTGTGCTTTATTGTGCAAGTATAATGTATAACACAATCGTCACACAAACCCTTTCACCACAATTTATTCTTCCCCCTACCCCATATGCAATAAATAAGCGATTCGCGAGATATTGATTTTACACTTGTGCGTTCTCAGGCAGTGAGATTTTAAACACGGTAGAGTGTTATAACGTAAATTTGTACTTGAAACATATAGTAAATTACGCTGTTAGCTTGTTTATTCAATGCTTTGATTTTTTGTATTATTAAGCAATGATAGTGCCACGCCCTTTTGTATGACTCGGCAGATGGCGCTGCGCAAAGCGTTTGTGTTACGTTTTCTGTCATTGCAAATCACACGTGGTTGCAATTATAGATACTTTCATATGGTTGTTGTTTATGATAAGTAAGAAAAAACTATTCACCCCTTTTTTCTATTGTTTTGTTACCGTTTATATTTCGTGTGAACAAGTTGATTTTATTTAATATTTGTTTTTAAAAAGAATCCGTGTTCACAATAGAATCAATGAAGTTTTGACGCAGATAAGTAATCTGTTTGTTAATTCTATTTGATTCCGTGACTGAATTAAAATCACTGTAAATAATATTTTGCGATTTGTTTGTGATAACTCATTGTCATTTCAATTAGAAGTGTTGCAAAATGGCCAGCACACGGCTGGATACATCTAAGGGGAAACAGATATTACAGGGCGATAGCACAGATGAAACAAATCTTGTTTGTTGCCTTCATGTCGATAAACGTTTCCAAGATATAGAAATTAAACCTTTTGATGAAACAACATGGAGTAAAGTGGCAAAAGTTGCTGAATATCGTCTTTCGAAAACAAAATCCCACAAATATAAACAAATTTGTCAAGATCTTCCTCAAAACTTTGATCCTAAAACCAATGGTTATCACAGAATGTGTTACAAGAACTTCACTGCTGTCTCAAAAAAAGAACTAGAGTCTTTTTCCACTGTAGAAGTAGAAGAAGTTTCTTACACTTTAAGATCCCACACTGAACATTTATCGGACGAAACTCTTCCTCCTCCGGTATTTTTCTTCCCGTATGTTTGTTTTGTGGCCTCCTGACGAAGGGTAAGAAAAGGGAACAGTTAGGCAATTGTGAAAGTTTGGAAGCGGGAGAAAAAATAAAAATGCTGCAATGGTTCTGGGTGATACAGATATGATTGCCAGAGTTTGTGATATAGATTTTGTTGCTAAAGAGGTTAAATATCACCATAGCTGCCGAAAACATTACTTAAATCTTTCTGAGAGGTGTATACCCGGGTCTGCTAAGACAGAATATGGCAACATTAGGCTAGGACACGAAAAGCATTTAAATGGTTGACCGAATACATAAATAAAAACGTTATAGCACAAGGTCAAGCTGTAACAATTGCCTCCTTGTATGAATATTACACTACAATGCTGATGGACATTGGTCTTGATTGCTCCTCATATACCATCCAGACTTTAGAAGTAAAACTTCTAAATCACTTCAAAGATGATATTTGCATGAGTAAAATAGGTAAACGACAAGGCAAAATATTATATCCAAGCTTTCTAGATACAGATCAGATTATAGGTTTCCATAATACGTTTTTATTAAATTCCAAAGTCACTGAAGCTGCATACCAGTTGCGAAATACAATATTAGAAATGTCAAAGACATGTCCCCAATTACAGAACCCATTGACTGTAAATGAAATACAGAAAGGCCAAGCTAACCCCCCAGACATACTTATGCAGTTTTTTAAAACTCTATATACAGGGTCTTCAACAAAAGAACCTTCTGAAAGAATGAATAGATGCATCAGTTCAGCAGCAGATGATGCTTTGTTTGCTGTAACCAATGGCGAAATAAAGCCATCAAAACATTTATGTCTTGGACTGGGTTTTAAAAGTATGACTGGTAGTAGGAAAATTATTGAAGTACTAAATCATTTAGGGCACTCAATAAGTTACCATGTTGCGGAGACACTTGAAACTGAACTTGCAATGACAATATCAGACAGGAATCAGCTAACTCCTGATGGATTACTGAAAATTCCAAACTTGTCAACCGGAACGGCTTGGGATAATTATGATGAAAACACCGAGACTTTGTCTGGAAGCGGAACTTTGCACGACACAGTTGGAATATGTTACCAGAACACTCCCGACGAACAACATTCAATGGGGACTCTCTAGGAATTCCACAAGTATCCACTACACAAACAAAGTCATTGAAACGTAAACGCTCTTTAGATATTGAGGACCCTATTTTAGAATCTTACAGAAAGCGTCCAAAAATAACAAAATTTCAATATCCCGTAAAAGCAATTTCGGACCCCTCTAATTTAAATGAGACCAGAAAAGGGATTTAACATGGGTGATTTGTCACCATTTATTTTCTAATATACCCATGTGGTCAGGATGGAATTCTCTAATCACAGTAGATCATCTACCAGAGCAAGTGATAGGCTATATGGACAATATAAGTTTGCCACCGACCCGATTAGATGTGGTGTCGGAAACATTACGTCGATCGCAGATTGTGGCACGGGAATGTTCTGATAA
Organism: Anadara kagoshimensis; assembly: GCA_021292105.1. Taxonomy (NCBI): domain Eukaryota; kingdom Metazoa; phylum Mollusca; class Bivalvia; order Arcoida; family Arcidae; genus Anadara; species Anadara kagoshimensis. The sequence continues at coordinate 59,149,042 of CM037875.1, read as the reverse complement.
CACAGCAATTGTCCACTATGATCTTGCCATAGCTAAACCAGCGATGCAGATACAATCGGAAGAATCACCAAAGTACGACAATATTTTCATATGTTTTGGTCCTTTCCATATAATGTTGGCATATTTTGGCGCTCTTGGTCACTTAATTGAGGGCTCTGGCGGACCATATGTGCTAACCGAGACCAAAGTTCTGGCAGAAGGGTCTCTAAATGGGTTCATAAAAGGGAAGCATTATAACAGATGTCAGAGAATGCATACTATATTATCTCTTTCTTTCCGTATTCTCCATTTTCGGTCTTTTCTGGAAGAGCATGGTCAGATATCTGAATCTTTATACGAGCAGTTAGAACAATTCATTACAAATACTTCTTCAGAAGAAATGCAAAACGTTCTAGAGCAAGAAAATTTAAAATCTATTTTTGATATGTATGAAGCCTTTTCCAATGACACAAGAACTGGAAACCATGGATCAACAGCACAGTATTGGTTTATGTATATTGAATTAGTTGAACTTCTGTTACTTTTCAGTAGATCTTGTCGAACTAACGATCTACCTTTATTTACTTACTGCTTAGGAAAAATGTGTCCAGTATTTTTTGCAGCTAATAGACCAAACTATGCAAGATGGATGACACGCTATCACTTAAATTTACTTAACATTGATATAAGTCATCCACAAGCAAGAGCAATGCTTGAGAATGGTGGTTTGTCTATAAGACGCTCGAATAAATCATTTTCCAGAATTCCAGTGGACATGACACTTGAGCAGACAATCAATGCTGATGCTGCATCTCGTCTAACTGGCATTTCTGCATTCAGCCAGTCATATACGGCCAGGCGAAGATGGATGATTACACGAAGTGTCCGCAGTGCTATCGTTGGTGCTCTTCTCTCAAAAACTGGAATCCGGAAAAAGGGGGATGTGAATCAAGAGCTCAAGCCGTCGCGAATTCAGAGAGATAATAAAGATGTAAGTAGTTTGATCGACTGTATTAAAGCAACTAAGAATCCGTTTGATACAGAGATAAGAAATGAGGATCTCCTGTGCATATCAACTGGTAACAGAGTCAAAGATGATGTGAAAAATGAGATACTTAGTTGTGTAAAATATGGCGAGCAATCTTTTCACGACTTTAGAAATGGCTGTTTTGCAGATCCCTCTAGATTTGAAAAACCTATTACAAGAAACAAATTGCGCACTTTTGCATCTTTGGCACTTAAGGTTCGGGTTGAGGTGAAAGCAAAGAAAATCATACAGCTACAGTGTTCACGTGATCTATTTGGTAGGCTTTTGTTTTTGGCAACGACAACAGATATAAACTTGCAGAAAGTTTTTGAATATCCTCTCACTCCCGTGCCGCCAGCTCTTGCACAAATTGACGGAATATGAATAAAACCGACAAATCAATACTTATGAAAATGTTAGAGAGCAAGGCTCATTCTGATCCTCCAGCTGCAAATCAAATTGATGCTTATGTCGTTGATGCCATGTTCCTTATACAGTTGCTGTCAAACCTACCAGATACTTTTGAAGGTGTAGCCAAAACCATTCTCAAGCTATTATGTAAACTGGCAAAAGAAATACACTTTGTTTGTGACACATATGTCCATCCATCCATCAAAGATATTGAAAGAGATATGCGAGGAGAGAGCAGTGGACCAGATATTGTAGTAATGGGCCCAAAACAAAAGCGACCTCATGATTTCCGTTCAGCTTTGAAATCTGCTAATTTCAAGAGGTCATTACTATCGTTTTTGCTACAAGAATGGAAGAATGATAACTATGCTGACATTCTTGCAGGCCATACATTATATTATGCAACAGAGGACCACTGCCATCAATTCTATTGCGAAAATGATGCAACAGTAGTGTGCAGTGAAGTGTCCAATCTTGCCTGTACCCACGAGGAGGCAGATACCAGGATCACCTTACATGTGCAATACATTGCCTCAAGGTCCGATTCTCCTAACGTAGTGGTTAGAGCAAATGACACGGATGTAATGGTTATTTTATTGTATCATTGTCACCAAATACATGCAAACATATGGATGGATTCAGGCACTGACGGCACCAATACTAGGCGATTTATTGATCTAACAAAACTGTCCAATGAAATTGGGATCGAAATGTGCCAAGTTCTTCCAGCTATCCATGCTTTCACTGGATGTGATTATACTGCAGCATTTCTTAGAAAGGTAAAATTAGGCCTTATAATATCGTTGAAAAAAGTGCAACTTTCAGAAGCGTTTTCTCAAATATTGGAACAAATCAAAGAGTTAATGAAAGAGATATGAAGGTAATGGAATCTTTTGTCTGTGAAATGTATGGCAAAAAAAACATTAAAACAGTAAATGAGGCACGATTTGCCATTTTCAGAGAGAAATACGCTCCAACAAATCAAACTGACCCATTAGAAAAGCTCAAAGGAGCCGATCCGAGTTCACTACCTCCTTGTAAAAGTGTTCTTGTTCAGAAAATCCTCCGAACAGAATATGTTGCATATTTTTGGAAACATGCCAATTGCAGTTGTCCTACATTAAATACTCCACAAGAAAATGGATGGAAAAAAGAAATACAAGTATGCGATTCACTGGTTTGAAGGTGAACAGATTCCGAAAGATATAAGACTGAAGATGGACAGTACAACTTTTACAGAGGATGACATGGGAGAAGATGAGGATGTACGTGAATCCGACAGTAGTGATAGTGAAGACACTGATGATGAATGAAATTATAATTCTGAATGAATACGAGTTATTTTGAACCAGCCTGTCTAAGAGCACTAACACAGTATATCCCGTGAATTCGCATATCGTTAGCATATTGGGGTAGGGGAAGAATAAATCGTGGGTAATGGGTTAATGTGACGATTTTGTTACACATTATACTTGCACAATAAAGCACACACATCAGGGATTCTAAATAAAATAGTATATTGATAATCAGGCTTTTTTTGAATGCGCTACAAGACTTTAACGAATAAAGATTAAGTAAAAACGCAAAACTCGGTTGTTTAAAATTGGCCACAAAATTGAGATTGAATGCTTAACAAGAAGTTTTTAGTTAGAGGTCTTCAATGTTGTCACCCAAGTATTAAAGCTTACACGGTATAACAATCAGTATGGCAACTAATAGCAAAATTTGTAGTAAAGATCGATTTTTTGAGAAATTTGCAATTTTTGGGGTAGGGGAAAGTTTTTCCACTGTGGGTGCCGCAATTTCCTACCAAATGATATGCAGCTACTTTTATTGAATGCAAAACACATTAGGCTGTGACAATATGGTAAAACATTTCACTTAAATGCTTTTATTATTTTTTTATAAGACATAAAAGAGGGCAAAATATTAAAACGCAAAATTTTTGGTCTATTTTTTCCTAAAATAGTTATTTTAAAAAAAAATCTGAAATGTATCAAGAAGTTTTTAACTTAAATGTCAACAATGATCATAATTCTTGATAACCGCATCAGTAATAAGACATTTTAAGGCCATATCGCGTCCATAATGCAGAATTATCAAATTACCGAAAAACCGGCTGAAAAATGCGATTCTAGTGTAAAAACTCGCGTCTGAAAAAAAATCGGAAACGAGTTCATTCACAAGACGCCCAAATTCGAAAACTACAGACATTTTTCTATCAGAAACAACCTTCAAAGCTTTTGGCCATTGACACATATTTCAAACCCCACTAGCTCTTGGGCTAATAAGGGACAAACAATCAATGACACATAATATGTTGTTACGGAAAAATATTCAATTCAATATGTGCTGTGGAAAACCCAGTAAAGGTGCCTTTGTCTACAACCACTATTCTACGTTTGATTGAGTGGCCAACTCATCGCTTAAGCTTGCACATTAATCTTTCGTCTATTTCCAAAACTGAAAATCACCATTTCCCAGTTGAAATCAAATGATGATGTCATCCATTCATTGGGAGCTTTCTGAATTTTCAAGAAAATGAATTCTTTTAAAGTTGTTTTGAGATCATTGTATTTAGTCTATAACGTAATGACCAATTTTTCTTCCAGTGTCAGTATTGGTGGGGTCAGTTGATGGAAGCTGTAGTACATTGGCGACGGATATACAGACGTGTTACACCAACAGTGGACTTACGTTTTCCACAAATGCTGTAGATACTTTTTCTACCTACCTGAATGACTGCAGGTAAGACCTTGCTTTCTACCTACCTAAGTGACTGCAGGTAAGACCTTGTTTTCTACCTACCTATGTGACTGCAGGTAAGACCTTGCTTTCTACCTACCTAAATGACTACAGGTAAGACCTTGCTTTCTACCTACCTAAATGACTGCAGGTAAGACCTTGTTTTCTACCTACCTATGTGACTGCAGGTAAGACCTTGCTTTCTACCCACCTAAATGACTACAGGTAAGACCTTGCTTTCTACCTACCTATGTGACTGCAGGTAAGACCTTGCTTTCTACCTACCCGAATGACTGCAGGTAAGACCTTGCTTTCTACCTACCTAAATGACCACAGGTAAGACCTTGCTTTCTACCTACCTAAGTGACTACAGGTAAGACCTTGCTTTCTACCTACCTAAATGACTACAGGTAAGACCTTGCTTTCTACCTCGCTAAATGACTACAGGTAAGACCTTGCTTTCTACCTACCTATGTGACTACAGGTAAGGCCTTGCTTTCTACCTACCTATGTGACTAAAGGTAAGGCCTTGCTTTCTACCTACCTAAGTGACTACAGGTAAGGCCTTGCTTTCTACCTACCTAAGTGACTACAGGTAAGAGATTGCTTTTTACCTACCTACGTGACTGCAGGTAAGACTTTGCTTTCTACCTACCCATGTGACTGCAGGTAAGACCTTGCTTTCTACCTACCTAAGTGACTACAGGTAAGGCCTTGCTTTCTACCTACCTAAGTGACTACAGGTAAGACCTTGCTTTCTACCTACCTATGTGACTACAGGTAAGGCCTTGCTTTCTACCTACCTAAGTGACTACAGGTAAGGCCTTGCTTTCTACCTACCTAAGTGACTACAGGTAAGACCTTGCTTTCTACTTATCTAAATGACTACAGGTAAGACCTTGCTTTCTACCTACCCATGTGACTACAGGTAAGACCTTGCTTTCAACCTACCCATGTGACTGCAGGTAAGACCTTGCTTTCTACCTACCCATGTGACTACAGGTAAGACCTTGCTTTCAACCTACCCATGTGACTGCAGGTAAGACCTTGCTTTCTACCTACTTAAGTGACTACAGGTAAGACCTTGCTTTCTACCTACCCATGTGACTACAGGTAAGACCTTGCTTTCTACCTACCCATGTGACTACAGGTAAGACCTTGCTTTCAACTTACCCATGTGACTACAGGTAAGACCTTGTTTTTAACCTACCTATGTAACTGCAGGTAAGACCTTGCTTTCTACCTACCTAAATTACTACAGGTAAGACCTTGCTTTCTACTTATCTAAATGACTACAGGTAAGACCTTGCTTTCTACCTACCTAAGTGACTACAGGTAAGAGATTGCTTTTTACCTACCTACGTGACTGCAGGTAAGACCTTGCTTTCTACCTACCTACGTGACTGCAGGTAAGACCTTGCTTTCTACCTACCTACGTGACTACAGGTAAGAGATTGCTTTTTACCTACCTACGTGACTGCAGGTAAGACCTTGCTTTCTACCTACCTATGTGACTGCAGGTTATTAGACCTTGCACCAAACACTAATCCATCTCCAAATCACAATCCCAAAAGCAAAGTGAAAACTTTAAAAACTGACGACTTAAACTTGATTTGCTTGTAAACCACTTTGTTTTCCGCTTATTGTAAATGTTCATTATTGGGCCATATAAAATTTGTTTTTGAAAAGCGTGTGAAGTTTCAAGTCTATCGAAGATAAACATTAAGTTTGTCAAAATCATATCGCCAACTCACAGCATGTTTTTCCTCACTAAAAAGTAATAGAACTACGGTACAGTCATGTCGAACTTTTAACACCGAGATAGCGAAAAGGAGTCGAACCTCGGTTGTTAAGTGGCAGAAATAATGATAATAAAGTGGATGAAAAGATGAGGGAAGATAGGTCACAGCTTCAAAAAAAGAAAGGGAAAAAGCATCAAAACCAGACGAACTAACGAGGGCTCTAATTCGTAAGCGGTTAACTGTTGAACTTTCAACAAGTCTTTTTTATATAGAACTTCTTATTCATTGATTTCAGTAAAACCATAGAATTGACCACGTGTATTGCTAATGCATACAGCACTTGTGAAACAATTACGGCGATTGTACCAGACGCTGTTGGGATAAAGGCAGCATTTACAGGGGTGTGTGCCAAGAAAGCAGGTAAAATATAAGGGATTAAAGGGGTCTTAGTTTCTTAAAATAAGGTATACTCCCTCATGCTGAAGGTATTTCAAATATATTTTGGTCCCTGGAATATTTTAACCCCTTAAAAAAATGGTTTCATAATTTCGATCCAAGCACTTTATATAGCTTCTAATGACTTCATTTTTTGTTAAAAATGTTTCTTTGTATTTTCAAACACATTTGCTAAATTTAAATACAGCAAATTTGAAATTCACAAGTAAGTGTGAATCTAAGGCAAGGTCCACCAATCATTTTTCAGAACCATTTATTTTAATCTTATACCTTTTATGTATTTTACGCCATCAAAACTATCAAATTCCTGCCTATCAGGGTTTGGGTGGAGTTCACACAGCTACATAACGTTTTTCTGCCTATCAGGGTTTGGGTGGAGTTCACACAGCTACATAACCTTATCGTGCCTATCAGGGTTTAGGTGGAGTTTACACAGCAACGTAACGTTTTCCTGCCTATCAGGGTTTGGGTGGAGTTCACACAGCTACGTAACGTTTTCCTGCCTATCAGGGTTTGGGTGGAGTTCACACAGCTACGTAACGTTTTCCTGCCTATCAGGGTTTGGGTGAAGTTCACACAGCTACATAACGTTTTCCTGCCTATCAGGGTTTGGGTGGCGTTCACACAGCTACGTAACGTTTTCCTGCCTATCAGGGTTTGGGTGGAGTTCACACAGCTACATAACGTTTTCCTGCCTATCAGGGTTTGGGTGGAGTTCACACAGCTACATAACTTTTTCCTGCCTATCAGGGTTTGGGTGGAGTTTACACAGTTACATAACGTTTTCCTGCCTATCAGGGTTTGGGTGGCGTTCACACAGCTACGTAACGTTTTCCTGCCTATCAGGGTTTGGGTGGAGTTCACACAGCTACATAACTTTTTCCTGCCTATCAGGGTTTGGGTGGAGTTTACACAGTTACATAACGTTTTCCTGCCTATCAGGGTTTGGGTGGAGTTCACACAGCAACGTTACGTTTTCCTGCCTATTGGGCTTTTGGCAGAGTTCACACAGCTACATAACGTTTTCCTGCCTATCAGGGTTTGGGTGGAGTTCACACAGTTACATAACATTTTCCTGCCTATCAGGGTTTGGGTGGAGTTAACACAGCTACGTAACGTTTTCCTGCCTATCAGGGTTTGGGTGGAGTTCACACAGCTACGTAACGTTTTCCTGCCTATCAGGGTTTGGGTGGCGTTCACACAGCTACGTAACGTTTTCCTGCCTATCAGGGTTTGGGTGGAGTTTACACAGTTACATAACGTTTTCCTGCCTATCAGGGTTTGGGTGGAGTTCACACAGCAACGTTACGTTTTCCTGCCTATTGGGCTTTGGGCAGAGTTCACACAGTTACATAACGTTTTCCTGCCTATTGGGGGTGTGTGGGGTGTTCACACAGCTACATAACGTTTTCCTGCCTATCAGGGTTTGGGTGGAGTTCACACAGCTACAAAACCTTTTCCTGCCTATCAGGGTTTAGGTGGAGTTTACACAGTTACATAACGTTTTCCTGCCTATCAGGGTTTGGGTGGAGTTCACACAGCAACGTTACGTTTTCCTGCCTATTGGGCTTTGGGCAGAGTTCACACAGTTACATAACGTTTTCCTGCCTATTGGGGGTGTGTGGGGGGTTCACACAGCTACATAACGTTTTCCTGCCTATCAGGGATTGGGTGGAGTTTACACAGTTACATAACGTTTTCCTGCCTATCAGGGTTTGGGTGGAGTTCACACAGCAACGTTACGTTTTCCTGCCTATTGGGCTTTGGGCAGAGTTCACACAGCTACATAACGTTTTCCTGCCTATCAGGGTTTGGGTGGAGTTCACACAGTTACATAACATTTTCCTGCCTATCAGGGTTTGGGTGGAGTTCACACAGCTACGTAACGTTTTCCTGCCTATCAGGGTTTGGGTGGAGTTCACACAGCTACGTAACGTTTTCCTGCCTATCAGGGTTTGGGTGGAGTTTACACAGCTACATAACGTTTTCCTGCCTATCAGGGTTTGGGCAGAGTTCACACAGTTACATAACGTTTTCCTGCCTATTGGGGGTGTGTGGGGGGTTCACACAGCAACATAACGTTTTCCTGCCTTTCAGGGTTTGGGTAGAGTTCACACAGCTACATAACCTTTTCCTGCCTATCAGGGTTTAGGTGGAGTTTACACAGCTATGTAACGTTTTCCTGCCTATTGGGGTGTGTGTGTGGTTCACACAGCTACATAACGTTTTCCTGCCTATCAGAGTTTGGGTGGAGTTCACACAGTTACATAACGTTTTTCTGCCTATCAGGGTTTGGGTGGAGTTCACACAGTTACATAACCTTATCCTGCCTATCAGGGTTTGGGTGGAGTTTACACAGCTACGTAACGTTATCCTGCCCATTGGGGTGTGTGTGAGGTTCACACAGCTACATAACGTTTTCTGCTATCAGGGTTTGGGTAGAATTCACACAGTTACATAACGTTTTCCTGCCTATCAGGGTTTGGGTGGAGTTTACACAGCTACGTAACGTTTCCCTGCCTATTGGGGTTTGGGTGGAGTTTACACAGCTATGTAACGTTTTCCTGCCTATTGGGGTTTGGGTAGAGTTCACACAGCTATATTACGTTTTCCTGCCTATCGGGGTTTGGGTGGAGTTTACACAGCAACGTTACTTTTCCTGCCCATTGGGCTTTGGGTAGAGTTCACACAGCTACATAACGTTTTCCTGCCTATCGGGGTTTGGGTGGAGTTCACACAGCTATAAAACGTTTTCCTGCCTATTGGGGTTTGGGTGGAGTTTACACAGCAACGTTACGTTTTCCTGCCTATCAGTGTTTAGGTGAAGTTCACACAGCTACATAACCTTATCCTGCCTATTGGGCTTTGGGTAGAGTTCACACAGCTACATAACGTTTTCCTGCCTATCAGTGTTTAGGTGAAGTTCACACAGCTACATAACGTTTTACTGCCTATCAGGGTTTGGATGGAGTTCACACAGCTACGTAACGTTTTCCTGCCTATCATGGTTTGGGTGGAGTTCACACAGCTACATAACGTTTTCCTGCCTATCAGGGTTTGGATGGAGTTCTCACAGCTACGTAACGTTTTCCTACCTATCATGGTTTGGGTGGAGTTCACACAGTTACATAACTTTATCATGCCTATCGGGATTTGGGTGGAGTTTACAAAGCTACGTAACGTTTCCCTGCCTATTGGGCGTTTGGTAGAATCCACACAGCTACATAACGTTTTCCTGCCTATCAGGGTTTGGGTGGAGCTCACACAGCTACGTAACGTTTCCCTGCCTATTGGGCTTTTGGTAGAATTCACACAGCTACATAACGTTTTCCTGCCTATCAGTGTTTGGGTGGAGTTCACACAGCAACGTAACGTTTTCCTGCCTAAAATGGTTTGAGTGGAGTTCACACAGCTACATAACGTTTTCTGCTATCAGGGTTTGGGTGGAGTTCACACAGTTACATTACGTTTTCCTGCCTTTTGGGGTTTGGGAGGAGTTCACGCATTTACATAACCTTATTCTGCCTATCAGGGTTTGGGTGGAGTTTACACAGCTACATAACGTTTCCCTGCCTATTTGGGCTTTGGGTAGAATTCACACAGCTACATAACGTTTTCCTGCCTATCAGTGTTTGTGTGGAGTTCACACAGCTACATAACGTTTTCCTGCCTATCAGTGTTTGAGTGGAGTTGACACAGCTACATAACGTTTTCCTGCCTATCAGTGTTTGAGTGGAATTCACACAGCTACATAACCTTATCCTGTCTATCAGGGTTTGAGTGGAGTTCACACAATTACATAACCTTATCCTGCCTATCAGTGTTTGTGTGGGGTTCACACAGCTACGTAACGTTTTCCTGCCTATTGGGCTTTGGGTAGAGTTCACACAGCTACATAACGTTTTCCTGCATATCGCGGTTAGTGTGAAGTTTACACAGCTACATAACGTTTTCCTGCCTATCAGGGTTGGGTGAAGTTCACATATCTACATAACGTGTTCCTGCCTATCAGGTGTTGGGTGGAGTTTACACAGCTACGTAACGTTTTCCTGCCTATTGAGGTTTGTGTGGGGTTGACACAGCTACATAACGTTTTCTGCTATCAGGGTTTGGGTGGAGTTCACACAGTTACATAACGTTTTTCTGCCTATCAGGGTTTGGGTGGAGTTCACACAGCTACGTAACGTTATCCTGCCCATTGGGGTGTGTGTGGGGTTTACATAGCTACATAACGTTTTCCTGCCTATTGGGGTTTGGGTGGAGTTTACACAGCTACGTAACGTTTTCCTGCTATCAGGGTTTGGGTGGAGTTTACACAGCTACGTAACGTTTTCCTGCCTATTAGGTTGTATGGGGTTCACACAGCTATATAACGTTTTCCTGCCTATTGGGGTTGTGAGGAGTTTAAACAGCTATATAAAATTTTCCTTCCTATTGGGGTTTGGGTCCAGTTTACACAGCAACGTTACTTTTCCTGCCCATTGGGCTTTGGGTAGAGTTCACACAGCTACATAACGTTTTCCTGCCTATCGGGGTTTGGGTGGAGTTCACACAGCTATAAAACGTTTTCCTGCCTATTGGGGTTTGTTTTGGTTCACACAGCTACGTAACGTTTTCCTGCCTATCGGAATTTGTGTTAAGTTCACACAGCTGCATAACATTTTTCTGCCTATCGGGGTTTGGGTTGAGTTCAAATAGCTACGCAATTAATGCAGGGTGCAAAATGTCCAATTCTTTTATCTTTTCAAAAGAGTTTCATTTCTATGATTCATTACGGTTGTATATTAGCTTTGTTCTCCCATTCCTAAATTAACATTTCTATATATATAAAACGCCATTGCCAGATTTAAATTAAGGAAAATCTTAGTTAATGAAAGATTATGAAATTCAGAAACAAACATACTAATTCATATCCAAATCTACGAAAGCCTATTAAGCTCATGAATAAAAAAAATTAAAAGGCGTAATAACGCGAAATAAAGGCGTTATAATGCGAAAAAAGGCGTTATAAGAAAGGCGTAATAACGCGAATTGAAAGGCGTAATAACGGGAATTGAAAGGCGTAATAACGGGAATTGAAAGGCATTATAACGCGAATTGAAAGGCGTAATAACGCGAATTGAAAGGCGTAATAACGGGAATTGAAAGGCGTAATAACGGGAATTGAAAGGCGTAATAACGGGAATTGAAAGGCATTATAACGCGAATTAAAAGGCGTTATAACGCGAAGTGAAAGGCGTTACAATGCCTTTTTGTCTATATAGAGCAGTCACTTCCCTGAGGAATGTTAACAACCCTCACCACAAACAGATTGGTTTTAGTTTGAATAGCTTAAGGCAACTGCAGATCTATTCATACTTAGATGTCACAAATGTCATTTAATCATTGTTAAAAGACTATTGGACAGGAACCTTTTAATAAATAGCCATGTGTATATTGCCAATGTTTATCAATGTTTATATTTCAGATTACTTAAAGGATTTCCATCCCCATATATAAAATGAGACTCTTTATGAAAAAAAACCAACAACACTTTAACATTGAAAAGAAGCCTTTCTTTCTGTTTTACTGAAATAGTATGTTCATTTAAGCGCAGGATCGGATGATATGGTGTTTTTTTTTTTAATTTTCATAGAATAAATACATATAAAACAGCGTATTACATTACATATAGTTGTGCAGGAAACACACACACACACACACACACACACACACACACACACACACACACACACTTTAAATATGTATGCAAAATGTGGGGGGGGGGGGTTTAGAGATTAAACCCCAGGACCTCCACATCATTATTGAAGGAATCTTAACTTCGCGTTATTACGCCTTTATTCCGCGTTATAACGCCCTTTAATTCGCGTTATAACGCCTTTTAATTCGCATTATTACGCCTTTCCAAAGGCGTTATAACGCCTTTTTTCGCATTATAACGCCTTTATTTCGCGTTATTACGCCTTTTAATTTTTTTTATTCATGAGCTTAATAGGCTTTCGTACAAATCAAAGTAAAAACTTTGAAATTGACAAATTGGGTTAAACACGTGAACTTCCACCAGGGAAGTGGTGCCGGGTGCTTCGGAAGGGTCAGCACCTCATGTTAAGCTAGCTTTGTCCACATCGTGTGCAATTAATACTAAATGAAAGATAAAATATTTGGTGCCTAACACAGTTCCCCTACAGAGGCTTCCTCATTAAATTTTTTGAACATGTAGTGTGTCAAGTTTGACCTGACCTTTAGTTTGAATATTCAAACAGACATATATCCATTGTGTAATTCTATATAAAGTTGATACATAACGATATCATGGGCCATGTATATCATGAAATGTTAATAAAACTTTTGTTAAGCTTTTCATCGAAGGTTAAGCGCGGACAGTCCCTGGGTCTTTTTAACCTATATATACGGGCAGCCACCAAGTTTTGTTAACCTTTTTATCGAAGGTCATGCGCGGGTAACCACTGGGACTTTTTAAACTTTTAACCAAATAAGTAGCCACGGGCAGTCCCGGAGTCTTTTCAAAGTTTTAACCGAAAGGTATGCGCTGGTAGTAACGGGGTCTTTTCAAACTTTTATCGAACGGTATGCGCTGGTAGTAACGGGGTCTTTTCAAACTTTTATCGAACGGTAAGCGCTGGTAGTCACGAAGTCTTTTCAAACTGTAAACCGAAGGGTATGCGCTAATAGTAACGGAGTCTTTTCAAACTGTAAACCGAAGGGTATGCGCTGGTAGTAACGGAGTCTTTTCAAACTGTAAACCGAAGGGTATGCGCTGGTAGTAACGGAGTCTTTTCAAACTGTAAACCGAAGGGTATGCGCTGGTAGTAACGGAGTCTTTTCAAATTGTAAAACGAAGGGTATGCGCTGGTAGTAACGGTCTTTTCAAACTGTAAACCGAAGGGTATGCGCTGGTAGTAACGGAGTCTTTTCAAGCTTTTATCGAACGGTAAGCGCTGGTAGTCACGGAGTCTTTTCAAACTGTAAACCGAAGGTTGGTTGGTTGAATGTTGCTTAACGTCGCATCAGCAATTTTTCAGCTATTCGCGACGAGAACTATTTAATTTATCCATGAACAATTTTGTGTATGCATGTGAAGTGCGAGTGTGTTATATGGTCTGCCTTGTACTAGCGCGCACTAAGGGAGACTTTACCGTGCTAGCTCACAGAGTCAGTACGCCGCAGACAAGCGTACCACTCCCCTAGTCCATTATACTGATACCAGGTGAATCAGTAAAGGCCAACGGTAAGGAAAATTCACATTCCCACATGTGGTCCGAGCGGGACTCGAACTCACAGCGGTGAGATACCCTGGATTTGAAGACTGACGTCTTATCCATTAGGCCACCGCGCCCTCTCTGTAAACCGAAGGGTATGCGCTGGTAGTAACGGAGTCTTTTCAAACTGTAAACCGAAGGGTATGCGCTGGTAGTAACGGAGTCTTTTCAAACTGTAAACCGAAGGGTTTGCGCTGGTATTAACGTAGTCTTTTTAAACTGTAAACCGAAGGGTATGCGCTGGTAGTAACGGAGTCTTTTCAAACTGTAAACCGAAGGGTATGCGCTGGTAGTTACGGAGTCTTTTCAAACTGTAAACCGAAGGGTATGCGCTGGTAGTAACGGAGTCTTTTCAAACTGTAAACCGAAGGGTATGCGCTGGTAGTAACGGAGTCTTTTTAAACTGTAAACCGAAGGTTATGCGCTGGTAGTAACGGAGTCTTTTCAAATTGTAAACCGAAGGGTATGCGCTGGTAGTAACGGAGTCTTTTCAAGCTTTTATCGAAGGGTATGCACTGGTAGTAACGGGGTCTTTTCAAGCTTTTATCGAAGGGTATGCACTGGTAGTAACGGGGTCTTTTCAAGCTTTTATCGAAGGATATGCGCTAGTAGTCACGGAGTCTTTTCAAACTTTTAACCGAAGTGTATGCGCTGGTAGTCACAGAGTCTTTTTAAACTTTTAACCGAAATGTATGCGCTCGTAGTCACGGATTCTTTTCAAATTTTTAGCCAAAGGATATGCGCTGGTAGTCTCGGAATATTTTCAAACTTCTAACCGAATGCTGGCGCAGATAGTAACGAAGTCTTTTCAAACTTCTATCGAAGGAAATGCGCTGGTAGTAATGAAGTCTTATCAAACATTTAACTTGGCCAAAGGGTATGCGCGAGTAGTAACGGAGTCTTCGAAGGGTATGCGCTGGCAGTCACTAAGTCTTTTAAAACTTTTCACCGAGGGATTCTGACTTATTTACTTTTATTTCAAGTTTTTCTGGCCGGTCTGACCTGTATGGCTGATTCTGGAGTAAACGCAACTGCATTAGTGTTTTCCTGTATAAATTTATCTACATTAGCAACCATGACATCAGAAGTAGCATCTGGAAACTGGCTGAACTATTGCAGGTAGGTCGATAAACAATGGAGAACAGCATGTGTCAAGTGATCAGAACCTTTGTTTTCCGACTGATCTTTAAGTGATCAGAACCTTTGTCTTCCGACTGATCTTTAAGTGATCAGAACCTTTGTTTTCCGACTTACCTTGAAGGGATCAGAACCTTTGTTTTCCGACTGATCTTTAAGTGTTTAAAACCTTTGTTTTTCGACTAATCTTGAAGTGATCAGAACCTTTGTCTTCCGACTGATCTTTAAGTGATCAAAACCTTTGTTTTCCGACTAATCTTGAAGTGATCAGAACCTTTGTTTTCCGACTGATCTTTAAGTGATCAGAACCTTTGTTTTCCGACTGATCTTTAAGTGATCAGAACCTTTGTTTTCCGACTGATCTTGAAGTGATCAGAACCTTTGTTTTCCGACTGATCTTTAAGTGATCAAAACCTTTGTTTTCCGACTGATCTTTAAGTGATCAAAACCTTTGTTTTCCGACTAATCTTGAAGTGATCAGAACTGTTGTCTTCCGACTGACCTTGAAGTGATCAGAACAGTTGTCTTCCAACTGACCTAGAAGTGATCAGAACTGATGTCTTCCGAATGACTTTGAAGTGATCAGAACTTGAATGCGTTTCCGTTGCAATATTCCAAGGTTGCAATTTAGAGAGATTATTAAGATTATAGTAAGAAATAAAATTTAAAAAAAAACATACGAATTCATGTCAAAATCCAAATTTCAAAGCAAGGTAAAAACTTTGAAAACTAGATGATGAAGTTAAACATATAAACTTCAACCAGGGAAGTGAGACTGGGTGCTCCGGATGCACCTCTTGTTTAGTCAACTACAACCGCCAAATTTGCAATCAAACTTGAGAATAAAAGGCACATGGAACCATGGATCATCCAATATATCTAAGACAATATTGGATACAGAGACATTATACAATTTGGTATGAAGCTAATAGAACTTTTATCTAGTTCGCCTTGGTATCTTTGGTACCAAATTAGGTTCCAAATGGCAAATTTGCCAGAGGAGAAAATGTTAAAAGAAATTCGATGAAAACTGAATCAACAATCCATTTTACGTTGTTGACATCTTTGATATTGGTAGATATCGCCTGGTGCAAACTATAATTCAATCTTTATTCACAGAGTGGTATATCAGGTGGTAATTAACGTGACAATGACAAAATAACAGACATGACAAAGCTAGGGAACTTTAGAACTTCCGAATCGGCTTAGTGGTTTTAAACAAGACTAGTTTTAAAGAATTGACAACATATTACACCTCATTAGCACGTACAATTCGTGATATTATAATCGTTTCAATTAAAAATCTTAACTGCAATGACTTGTTTTGTTTTGCGTCATAATATGTATACGTTGTTTTTAGACGGCATGTCAGAGAATACTTTGATTTAGGCCACCATATTTTAATTTAGATGAAATCAGTGATAGAAGGCATTCAAGAAATTCAAGTTGTAAGATCCACCCGTGCTTTAGAGAGCATGTTTGACACATGTGGAGCATTTGTCAGACAAAATAGTGTTGCTAAGAGTTCATGATAAAGACCAGTTTGAAGCTTTGCCAAGAGCAGTCCTAACGCAAAGCTTTTAGACTTTACTGATATAACCTTTGTTACAAGATGCTACGCCCAGTCAATGTATAAAAGCCATCATCAGAAAGGCCATTTGTATAATCGAAATCAATTTCTCTACTTTAACTATAAAATATTTTTATTCGCCAAACCGCAGGTTCATGATATTCAGTCGTGTCCAGCTAGTGGGATTCATCACATATAAAACCTACCCCGACTTTTCGTCTATGGCCTTTCTTCGTGCGACGAATGTACTTAGAAAAGCTTTTGTCATTTTATTTACTAGTACCTGTTCAACATATACGAAACACATGAGAAATGACAAGTGGCCTTAAACTGAATTGTAATGTCGTTATATATATTGTATGTATAAAACAAATATGCGCGCATGTCTTTCTTTCTATTATGTTATTTTTGTGGCATAAAAAATAATATTGCATCTAAATTCTAACACAAAGTAAGATAAACAAGAAATAAAGCCTTAAAATATACATTTTATTAAAATAAAATAAGTTGAAAAATAAAATTGTAACTTTGGGATTCGAACCAACAACTTAAGACTTACTGGTACCTACGTATACCCACTACACCACGCAGGTAATGGTTGGCAATAAGGTTTATTAATATCAAGTACGTATTCAGAGATTATATTGGGGTAACTCTAAAAACATTGAATTTTACAAAATTCAGTATCAGTGCATATCTCTCCATTAACTATACTTTGCATATCTTACAGTAAAATAATATTGTTTTAAAATTCAAAATATCTTTAATGGAGAGGCATGCGCTCTATATGTATTTATTAAAAAACATGTTGATTTTCACTGGCTTGTTCCATGTTTGTAATGAGTTCTACGGAGACAAACCGAATGGATTGCCTGAGTTAAACATATAATGCAATGTTTTACTGAGATTTTTACTATATTAACTTTTACATAATGATAGTAGCTTTAGGTTTGTTCACTACCAATATGTATTCAGCATACTTTAAAATTTTAAATCTCATAGGCGCATAGCTCGGCGTTTTGGGTATCACCCTTTTATTCAAAATTAGAACCAAAATCAGTAATCACATACAAAATGTGAATAAGATTTATTTTATAATTTTATTTTAATACATTTACTAATTTTTTCTCAAATTTAACTTTATTTTTATTATAAAACTTAGTCAAATTTTCCAAAATTAATCTTGATTAATAAAATTTGGATATTATTTTAACATGCTATTACGAGAATAATTCTTGTTTATTACATAAACAAACAGATTAACTCAGCTTGATGGGTTCATTATATAGCTATATATATTATGCTTATAATATATTTATGCTACACAAAAGATGAATTTTTAGGAACTCGCAAGTAGCATTATATGAAACAAGTAAAGTATTTTTTCTTACATAATAATTATCACACATGCAGATTACCAAATACCATTTTTAAATGCATTTTATGATTACATTTTAAAAAATGGTATGTGACAACTGCATAAATCAAACATATCCAATTTAAGTACATGTGTATTTAAATATATTCAAAAACTTTTTTTCAGTTACATGGTTACCGCCATTGACTGCTTTATGAATGCCTATACATGCAACCCTGAATTCGAAACTGCGTACAAGAACTTTCAAAAGGCTTTGCTACCTTCGAAATGCAGGGATTATGCCACTTCTTATTCAATATGGATTGCTATATACGGTACAGCATCTACGCAAATGTATTCTTTGACCCTGATGATCATAGTAACCACAACTGGACTGATGGCGCCGTATTTTCTGTGAACCAAGTACCATTGGCAATCCAAGCCTGGATTTCCTAACATGATGTGTGTAATGTTTTGTATCATTGGTAATTCAAGCCTGGATTTCCTAACATGATGTGTGTAATGTTTTGTATCATTGGTAATTCAAGCCTGGATTTCTTTACATGACGTGTGTAATGTTTTGTATCATTGGTAATTCAAGCCTGGATTTCCTAACATGATGTGTGTAATGTTTTGTATCATTGGTAATTCAAGCCTGGATTTCCTAACATGATGTGTGTAATGTTTTGTATCATTGGTAATTCAAGCCTGGATTTCCTAACATAATGTGTGTAATGTTTTGTATCATTGGTAATTCAAGCCTGGATTTCCTAACATGATGTGTGTAATGTTTTTTATCTAACATTAGACTAGTTTTTCTGTCTGTATTTGATGAAATACAAGTTTTATCGAACACGCGTGATACAGAATCTTGTATCACCACACTGTGGTGATACAACATTGACGGTAAAGTACACGTGCACTTCTCATTGTGACGTCATTGTGGAATCTCCGATTTGTCAAATGTAAACAATGACGTCATTACTACATAACATGTCATAACATAGTTCAGTGGTTTTCTGTGGTAAAATGTATTTTTTCACATAAAGTATTGGGTTTTATTATTTTAATTATCTAATAGGAAATGTTAGATAAAAATATCATATACACAGTGTGTATGTACAACCCTTCGCATCAGGTCTCGTCCTTTTTTCGTAGCTGTATCACTACTCGGCGCGCAAGCGCAACTCGTAGTGATACGACTACGAAAAAAGGACTCGACCTGATACTGAGGGTTGTACATACACACTGTGTATATAATATGTATTTATCTAGCATTAGACTAGTTTTTCTACGAAATACAAGTTTTATCGAACACGCATGATATAGAATCTTGTATTACCACACTGTGGTGATACAACATTGGCGGTAAAGTGCACGTGCACGTTCTCATTGTGACGTCATTAGGGAGAATGTAGAACAAATGTCATAACATAGTTCAGTGGTTTTCTGTGGTAAAATGTAATTTTTTCACATTAAGTATTGTTTTTTATTATTTTAAATAACCTAATTAGAAATGTTAGATAAAAATATATTTACACAGTGTGTAGGTACAACCCTTCGTATCAGGTCTCGTCCTTTTTTCGTAGCTGTATCATTACTCGTCGCGAAAGCGCGACGAGTAGTGATACGGCAACGAAAAAAGGACTCGACCTGATACTGAGGGTTGTACCTACATACTGTGTATATAATATGTATGTATTTGTTATTCGTATTGTTATTCGTGTTTTGCTTTTGTTATTCAAATTGTAGTCATTATCTTAATGTGTATGAAGACTAAGAAGTGCTATTTTCTACCCTTTATTTGGAATGTTATAAGCAGATTTCATATGTAGTGCTATCTGATGCTACTTAAGGAGGTCTGTCATTTTAAACATCAGAAAATGATCATCATGTACCCCTGCAGACCAACACCCGCTTTTTCTCGGGAGCGACCGTTTCATGTCTTTGCTCGTTTCTTTCCAAGCTTGACCGGGACTAGCCTACCTGGTAACGATGGGGAGAAGACACTTATTCGTCGTATAAGTCGCATGCGCTTTCTAAAACGGATACAGGTTTTTTTCGATATCAAATATGGCCGCCAAATCTTTCGATAGGTGCCAAACAAAAACACGAAACAAAAATCAAAAGTAGAGTACCCGATCTTCGATGGCAAATTTTCGCATTTATATGAAAAAAGTCCAAAATCACCCAAAACATTCAAAATACGACAGTCAAAATTTAATATTCATCTTACTATGTTTGTTAAATGGCGCAGACCTGGTCTTTATTGGAGGCCGTTTGTTTCCAGTCGGAGGCCTCGGCTTTGTCGCAGGCCGTTTGTTTCCAGTCGCAGGTCTCGTCTTTGTCGCAGGCCGTTTGTTTCCAGTCACAGGCCTCGGCTTTTTCGCAGGCCGTTTGTTTCCAGTCGCAGGCCTCGGCTTTGTCGCAGGCCGTTTGTTTCCAGTCGCAGGTCTCGGGTTTGCCGCAGGCCGTTTGTTTCCAGTCGCAGGTCGGCTTTGTCCAGGCCGTTTGTTTCCAGTCGCAGGTCGGCTTTGTCCAGGCCGTTTGTTTCCAGTCGCAGGCCTCGGCTTTGTCGCAGTGCGTTCTTTTTTGTAAGCCTAGTTGATGATATATATCCGTTTTCTTTAAATGTGTGTCTTAATTGTTCATATATACATCTATGATAATGCACAATATTCTTGAACATTCATTTTTATAATTTATTTATATTGTTTTCTTCGTGTATTTCTCATGAGTTTCTCTTATGATTCTCCTACCCCAGCTCCAGTCTTTTAAAGTCACATATACAAATTGTGACATGACAGTTATACGTTTAACTAACGTCAAAATACTTTGGTGTTATGCAACTTGTACAAAAAGTAATAATTACATTTGGTCCTGAAGTTTCATGTTATTTAAAACAACACAAATGTATATATTTATGTATAGACTTTTTCTGTATGAAAGCATTGGCTCTTGGTGTCATATTGTAATGGAAGACACATAGGAACGTATGTATTCCTATACGAAATAGCGATATTATATATTTTTATTATTGGCAGAAAAAGTATTGCTTGTGCTAAATTGTGTAGTTAATTTAAATTATAAGAAATATATGAGAAAAATTTGAATTGTTCTTTTTTTACTTGTTGTGGAAAAACAATTTGCATATATGTAACAATTACGTGTAACGAAATGTACGTTAAACAAATTATCGAGTTTTCCCTCATTTTTGTAGAATTAATAATGCTACATCTGTGAAGTAGAAATAAACATTAAATTGAATTGTTTGTTTAAATAGAAACAAATTTTACGTTGCTTATTAAATAAATAGTTGCTTTAAAGTTTGCGTTCTTTTTTTTTTTTATCAGCTCAAACATTGTATTTGTCGCAAGACGTTTGTTACCAGTCGCAGGCCATTTGTTACATATCGCAGACCTCTGCTTTGTAGCAGGTCGTTTGTTACATATCGCAGACCTCTGCTTTGTCATAGATCGTTTGTTACATGTCGCAGACCTCTGCTTTGTCATAGATCGTTTGTTACATATCGCAGACCTCTGCTTTGTAGCAGGTCGTTTGTTACATATCGCAGACCTCTGCTTTGTCATAGATCGTTTGTTACATATCGCAGACCTCTGCTTTGTCATAGATCGTTTGTTACATATCGCAGACCTCTGCTTTGTCACAGGTCGTTTGTTACATATCGCAGACCTCTGCTTTGTAGCAGGTCGTTTGTTACATATCGCAGGCCTCTGCTTTGTAGCAGGTCGTTTGTTACATATCGCAGGCCTCTGCTTTGTAGCAGGTCGTTTGTTACATATCGCAGACCTCTGCTTTGTAGCAGGTCGTTTGTTACATATCGCAGGCCTCTGCTTTGTCACAGGTCGTTTGTTACATATCGCAGACCTCTGCTTTGTAGCAGGTCGTTTGTTACATATCGCAGACCTCTGCTTTGTCACAGGTCGTTTGTTACATATCGCAGACCTCTGCTTTGTAGCAGGTCGTTTGTTACATATCGCAGGCCTCTGCTTTGTAGCAGGTCGTTTGTTACATATCGCAGGCCTCTGCTTTGTAGCAGGTCGTTTGTTATATGTCGCAGACCTCTGCTTTGTAGCAGGTCGTTTGTTATATGTCGCAGACCTCTGCTTTGTAGCAGGTCGTTTGTTACATATCGCAGGCCTCTGCTTTGTAGCAGGTCGTTTGTTACATATCGCAGGCCTCTGCTTTGTAGCAGGTCGTTTGTTACATATCGCAGACCTCTGCTTTGTAGCAGGTCGTTTGTTACATATCGCAGTCTCTGCTTTGTAGCAGGTCGTTTGTTATATGTCGCAGACCTCTGCTTTGTAGCAGGTCGTTTGTTATATCGCAGACCTCTGCTTTGTAGCAGGTCGTTTGTTACATATCGCAGACCTCTGCTTTGTAGCAGGTCGTTTGTTACATATCGCAGGCCTCTGCTTTGTCACAGGTCGTTTGTTACATATCGCAGACCTCTGCTTTGTCACAGGTCGTTTGTTACATATCGCAGGCCTCTGCTTTGTAGCAGGTCGTTTGTTACATATCGCAGACCTCTGCTTTGTAGCAGGTCGTTTGTTACATATCGCAGGCCTCTGCTTTGTCACAGGTCGTTTGTTACATATCGCAGGTCTCTGCTTTGTACAGGTCGTTTGTTACATATCGCAGGTCTCTGCTTTGTAGCAGGTCGTTTGTTACATATCGCAGGCCTCTGCTTTGTAGCAGGTCGTTTGTTACATATCGCAGGCCTCTGCTTTGTACAGGTCGTTTGTTACATATCGCAGCCTCTGCTTTGTAGCAGGTCGTTTGTTATATCGCAGACCTCTGCTTTGTAGCAGGTCGTTTGTTACATATCGCAGACCTCTGCTTTGTGGCAGGTCGTTTGTTACATATCGCAGGCCTCTGTTTTTGCAGGTCGTTTGTTACATATCGCAGGTCTCTGCTTTGTCACAGGTCGTTTGTTACATATCGCAGGTCTCTGCTTTGTAGCAGGTCGTTTGTTACATATCGCAGGTCTCTGCTTTGTAGCAGGTCGTTTGTTACATATCGCAGGTCTCTGCTTTGTAGCAGGTCGTTTGTTACATATCGCAGACCTCTGCTTTGTAGCAGGTCGTTTGTTATATCGCAGACCTCTGCTTTGTCACAGGTCGTTTGTTATATGTCGCAGCCTCTGCTTTGTAGCAGGTCGTTTGTTACATATCGCAGGCCTCTGCTTTGTAGCAGGTCGTTTGTTACATATCGCAGGCCTCTGCTTTGTAGCAGGTCGTTTGTTACATATCGCAGGCCTCTGCTTTGTCACAGGTCGTTTGTTACATATCGCAGGCCTCTGCTTTGTACAGGTCGTTTGTTACATATCGCAGGCCTCTGCTTTGTAGCAGGTCGTTTGTTACATATCGCAGGACCTCTGCTTTGTCACAGGTCGTTTGTTACATATCGCAGACCTCTGCTTTGTAGCAGGTCGTTTGTTACATATCGCAGGCCTCTGCTTTGTAGCAGGTCGTTTGTTACATATCGCAGCCTCTGCTTTGTACAGGTCGTTTGTTACATATCGCAGGCCTCTGCTTTGTAGCAGGTCGTTTGTTACATATCGCAGGCCTCTGCTTTGTCACAGGTCGTTTGTTACATATCGCAGGCCTCTGCTTTGTAGCAGGTCGTTTGTTACATATCGCAGGCCTCTGCTTTGTCACAGGTCGTTTGTTACATATCGCAGGCCTCTGCTTTGTCACAGGTCGTTTGTTACATATCGCAGGCCTCTGCTTTGTAGCAGGTCGTTTGTTACATATCGCAGGCCTCTGCTTTGTAGCAGGTCGTTTGTTACATATCGCAGGCCTCTGCTTTGTAGCAGGTCGTTTGTTACATATCGCAGACCTCTGCTTTGTAGCAGGTCTTTTGTTACATATCGCAGGCCTCTGCTTTGTAGCAGGTCTTTTGTTACATATCGCAGGCCTCTGCTTTGTAGCAGGTCGTTTGTTACATATCGCAGGCCTCTGCTTTGTCACAGGTCGTTTGTTACATATCGCAGGCCTCTGCTTTGTAGCAGGTCGTTTGTTACATATCGCAGGCCTCTGCTTTGTAGCAGGTCGTTTGTTACATATCGCAGACCTCTGCTTTGTAGCAGGTCTTTTGTTACATATCGCAGGCCTCTGCTTTGTAGCAGGTCGTTTGTTACATATCGCAGACCTCTGCTTTGTCACAGGTCGTTTGTTACATATCGCAGACCTCTGCTTTGTCACAGGTCGTTTGTTACATATCGCAGGCCTCTGCTTTGTAGCAGGTCGTTTGTTACATATCGCAGACCTCTGCTTTGTCACAGGTCGTTTGTTACATATCGCAGACCTCTGCTTTGTAGCAGGTCGTTTGTTACATATCGCAGGCCTCTGCTTTGTAGCAGGTCGTTTGTTACATATCGCAGACCTCTGCTTTGTCACAGGTCGTTTGTTACATATCGCAGACCTCTGCTTTGTAGCAGGTCGTTTGTTACATATCGCAGGCCTCTGTTTTGTCACAGGTCGTTTGTTACATATCGCAGACCTCTGATTTGTAGCAGGTCGTTTGTTACATATCGCAGACCTCTGCTTTGTCACAGGTCGTTTGTTACATATCGCAGGCCTCTGCTTTGTCACAGGTCGTTTGTTACATATCGCAGGTCTCTGCTTTGTAGCAGGTCGTTTGTTACATATCGCAGACCTCTGCTTTGTCACAGGTCGTTTGTTACATATCGTAGGCCTCTGCTTTGTAGCAGGTCGTTTGTTACATATCGCAGGCCTCTGCTTTGTAGGTCGTTTGTTACATATCGCAGGCCTCTGCTTTGTCACAGGTCGTTTGTTACATATCGTAGGCCTCTGCTTTGTAGCAGGTCGTTTGTTACATATCGCAGGCCTCTGCTTTGTAGCAGGTCGTTTGTTACATATCGCAGACCTCTGCTTTGTAGTAGGTCGTTTGTTACATATCGCAGACCTCTGCTTTGTCACAGGTCGTTTGTTACATATCGCAGACCTCTGCTTTGTCACAGGTCGTTTGTTACATATCGCAGACCTCTGCTTTGTCACAGGTCGTTTGTTACATATCGCAGACCTCTGCTTTGTCACAGGTCGTTTGTTACATATCGCAGACCTCTGCTTTGTCACAGGTCGTTTGTTACATATCGCAGACCTCTGCTTTGTAGCAGGTCGTTTGTTACGTATCGCAGGCCTCTGCTTTGTCACAGGTCGTTTGTTACATATCGCAGGCCTCTGCTTTGTCACAGGTCGTTGGTTACATATCGCAGACCTCTGCTTTGTAGCAGGTCGTTTGTTACATATCGCAGACCTCTGCTTTGTAGCAGGTCGTTTGTTACATATCGCAGACCTCTGCTTTGTAGCAGGTCGTTTGTTACATATCGCAGGCCTCTGCTTTGTCACAGGTCGTTTGTTACATATCGCAGACCTCTGCTTTGTAGCAGGTCGTTTGTTACATATCGCAGACCTCTGCTTTGTAGCAGGTCGTTTGTTACATATCGCAGACCTCTGCTTTGTAGCAGGTCTTTTGTTACATATCGCAGGCCTCTGCTTTGTAGCAGGTCGTTTGTTACATATCGCAGACCTCTGCTTTGTAGCAGGTCTTTTGTTACATATCGCAGGCCTCTGCTTTGTAGCAGGTCGTTTGTTACATATCGCAGACCTCTGCTTTGTCACAGGTCGTTTGTTACATATCGCAGGCCTCTGCTTTGTAGCAGGTCGTTTGTTACATATCGCAGACCTCTGCTTTGTCACAGGTCGTTTGTTACATATCGCAGACCTCTGCTTTGTAGCAGGTCGTTTGTTACATATCGCAGACCTCTGCTTTGTCACAGGTCGTTTGTTACATATCGCAGGTCTCTGCTTTGTAGCAGGTCGTTTGTTACATATCGCAGGCCTCTGCTTTGTCACAGGTCGTTTGTTACATATCGCAGACCTCTGCTTTGTCACAGGTCGTTTGTTACATATCGCAGACCTCTGCTTTGTAGCAGGTCGTTTGTTACATATCGCAGACCTCTGCTTTGTCACAGGTCGTTTGTTACATATCGCAGGTCTCTGCTTTGTAGCAGGTCGTTTGTTACATATCGCAGGCCTCTGCTTTGTCACAGGTCGTTTGTTACATATCGCAGACCTCTGCTTTGTCACAGGTCGTTTGTTACATATCGCAGACCTCTGCTTTGTCACAGGTCGTTTGTTACATATCGCAGACCTCTGCTTTGTAGCAGGTCGTTTGTTACATATCGCAGACCTCTGCTTTGTAGCAGGTCGTTTGTTACATATCGCAGGCCTCTGCTTTGTCACAGGTCGTTTGTTACATATCGCAGACCTCTGCTTTGTAGCAGGTCTTTTGTTACATATCGCAGGCCTCTGCTTTGTAGCAGGTCTTTTGTTACATATCGCAGGCCTCTGCTTTGTAGCAGGTCGTTTGTTACATATCGCAGACCTCTGCTTTGTAGCAGGTCGTTTGTTACATATCGCAGGCCTCTGCTTTGTAGCAGGTCGTTTGTTACATATCGCAGACCTCTGCTTTGTAGCAGGTCGTTTGTTACATATCGCAGACCTCTGCTTTGTCACAGGTCTTTTGTTACATATCGCAGACCTCTGCTTTGTCACAGGTCGTTTGTTACATATCGCAGGCCTCTGCTTTGTAGCAGGTCGTTTGTTACATATCGCAGGCCTCTGCTTTGTCACAGGTCGTTTGTTACATATCGCAGGCCTCTGCTTTGTAGCAGGTCGTTTGTTACATATCGCAGGTCTCTGCTTTGTAGCAGGTCGTTTGTTACATATCGCAGGTCTCTGCTTTGTAGCAGGTCGTTTGTTACATATCGCAGGCCTCTGCTTTGTCACAGGTCGTTTGTTACATATCGCAGGCCTCTGCTTTGTAGCAGGTCGTTTGTTACATATCGCAGACCTCTGCTTTGTCACAGGTCTTTTGTTACATATCGCAGACCTCTGCTTTGTCACAGGTCGTTTGTTACATATCGCAGGCCTCTGCTTTGTAGCAGGTCGTTTGTTACATATCGCAGACCTCTGCTTTGTCACAGGTCGTTTGTTACATATCGCAGACCTCTGCTTTGTCACAGGTCGTTTGTTACATATCGCAGACCTCTGCTTTGTCACAGGTCGTTTGTTACATATCGCAGGCCTCTGCTTTGTCACAGGTCGTTTGTTACATATCGCAGGCCTCTGCTTTGTAGCAGGTCGTTTGTTACATATCGCAGACCTCTGCTTTGTCATAGATCGTTTGTTACATGTCGCAGACCTCTGCTTTGTCACAGGTCGTTTGTTACATATCGCAGACCTCTGCTTTGTAGCAGGTCGTTTGTTACATATCGCAGACCTCTGCTTTGTAGCAGGTCGTTTGTTACATATCGCAGGCCTCTGCTTTGTCACAGGTCGTTTGTTACATATCGCAGACCTCTGCTTTGTAGCAGATCGTTTGTTACATATCGCAGACCTCTGCTTTGTCACAGGTCGTTTGTTACATATCGCAGACCTCTGCTTTGTCACAGGTCGTTTGTTACATATCGCAGACCTCTGCTTTGTAGCAGGTCGTTTGTTACATATCGCAGGTCTCTGCTTTGTCACAGGTCGTTTGTTACATATCGCAGACCTCTGCTTTGTAGCAGGTCGTTTGTTACATATCGCAGACCTCTGCTTTGTCACAGGTCGTTTGTTACATATCGCAGACCTCTGCTTTGTAGCAGGTCGTTTGTTACATATCGCAGGCCTCTGCTTTGTAGCAGGTCGTTTGTTACATATCGCAGACCTCTGCTTTGTCACAGGTCGTTTGTTACATATCGCAGACCTCTGCTTTGTCACAGGTCGTTTGTTACATATCGCAGGCCTCTGCTTTGTAGCAGGTCGTTTGTTACATATCGCAGGTCTCTGCTTTGTCACAGGTCGTTTGTTACATATCGCAGACCTCTGCTTTGTCACAGGTCGTTTGTTACATATCGCAGACCTCTGCTTTGTCACAGGTCGTTTGTTACATATCGCAGACCTCTGCTTTGTAGCAGGTCGTTTGTTACATATCGCAGACCTCTGCTTTGTCACAGGTCGTTTGTTACATATCGCAGACCTCTGCTTTGTCACAGGTCGTTTGTTACATATCGCAGACCTCTGCTTTGTCACAGGTCGTTTGTTACATATCGCAGCCTCTGCTTTGTAGCAGGTCGTTTGTTACATATCGCAGACCTCTGCTTTGTCACAGGTCGTTTGTTACATATCGCAGGCCTCTGCTTTGTCACAGGTCGTTTGTTACATATCGCAGACCTCTGCTTTGTAGCAGGTCGTTTGTTACATATCGCAGGCCTCTGCTTTGTAGCAGGTCGTTTGTTACATATCGCAGACCTCTGCTTTGTAGCAGGTCGTTTGTTACATATCGCAGACCTCTGCTTTGTAGCAGGTCGTTTGTTACATATCGCAGACCTCTGCTTTGTAGCAGGTCGTTTGTTACATATCGCAGACCTCGGCTTTGTCGCAGGCTAATTGTTACATGTCGCAGACCTCAACTTGGTATTGTGATGTTTTTGTAGTATCAATAGGTAAAGTCTTTATGTAAAACTGCACACATGTTCTCCGTTTTTGTGCTATATTACCACAAACCCCCAACAAGTCATAAATCAAATTTTGTGATTTTGTGGGCTGATTAGTCGGACTACGTATTCCATTGGAATGCAATCAGGACTTTTTGGCATCCACTCAGACGGTGTTATGTAACTGTTTTCTTAGATGTATTCGTAAATGCATTACTAGACGCCGAGTCCTGATGGAACACTATATCATTTCAATGTCCATTATACAAACTTTGAACACCTTTCTTAAGAAATAGTTTGAAAACGGAATTTATGTAATAGTCAGAATTAACTTTTACACCTTTGTTAATTATTTTCAGCGATGTTTTGTCATAAAAACTGACGCCAGTCCAAACCATAAATCCGGGTGCAAACAGCATCACGTTTAAACGTCGGAACTTAACTTTTTGTCGATCATATTGAATGTACTTCTCTACGACCATAACTGCCATCCATATAAAACATGGCCTTGTCTGTTGTATCATGGGTTTTCCATTTGCCATTAGAGGCGCAATGCTCGAGTACGTCTTAAACAAGCTTAAACAAGCAAATTCAGTGAATTAAGCTTTGTCATTAGGTACTTTTTATGATTTGCAGTTATGGCCATTACTCTCAGGAAAATGAGCAATGATACCTGCATCTCCTATCAATATTGCTGCTTTGAACTAAGACCTTCAAAGTTTTGTAAAATAGTGCTTCATGGTTTTGGAGAATTACTCTGAACAAGAAGAGCCTTGATGGACAGAAGTTTAAATTTCAATAGCCCACTCTTTCTTTGAAAGATGGAAAGAGAGCAGGGGATAAAAAAAACATTGATAGAGACTAAGGAAGACAGCTTCTGTATGCCACATTAAAGAAAAGCTCGTAAACCAGATTCAACAAATTTATTGTGTATGTTTAGTTTTTAACAATTTATTAATGTATAACATCACATGGTACAATTTCCCTGTATTTTATGAAAGATTGAAAATATATACTATCTTAATATTCTCAAGTTTCTTGTCACATGATCAGATTACAGTCACCTTCCATTTCTTGTCATATGATCAGATTACAATCACCTTCCATTTCTTGTCATGATCAGACTACAGTCCTTCCATTTCTTGTCACATGATCAGATTACATCACCTTCCATTTCTTGTCACATGATCAGACTACAGTCGCCTTCCATTTCTTGTCACATGATCAGATTACAATCGCCTTCCATTTCTTGTCACATGATCAGACTACAGTCGCCTTCCATTTCTTGTCACATGATCAGATTACAATCGCCTTCCATTTCTTGTCACATGATCAGATTACAATCACCTTCCATTTCTTGTCACATGATCAGACTACAATCACCTTCCATTTCTTGTCATATGATCACTTCTTGCCACATGATCAGATTACAATCACCTTCCATTTCTTGTCACATGATCAGATTACAATCACCTTCCATTTCTTGTCACATGATCAGACAACAATCACCGTCCATTTCTTGTCACATGATCAGATTACAATCGCCTTCCATTTCTTGTCACATAATCAGATTACAATCACCTTCCATTTCTTGTCACATGATCAGACTACAATCACCTTCCATTTCTTGTCATATGATCACTTCTTGCCACATGATCAGATTACAATCACCTTCCATTTCTTGTCACATGATCAGATTACATTCAACTTTCCTTTATGATAAATGTCGCCCCATTCTATATATACATCTACAAC
The DNA here is from genome assembly GCA_021292105.1 of Anadara kagoshimensis. NCBI lineage: Eukaryota > Metazoa > Mollusca > Bivalvia > Arcoida > Arcidae > Anadara > Anadara kagoshimensis. The sequence goes on along the minus strand of CM037875.1, from coordinate 59,119,055 downwards.
TTGTACTCTATATATAAGGATGGGAAAACAATCACCTACTGTATAAGAAGAAACCTTTGCAAGGAAAAAACATTCATTTTTTTAGTGACTCTTGTACCGCAATTGTATCTTCTCAGTAAAAATTTCAAATTTCCCTTTGTACACTTTTCCTACAGTTGTAACCATAAAAATTTCTTACCACAAGAAACTTTAGGATATCAAAAACTGCTAATATTACTTTTAATACAGTATATAATGTTTTAATATCCCCTTTAGATGGTTTAGACTACATAGGGTTTGCTTTTAATTTATAAGCAGCAATATTTCGGACAAAAATGTACCAGTGAACTGTTAATGAATTACCGTATATTCTAATATTCTACATTTCAGTGTAAAGATAATAATTTCACTTGTTCACCATTTAAACTTAATTTTAATATTACTCCAATTTTTTTTAATCACAAAGTTAAAACATCTGATTTTTATATATATATAATGTATTACTTTTTCACAAATCTGCCGCTGTACCACATGATACCCTGTAACGTTTGTGCAGAACAATTATTTCCATTGGATATGGAATCATATCAGTTCATGTTTTGCCATAAAACAATGTTATTCTAGGAAATTGCAAAGTAAACATTTTCCAAAATTTCCTCCTTATATGTTAAGGAATGGTGATCACGGGTGAATCCCAATACAAATTACTTTGTCAAAATATCTCAAAACATCAAACATTTTGGTATGTATCTGACAGGAAATATTGTTAATTAAATATTTAATTAAAAAAATTGTGATTTCAAAATCCTTAGTATTTTGTAGTTCTCAATATAAGTGCCTTAAATATTAATCAGTGTTACTTCATACATAATAAACAATGTATACAATATGTAAAGTTCTCGTCACACACACACCCGTATGCATGACCCCACACACACTAATTCATTCATATAAATGGTTTGATATGCTTTTTTACTCTATGTAATGTACAATATAAATTTACAAATTACTTATTTTTTCTCACTCATAGAGAACATGAAATGTACAAGCATCCTCAAACAGAACAGTTGTTCAAAGCTTAACTTGCATTTAGCCTTCCCCATTGGTGTATACATAGAAAAGTTTAAATACAGTAATTAACAATCATCAGCTGATCAGCATCAGTCAGAGGCTATATATCTGTATCTCACATATAGACAAACAACAATGACCTGCACATTTGACCTTTATATATATATATTTTTATGGTCAGTACATTTATATATACGGAATACATACGCAAAACCACACATATGTGGTTTTCTGACGTAGCTGATCGCACAAGTTTATTGTGCGGACGGATACATTACACTCATGCGCTCTGCGCACGAGTGTAATGTATGCGTTTGCACAATAAACGAGTGTGATCAAGCTACGTCAGAAAACCACTTTTGTGTGGTTTTGTATTTATCACATGCCCTACCAAACTAAATGAAAAGCTTTCTTTGGCTTAATCTGTCAAAGAATTCACAATCAACTCAGTATTTCATATTGATTTTTGATCTGATTCGAAAAATCCGATACCTGACTGGAAAAACTGCTTAAGAAGTAATTAAAAACAACAGATAACTCTTCGTTTACGCATCATTGGTTACCATTTTACTTATACCATCGTAAACACTGGGAAAAATTAAAAAACAAACATTGATTTTACAAAATTATTCAATATCGTCCGCGATTCTCCCAACTCGAGTAAATTCTCCCAACCTAACATGACGTATGTATCACATATTGATGTCATATTAATTTTGTCATTACGTATCACATAATGACGTCATATTATTGTTGTCGGAAAAGGGAATTCTCCTAAAAGGAGTTCCGGCTACTATGGTGATACGGAATGTTGTATCACACACGCGTGTGATACAGACTTCCATATCACATAGCTGGAAAAAACAGTGTATTGCTATAGTAAGATTAATTGGGTATGTGATAAAAGCGTTTATCTCATCTACATCATTAGAAACACTAAGTTCAAACACATATATCTGTATGTAGAGTCAATAGTGGAGGGTTTAAGACAGTACAGAAAATATTAACCTCACGTTAGGTGTTACAGGTGTAAGAGCAGTGTAAGAACCTGTGTGTTGTGTATGTATTAACTGCTAATCCTAACACTACCCACATATTGGGTCCGCCAATCCTCTATGAATATTCGTAAAAAAGGTCAAGCAGACAGATCAATGTTGTTTACCTATATCTGAAGTTATAATAATTACTAAATTGTCATTCTTACATTAACCATTAATTAAAGTAACAGTTTTTGAACAACAGGCCAAGGTTTTCATTACCATTTTATAATAAATACTTCTTGTATTTTGATAAGTGAACCCTTTTCTCAGACATCTTAACAAGAACTGAATCAATGAACTTTAAAATGTATAGAAATTATTTATATCTACAAAGCACTAGATGTATGTATATATAAAACCTTGTGTGCGACCAGAACCACCATTCACCATCCATAGTAACAAATCTAAACAAAACATGAACCCTTCATACACAGTCCCTGATTCTGTAATCTCATGTACTTATTATGTTACAAATTATATTATACAATGTATGTACATTAAATACTGTAAACATTGTTATTTTTGGGTGGAGGAAATTTTCGCAAATTGTAAAAAATCGTGAACCCCCCCTTGCAAATTAAGACCTTGTTATCAACACAAAAATTGGTTAAATCCTGAAAATAATCCCCTCGTAAAATATCAAAAATACAATTTCGCGAAAATTTCTACTCCCAAAAAGATAAACATGTTTACATCATAAGTGAATGAGGAGGGGTATCAGATTAAGAAATTCCCTTAGCAAGCAACATCTCACATTGTGTTTTGAAATGTGTATCAACAAATATGACTATGAGAAAGTCAACATTGTAGTCTGTCGAGTCAGGAGTCAAGGTAATTTGCATCATGATTACTGAAATTGTAAAAAAACATATAAATTCCCAAAAACAAAATCCAAAATAGAAAAAAAAGTTCTTGCAGTTGAGGTAATTTTGAAAAATGTACCATAACTGATAATTATGTATCATGGTTTATTTTAAACTGAACTTGCTTTAATTCAAGTTAATTACTTGATATTATCTTATATCATCACTTCCCTGGTGGAAGTCCACATGTTTAACCAAATTTGAACAAAAGTTTTACTTTCCTTTGGGATTGTGGTTTGGATATGAATTGGTAGATGTATATTTATTTTGATTCATCAGAATGTTCATGCTTTTTGGAGGAACTTGGAAATCCTGTATTGCAAAAGAACATTGATAATCAACTAAATCAAAATAGAAAAAGAAAATAAATATAACAAACCCTAAACATGGAAATTCTTGAATTAAAAAAACATTAAGATTGAAATAAATACCACAGAATGCCTATAACATACACAAATAATTGTCCTTCCCCTATCTGTATATACACTAAACACAGACTTAACTAATTAAAGCTTTAAAATTGTGATACTCTAAATAGTATGGTCAATTATACAAACAATTAATGCACTCCTGATACAAATATTAAAGCCAATCTGTTCTATATAAGCGTTTTGTCATTTATGATTATGAGAACTGTGAATTCTGTCTCTCATCAAGTTCTGTTAATCCTAATACTATTAGAGCCGCTCCATGACAAAACAACCTTATGGCATAAAATATCGATTTTGGTTTTAATCAGATCCTGAAAGTACATTCTCTTGTGACTCTAAAAATGTATATCTTGTCTTAAAATTTGAATATTTGACATCACTATGGTAACTTTTACACACAGGTGTTCCTAAAGTTGTAATATAATCGTAACGTTATTGTAAAATAAATGTAAAAAAATAAATTTTAGTTTCGGATAATATTTAATGTCAAAGTCTTTGTCAAAAAATATTCTTAGTGTATATTCAAATTTCTTTTGTTTTATTGAAAAGGAAAAGAAATTTTATTGCAAATAAATTGATACAAAATAAATTACGATTTTATGGTGATTTTTCAATTACTGAAACTGACAACAAAACCTTCTAGATACAATGTATTTTTTTTAAAAACAAATAATTATTTCTATGCATTCATTAAACACAGTATAATTACTACTGAATATGGTGATAAAAATGCTCAGTGGTCCACAAATAATCTCTCTACTTTGTTTTCAAAAAAGGTATTTTCTATTTAGATAAAATATAAAATCAAAAGACTTAATTGAATGTGTCGAGAAACAAAAGAAAACTTTGACGTCATTTTCTCATACTATGACATAATTGCCATAAGGGTTGTTTTGTCATGGGGTGGCTCATTACTAAGTAAAATCAAAGTTAATGAGTCAACATAAACCTGACACAAAATGAACAGCTGCCAATCACCTTTTAATTACTAATTGGAGATAAAATTTGTTTACAAAGGGACTAACACCTATATAATGTGATGACAATTCTTCAAATCTATCTAAATATATCATTGTTGTTGGAAACAAAATCACATATTGATGAAGATCTTTAGACCAAAAATAAATGTATGTAACAGAGCATCTATCATTACCAGTAGAAACCATAATTCTATGTGGCCTACATGGGGGAATCCCACTTTATATTGAGTTGCTAGTAGGCATCATATGAATGGGGTTCACCGCTGTACCACGCGATACCTTCTAACGTGTCTGCAAAACGCTTGTTTCCAATGGACATGGAATCGCACAATATGACGTTTTCCCGTAAAAACGACGTTATTCTGGGAATTTGTGACGTTGACGTTTTCCAAAACGTTCCGCACAAACCTTAAGAGGTATTGACTACGTGGTACAGCGGCGAACCCCATTCTTATACACAGTGAACCCCATCTTAAAGTCAGTTTTTATACAGTTTCAGGATAACATTGAATAAATTAAATCAACTATTTCAGTGAATAAGGAATCTGTAAAATATTTTGCAAATTAACTAGCTGAGTGTTTCTGGATTTTGATGTTTATTTTACACTTTACAATGATTTATCACTTCTGTGTACTAATTTAGGTTTGTCCACAAATTCCACTCCAAATATGTAAATCATTGCCATAGAAACAACACTTGCACTTCCCCAGAATAAAACATACATAAACTGTTCTGTAACATTCTCTGTAATAGAATAAATATACAATGTTAACAAGGTCAAATACATGTAGAATATCAAAGAAAAATTATTATTTCTAGACAGTTCAGTGGTTATATTTCTATAAAATACAATTTTCGTTTTTTAATCTTGACTAAATTTTAAATCACTACTACTTACAACAAGCATGTGCATTTGTAGGAACAGCCATTACATGAAGTTACACATACATGCATAAGCAAGAAATGAGTAACATCACTTGATCAGTGGTAATTATGGCCAAACAAGAGATCTGTGAGATATTGCTCACTTAGTATATCCCCGCTTTTAACATATGGTAGAATACAAAGAAAACATGAAATAGATGTCTGTCAGACTTGAAATCGGCTCTTGTGGCTTGGTTCTTCATACTAAACTTGCATACAAAATTTAAAGTGGCTGTGATTAGTAGTTGCTGAGTTACAAAAATTTTTAACCACTGACCATATGTGTTGAAAAATAAAGTCAGAAACAGGAAGTAGATGTCTGGCTGACTTGAAATTGGTACTTGTGGTATGGGACCTCATACTGAATTGGCATACAAAATTTGAAGTGACTGTGTTTATTAGTTGCTGAGAAAACAGAAATGTTTGTTTTAGATGGGCGGACAGAGGTAGAAGAGTATGCCCACCTCTTCTTCCAAGCAAGAGTATAATAATTATATTTATTCTCAAAAATGGTTTCATAAAACAAAAATATTACAAATGTAAATATATAGCAGTAAACTTACCATCAGGTAATAATATACTGATAACAGACATTGCAATGGCAATAACAAATATCACAGGCATCTGAAAATATAATGTATATAACACCACTGAAATAAAAAACTACAGCTCAAGTGGTATAAAGTAATAGAGAGTAGAGTAAACAATTTATGACATAGATATTTGACTAAATTCTGTTCAGTAAGAACTAAATATAACACTATTTTGAGCTGAACAGCAAAGATTGTGTCAATACGTACGACTAAAGTATCATTGCCAGTGCTATCTAATTAAGCTCCTAAAAGTTTCCAATTAAAGTAGTTTGCTTGTATATCTAGCAATTGTAGTGTTAATTTTTGAAGAGGTCATGGAGGCATTGATCTCTTATTTTGCCTTAGACATGTTAGAGGTTACATGAATGCAAAAATATAGTGTTTTAGAGGAAAAATTTTGAAAAAAGCCCTCTTTTGAGAAATACAAGATTGAACACTGCAATTGGATTTTGGAATGTTTCTGTCATCATTCCACATTTTGAGTAGTTCCCCAGTTTTATGATAGATACCTAAACAAAGGGTATGGACCTCTATGAAGGGTGTGGACCCTGTTTAGTTTTAAGCTTGTTTGAACACTTTGATATAATAATATTAATATTCTTGATAAAAAGAATCTATACATACAGCGTAAAACTTCCAATCTCTGTCAACCTGTAGAGGACACTGTCTGCTAATCCCTTCATTCTCCTCAACTTCATAGTTACCAAGTATCAAATCTATAGAGTCCTAAAATACATCAATGACAGGTGTAAAATATGTCAATTAATTCTCTACGTCAAAGTTACCCAGTATCAAATCTATAGAGTCCTAAAATACATCAATGGCAGGTGTAAAATATGTCAATTAATTCTCTACGTCAAAGTTATCCAGTATCAAATATTACAAAAAAAAAAACCACTTAAAATCAAAACTGAATTTTTATATCATATACATGTATTTTAAATTTTAACAACATTTTGAATTTTCACTAACTTCATGTATTTTGTTAAGCTAAGCATGTTTGAACAACTGGTTGGGTGCTGGTGTAAAGAGGCTCTATAATTATTAAAAAGGACACAATTAAGTTTTTTATTAGGTTAATTGATGATAAAACAGGAATATATGAATACACATGTATATATACATCAGTGAGGTATGAGACTACATGTGTGTCTTCATCCGCTTGAACTAACTGAACTAGCTGTTATCTTAAAATTATTTATTTCATTTCTATTTCTACTTTGCTCAGTCCGTTTCAATCACTTCCAGTTGTATTGTAAGCATCCTCTGTATTGACCATAATGGCCTATTCTTTTTCTAACTCTACAGAGGTGTCTTCAGCCTGCACTGAAACGCAGGACCTCAGCTTTGAGTCTCATCTGTAAGATTACTAAGTAGCAAGCTTTTTACAGCTCTTCTATGGACAGGAGATGAAAATCATCCCAGAAAATCTCACAAGTCCGAGTGAGGTTCAAACCCACAACCCTTGACTTAGAAAGTGAGTGACAGTACCACTCAGCCATGTCCGGCAAGACATCATTTCAAGTTTAACATCAACATTGAAACAGTACAATTGTATCACAAAATAGTGTGAAACAGTCACTTTGTAAAATCACACAACATAAGCATGTTTAGTTTCCCTTTTACAAAACCCTTTAAGCTTACTGGTATATTTTGTGTAATATGGGGTGGGATATGTGTTTTGCTTGTTGCTTGATACACAACTGTAATCGTCTGTTACAAATGTAAAATCAAATAACAAGTCTTTGATTCTGGACCAAATTCAAAACTCTGGCATAGACACATGAGACAGATTAATTATCGAATGTAAGAATATCCAAAATCTAGTAAAAAAATCATGCCAGATATTGAATTTTTTTTAGATTTTTTATTTTTTTTAATTTCTAGAAGTTATTTTCCCTCACCTGCCTAAATCCATCACTAAAATTGTTCTTAAAATATCTGATTAATGAATTCCAGCCATCCATCAACAATCCAATTTTGGTTCTCTTTCCAAGCCTGAAATATTTAATCAACATAATATACACTTTATGGGCTGGACCTGATTTTATATTCAGGTTAATTTATGCAAAGTGCAAGTTAAAAATCATATAACATCTATTCAAACTTATTATTTATAAATGAATGAAAAAGGAGTGCAATGGACAAACACCCATGTTAAATGTCATGAACAAACAACTAAATTTATAGTACTACATTCTCATAAAACTTCATGTTAAACATTTAGACAAATAAGAAGATGAATACAGATGATGCTACCAACATTATTTAGTCCACTACTCTCAAACAATTAGGACAACTTATATAATTGTTTGGTGTTAACTCAGACAATGCGAAAAGCACCGGTCCAATGGACATGTCTGGTAAAATTGACATCGGTCCGTTAAAAAATATGCGCGATCCGGACCAAATGTCCGGTATTATCCGTCTCCAGTTTGACTATTACTATACTATTATCATTTCCAGATAAACAATCTGAAGAGAAATCAGAGACATGTTTCGTCTACAATATGTGCCTGGAGCAATTCCAAGAAAGCCTTTAAAACGAAAAGTTTGTTTAATTAATACAACCACTGAACAAAGTAAAGCTATTAAAACTTGTTGAAATATTCGGCCTGGTAAAAGGTATTGGTTTACCAGACCGAATGTCCTGTAAAATCTTTTTCTCTTTCGCGTTGTCTGTGTTAACTGTAATATACATAATTCTCCTGACAAGTTTTGGTTTAATATTTAAAATCCTTCCTTGAAGGAAATGAACACTTGGGGTGTCTATACTGCTTTTGTACTAAATGTTTGCCAGATACGTATATCTGAGGCCACTGATTGGTTAACAATACTTTTACCAATTTATCCAAACACTAAGGTCTGCTGCTGTGTTTCTATATTGATGATTAGTATGTCATGGCTAACATAAATTTCTTAACTTTGTTGTTCAAAAAAATGAAGGTTAAAATGCGCAGCTTGAACAGTGCAGCTTGAACAACTGAAACATATCTACACTTGGTTTTTACTGAAAAACTGTTGAGATATAAATTTTAAAATCCTCATTCATATTTATCACATACCTATAGAATATGTGCAATAACAAACATACAGTAAAAAATGTTTATAACAAAGCCCTGGGGACTGTATTTTTAACTTCGCTATAAAGTGACTTCCTTATATTGTTATAAATAGACTTATATAGTGGTCAGGCCCAATATTTGACTTCGTACTATCCATGAATTCGTTGCAAGGGTGTTCGTTATATTCGTGTCTTACTGTATTGTATACAACAAAAGAAAATTGACTTAATCCAATACCTTGTAAAGTCTGTTTTTAAAGCACCTGTTCCTGCATATTGTTTCGATAAAAAATCAGCATTATCTGCCCAAACTATAAAACAAGAAACATATTGTCATTAGAAGTGTCACAGATAAAGTTAACTAGTGGATGACAAATGCCATTAGATAGTTCACCTATATGGACACATCATTTTATTAAGTATGGTCCAAGAAACATTGGATGCTGAAGCAGACAAAGATGCCAGGAGTATGACAATAGCTCTTTTGCACTTCATGCAAGTAAAGTAACAACTGAAAACTTAAATGTTAATGATGACAATAACCATCAACCAAGAAACAAATCATGTGTATATTTGGCCTCGAATCAATTACCATGGACAAACAAGAGGCCCATGGGCCTGATACGCTCACCTGATAACTAATGGCTAGCTGATAGATTTAAAGAAAACATAAATACTAAACCCCAATGACTTTTTTCTTTACATCATGATAACCATTGTATCAATACCTACAACATTCTAATATACATGCCTATAGAAAAAGTTAATAGTTTTCAAGATCATTTCAGTATTGTTTCACATCTGTGACCTTGACCTTTGAACCCATGACCGTTTTTTATACATTAAAATGACCGTTGTATCGATACCTACAACATTCTAATATACATGCCTATACAAAAAGTTTATAGTTTTCGAGATAATAAAACATTTCGGTATTGTTTCGCATATGTGACCTTGACCTTTAAACCAATAACCTTTTTCTATACATCAAAATGATCGCTGTATCAATACCTACAACATTCTAATATACATGCCTATACAAAAAGTTGATAGTTTTCGAGATAATTAACCATTTCAGTATTGTTTCACATCTTTGACCTTGACCTTTGAACCCATGACCTTTTTCTATAATCAAAATGATCGTTGTATCGATACCTACAACATTCTAATATACTTGCCTATACAAAAAGTTTATAGTTTTCGAGATAATTAACCATTTCGATATTGTTTTGCATCTGTGACCTTGACCTTTGAACCCATGACCTTTTTCTATACATCAAAATGATCGTTGTATTAATACCTACAACATTCTAATATACAAGCCTATACAAAAAGTTTATAGTTTTCAAGATAATTAACCATTTCGGTATTGTTTCACATCTGTGACCTTGACCTTTGAACCCATGACCTTTTTCTATATATCAAAGTGATTGTTGTATCAATACCTACAACATTCTAATATACATGCCTATACAAAAAGTTTATAGTTTTCGAGATAATTAACAATTTCGGTATTGTTTCGCATCTGTGACCTTGACCTTTGAACCCATGACCTTTTTCTATACATCAAAATGATCGTTGTATCAATACCTACAACATTCTAATATACATGCCTATACAAAAAGTTTATAGTTTTCGAGATAATTTACCATTTCAGTATTGTTTCGCATCTGTGACCTTGACCTTTGAACCCATGTCCTTTTTCTATACATGAAAATAATCGTTGTATCAATACCTACAACATTCTAATATACATGCCTATACAAAAAGTTTATAGTTTTCAAGATAATTAACCATTTCGGTATTGTTTCACATCTGTGACCTTGACCTTTGAACCCATGACCTTTTTCTATACATCAAAATGATCGTTGTATCAATACCTACAACATTCTAATATACATGCCTATACAAAATGTTTGTAGTTTTCGAGATAATTAACCATTTCGGTATTGTTTCGCATCTGTGACCTTGACCTTTGAACCCATGACCTTTTTCTATACATCAAAATGATCGTTGTATCAATACCTACAACATTCTAATATACATGCCTATACAAAAAGTTTATAGTTTTCGAGATAATTAACCATTTCAGTATTGTTTCACATCTGTGACCTTGACCTTTGAACCCATGACCTTTTTCTATACATCAAAATGATCGTTGTATCAATACCTACAAAATTCTAATATATATGCCTATACAAAAAGTTTATAGTTTTCAAGATAATTAACCATTTCGGTATTGATTCGCATCTGTGACCTTGACCTTTGAACCCATGACCTTTCTCTATACATCAAAATGATCGTTGTATCAATACCTACAACATTCTAATATACATGCCTATACAAAAAGTTTATAGTTTTCGAGATAATTAACCATTTCAGTAATGTTTCACATCTGTGACCTTGACCTTTGAACCTATGTCCTTTTTCTATACATCAAAATGATCGTTGTATCAATACCTACAACATTCTAATATACATGCCTATACAAAATGTTTATAGTTTTCGAGATAATTAACCATTTCGGTATTGTTTTGCATCTGTGACCTTGACCTTTGAACCCATGACCTTTTTCTATACATCAAAATGATCGTTGTATCGATACCTACAACATTCTAATATACATGCTTATACAAAAAGTTTATAGTTTTCGAGATAATAATTATAATCAGAGGTAAAAAAAATTAGGTCACGACCTTCACAATTGACCTTGACCTCATTTTGAAGATACTAACAAGAAGATGTCAAAACTGAAAACCCCATGTCATTATCTGGTCAAATAGTCAAGTTATAACAATTTGAAGCTATTTTACGATTTTTTCAAAATTAAACGCAAAAACGCGTAACCTATTTTTTATCCGAATTTCACAAAATGAACAAACTATAGGTTTAAGACCCTAGAGAAGCCAAATATCACATCAGATTTTTTCTCCAATCAGTACTTTCGGAGAAGAAGATTTTTTAAGATTTTTGCACCCCTAGGTCACCTTGACCTACTTATGGTAGCCATAGCAATGCCACGAACAAATCTGAATTGCACCGGCCCATATATACTTCTGACAAAGTTTCATTAAAAACTGTCCAGTAGTTTCAGAGGAGAAGTCGAAAACAGGTGTTAACGACGCACGCACACATGCACACATACACACGCTGCGCTATGCCATAAGCTCACATGACCTTCAGTCAGGTGAGCTAAAAACAAAATCCATACACTACATGTTTAAGACACTACGGGTGCCAAATATCATGTAAGTGTTTGCAGTAAAACTTTGTTTCAAAGAAAAAAGACTTTTTTCATATTTCTAGATTTTGCATCAAAGGACAATACCCCCTGAATAGATGAACAGAATACAACAAAAGTCAAACTTGGGTTTTGTATTCATACAGTGAAGCTATCCATCAAATATATAATAAAAGTGTGTAGTGCAGCAGATGAAGGGATGGATGGATGGAACAGATGATTCCTGTAAACCCCCCCCCCCCTTCCTTTGCCAGATATTAGTTGATTCTTAGTATCTCAGTCTGTCTGCCATGAAAACTCCATCAAAAAACAGCAAATACTCAGCTTCACACTAATGTCTATAATAATTCATCTTAACTGGTTTCTGATTCAAAATGAAGAGATATGTGTTATTTATACTTTAAAGAATATCCTTATAATTAAAATTAAAAAATAACTTACTATTATTGAATAAATTGTTAAAACTGCCGTAATCAACAACTTTCTGACTAGCTTCTAAAACTCCAAGTCTCTGAAAACACACAACACACAATTGAACATTTAGTAGGACTAATTGATTAAAACTGCCGTTTAATCAACAGCTTTTACTAGCCTCTAGCATCTAAGACTCTATATACAAATAAACATATAGAATGCATTATTTATTGCAATAAAAATAACATTTTGGGAAATGACTGTAAATAAGGTTTAAACAATGTGATACCTACTAGATAACATTTGTGTAGACCTAAACTTTCCATGAGTTATAGAAATTTTACTGTCACAATTTCCTGGATCAACATATTTGTTAAAAACCGCAAATCATGTGATTCAATATCCAATGAAAACAAACATTCAACAGTTACATTAAAGGCATCACATATTATATAGGTGAACTACCGACAAGTGGCCAGAATTCTGGATCAATCTCGGTTTTGTTACCTAGACTGTTCTCCTGAGATGACCCTTACAAAGTCTATACGACAATATTTACAATCCCTGATATTCTTTTACATAAACCCATTGACAAGAATAATGTTAACATTTCAGTAAACTAGCATCACCAGTCACACGCTCATAAAGTCACACAAGTTACAACGCTTTTTTGCAGGAACTGTTTATGTGTCACATGCAGAAAGTGGAGCAAAACCCTTTAAAGGGATGTGTGATGTCAAGAAGGTGGATATAAATGCTCTAAAGGGATAAATGGCGCTGTTCCATTCACTGGAAGAACCAAACGATGAGAAATGAAAACTATTATTGTAATTCTAACATAATTGCCCTTTCCCAAGTTCAGGGTAGAAATATCAAAGATTAATATTGTAAAAATAACTTTCCAAGTTGTTGTGGTTTACAGGGTATAACTAGATTTTGCAAGTGGCAATTCCAGCACTTGCAAAATCTTGTTTATTCCCCATAAACTACAACACATTGAAAGTTATTTCTAAATTAATTGCCGTATGTTCTTACAATCTATAGATACAGATATTCAGAAACAGGAGATGAACTGAGAGACCAACAGGAGACAAACAGTGAGACCAACAGGGGATGAACCAAGAGACCAACAGGAGACAAACAGTGAGACCAACAGGGGATGAACCGAGAGACCAACAGGAGACAAACAGTGAGACCAACAGGGCATGAACCGTGAGACCAACAGGAGACAAACAGTGAGACCAACAGGGGATGAACCATGAGACCAACAGGTGACAAACAGTGAGACCAACAGGGGATGAACTGTGAGACCAACAGGAGACAAACAGTGAGACCAACAGGGGATGAACCGTGAGTCCAACAGGAGACAAACAGTGAGACCAACAGAGGATGAACCGTGAGACCAACAGGAGACACAGTGAGACCAACAGGGGATGAACCATGAGACCAACAGGAGACAAACAGTGAGACCAACAGGGCATGAACCGTGAGACCAACAGGAGACAAACAGTGACACAAACAGGGGATGAACCGAGAGACCAACAGGTGACAAACAGTGAGACCAACAGGGGATGAACTGTGAGACCAACAGGAGACAAACAGTGAGTGAGACCAACAGGGGATGAACCGTGAGACCAACAGGAGACAAACAGTGAGACCAACAGGGCATGAACCGTGAGATCAACAGGAGACAAACAGTGAGAGCAACAGGGGATGAACCGTGAGACCAACAGGAGACAAACAGTGAGACCAACAGGGCATGAACCGTGAGACCAACAGGAGACAAACAGTGAGAGCAACAGGGGATGAACCGTGAGACCAACAGGAGACAAACAGTGAGACCAACAGGGCATGAACCGTGAGACCAACAGGAGACAAACAGTGACACAAACAGGGGATGAACCAAGAGACCAACAGGAGACAAACAGTGAGACCAACAGGTGATGAACCGTGAGACCAACAGGAGACAAACAGTGAGACCAACAGGGGATGAACCGTGAAACCAACAGGACACAAACAGTGAGACCAACAGGTGATGAACCGTGAGACCAACAGGAGACAAACAGTGAGACCAACAGGGGATGAACCGTGAGTCCAACAGGAGACAAACAGCGAGACCAACAGGGGATGAACCGTGAGACCAACAGGAGACAAACAGTGAGACCAACAGGGCATGAACCGTGAGACCAACAGGAGACAAACAGTGACACAAACAGGGGATGAACCGAGAGACCAACAGGAGACAAACAGTGAGACCAACAGGTGATGAACCGTGAGACCAACAGGAGACAAACAGTGAGACCAACAGGGGATGAACTGTGAAACCAACAGGAGACAGTGAGACCAACAGGTGATGAACCGTGAGACCAACAGGAAATACGCAAGAAATATTTGTATTTTATTATAGTACCTTTAACTGTTCCTCAGCAATGACTCTAGAAAACAGACTTTGTACAACATTAGTTCTATCTAAACAATCTATACAGTTGGTTCTAAATATTCCATTTTGATGTGACACAACAGTACCGTCTTTTTGTATCAAAAAACATCTAAAATATAACAAAATAAACTAATTACTTACAATACATTCAACAAATAGACATACAATTTAGTGTGTTGAAATCTGTATGAAAAATCTGATCCAATGAACCAGAGTTTTACACTGCAAGAATACATTTTTGTTATTTCCACAAATTGTTCTATTTTAAGCTATCTGCATTGCATCCATTTTATCAAATCAATCAATTGACATCAATTATTGTAAGCTGATCATAAGCATGAACCTGTCATTTTAAAAGAAGTTGAACTAAAATTTGTTTGCAATATTATTAGTTCCTGTTTGATGAATTATTTTGTTTCTCTGGCCAGATTGATATGACTGACATGAAGCTAAAAGTAGTTGGAGTTTAACTGACTGATTTGTTGCTTCATTTCTAAGTCCGTTATCTTTCTTTCCAGAATAGTCATGACCTCCTTTAACTTTCTTTCCAGAATAGTCATGACCTCTGTTAACTTCCTTTCCAGAATAGTCATGACCTCCATTAACTTCCTTTCCAGAATAGTCATGACCACTGTTAACTTTCTTTCCAGAATAAATTGAAATTCAATTCTTAAATAATTCAGCATAAGACCCATGTTGAGTAGAGCATTATTTACTACTTTGAACAGTAGCATCATATGAGTAGACCTAGCTGGTCAAAGTACACGTTGTGTATAACATCCATTATTAAGACATTTAATCAAGTTCTAAACACATACACTGTAAATATACTTAATTTCACTGGTTAAATTTTCACAATTTTGTAATTTCCTACCTTTTTGTGGGTGCAATATTCACAGATTTATGAATCTGACTATAAATTCTAGAATATACATTATTTTACACATTGTACAAATTTTCACAGAAACACTTACAGTAATCCAACACTTACCCAAACCGTTTAGTATCCTCGCCTAATCTATTGACAAGTATAGATAAACGATCCCATCTCATTCTTTTACACTCATGATGAAAGTCAAAGTACTCATACCTATAATACCAATTAAAATATCAAAACAAAATCTTATTTGGATCATCTATCTTTTAGAATAATAAAAAACAACATATAAGTCCATGCCCAATCACAATGCCAAAAGCAAAGCAAAACCTGTGAAAACTGGCAAATGTAAAACATGTCAACTTAAACCAGGGTATGTGAAGCTGGATACTCTGGAAGGGTAAGCACCTCCTAGCTAGCTTAACCTGTCATGTGTGACATCTAGCTTAACCTGTCATGTGTGACATCTAGCTTAACCTGTCATGTGAGACATCTAGCTTAACCTGTCATGTGTGACATCTAGCTTAACCTATCATGTGTGACATCTAGCTTAACCTGTCATGTGTGACATCTAGCTTAACCTGTCATGTGTGACATCTAGCTTAACCTGTCATGTGTGACATCTAGCTTAACCTGTCATGTGTGACATCTAGCTTATTCTGTCATGTGAGATATCTAGCTTAACCTGTCATGTGTGACATCTAGCTTAACCTATCATGTGTGACATCTAGCTTAACCTGTCATGTGTGACATCTAGCTTAACCTGTCATGTGTGACATCTAGCTTAACCTGTCATGTGTGACATCTAGCTTATTCTGTCATGTGTGACATCTAGCTAAACCTGTCATGTGTGACAGCTAGCTTAACCTGTCATGTGTGACATCTAGCTTAACCTGTCATGTGTGACTTCTAGCTTTACCTGTCATGTGTGACATCTAGCTTAACCTGTCATGTTTGACATCTAGCTTAACCTGTCATGTGTGGCATCTAGCTTAACCTGTCATGTGTGACATCTAGCTTAAGCTTTCATGTGTGGCATCTAGCTTAACCTGTCATGTGTGACATTTAGCTTAACCTGTCATGTGTGACATCTAGCTTAAGCTTTCATGTGTGACATCTAGCTTAACCTGTCATGTGTGGCATCTAGCTTAACCTGTCATGTGTGACATCTAGCTTAACCTGTCATGTGTGACATTTAGCTTTACCTGTCATGTGTGGCATCTAGCTTAACCTGTCATGTTTGACATCTAGCTTAAGCTTTCATCTGTGACATCTAGCTTAACCTGTCATGTGTGACATCTAGCTTAAGCTTTCATGTGTGGTATCTAGCTTAACCTGTCAAGTGTGACATTTAGCTTAACCTGTCATGTGTGACATCTAGCTTAAACTTTCATGTGTGACATCTAGCTTAACCTGTCATGTGTGGCATCTAGCCTAACCTGTCATGTGTGACATCTAGCTTAAGCTGTCATGTGTGACATCTAGCTTTACCTGTCATGTGTGACATCTAGCTTAACCTGTCATGTGTGACATTTAGCTTAACCTGTCATGTGTGACATCAAAATTAGAAATGAAAGGAACATGTAACTTTGGGACATCAAGTATATCTAAGACTATAAGAATCCATTATGAGTATCCATGTAAGATAGGGAAATCTCACCCAAGGGGTTGAACATTTTAGTCAGAAACAAGGCTTGAAGATTTTGGTGTCCTTTTCCTGCAAAATGACGTAAAGTTCCCCACATGATGACGTCACACGATTGTCTTTTGATTATGACACCACCAAAGGTAGTTCCAGCGCTAATTTGCATGTGCAACTCATAGAGGAAAGAAATATTCCCATGGGTATTTTCAATTGAATATTTCTATATTACATGACTTGTCATGGGAGAAAAATCTGGATACAGAGACATCATACTTATCAACAATATTGTGATAATGGCCACAAGGAAGGGATGTAACATTGCCTACAGAGATGTACTAAATAGTTGAATGTAACATTAAAGGGTTTAAATAAAACTATATTCTGATCATTTATTCTCAAAATTTACAGGTTAGCATTTAAATTTAAACTGCACTTATACAAAGGGCTAAAGTAAATATGTGCCAATATAAAGCAGTTTACTGTAGCCATTCATCTCCACCGCTAAATTAACTCTAAAGGAGGAAGCAAAAAAAATAAATAAAAAATAAATAAATAAATAAATTACCTGACATTTTGGTTCTGACTGTTTGTAATGCATTGTGAGAATGACTTTTCTAATAAACCTTCAGTACCAGTTTGATCTACCTGTAATTAAAACAAACATATTACTGAAATTGTATTAATCTCCAATACCTACGGTAACTCCTTTAATAGAAATCGTAAGACTGCTAGGATATGCATGTATATAAAAGATAAAGTAAAACTGTGGTAACTTGATGTTCATTTTTGCTGGATGTTAAAATCATAAAATTAAAAAAGCCTGGCAAAGAAAGCCTATAGAGGTTAAACAATGATTTCAAGTTATCATGCTGACGCCACTGCAGATGAAAGGGGTACTACAATAGCTCCGCCTTTCTTCAAAAGGCAAGATAAAAATGTTGGTTACCAATGACTTAAGTAATGTAAAATTAAATTTAGGGTCCACAAACCAAATAACTTAGACAATAATGGCTAAGAGAGCATGTTAACACTACTATAGCATTTTGATTTTACAGTTTAGGTGTCATTCTATTTACATGTATAAGTACTACTGTAGGAACCACTGTGACTGTGAGTGAAATACTCTTTATATCCATAGAAAATCAAATAAATTTGAATAAAGTTTGATATTTTTCACTTACTTGTACCTAGTCGTAACAGGAAATCTGTATGCGCATCCGCAATTGTCATAAAGTATGTCTGTAGAAAGAAAAATGTTGGTGGTATGGGGATTTTACACATGCGAAAATGATGATGTTTACACTGGAAGTGATGTCCTTGGTGACATTTTACGCCATATTCGCAACAGAATCCCGTCATTTGCCTGGTTTTTCAACATGTTAAATCCCCATAGCACCAACGTTTTGCCCTATGCAGATATATTTTGGGCTAATCGCGGATGCGCATACAGATTTCCTGTTATGACTAGGTACAAGTAAGTGAAAAATATCGATCTTTATTCAAATTTATTTGATTTTTTATGAATATGAAGGGTATTTCACTGTCACAAACAGAGTGGCTCCTACAGTATATCATATATACAACTTGTTTTCTAATTGTGTCTATCAGGATTTTATACCAATTTTAGTGATACCTATTTTCAGTAGTTAGTGCCAAAGTAGATATTCTTGTCTGTTTCAGTTTTGGAGGTATATATATATAGATAAAATAAAACTGCTGATAATTACAGTTGTCCATTTTTGTTAGAAGCAACATATGCAGGCAATTCTAATGAAGGTAAGATCTATCAACAGATTAACAATAATCTTATCCCCAAAGTAGAAATTCTTATCTATCTTGATATAGATTCAGTTTTGGAGTTTTATATAACTAATAATTGCAGTTATCCATTGGTGTACAGAAACAATACATACAGATTTAAATGAAGGTATGATTTATCACTTACTAGATTAACAATGACCTGGTCCCCATAGTTATATGATTGGTTCTCCATATGTCTGTTGAATACCTCCATCTACATATAAATATATATATTTAATACTTCAAAGAAATATATATAAGGTTTTAAAGTCTGTACAAAACATTTTATACCACATTTTGTAACATTTAATAAAGTAAATGTTAAGCATAAATACATATGAAACATGAATTGCTGTTGTCCAATATACTGGTAAAATGTTGAGTGTAGTAATGGTGATTTACACCCAAGTATTTCATTTATAGTGAGGCAATCAGAATATCCAGAAAAAAAACCTTCAACAAGGTAAAAATATGTCCAAGACTCTGCATTTTTTGTTAACTTTTTTGTAATGTAACAAGTATTCCAACACCATACAGACATTGTATGCACCAGCCAATACTTTGTTCTTTCAATATAGAGTGCCAGGCGAGAAGTAGTATATCAAACTTCAATGTCATGATGTACTGATTTTTACTTTAAATTTGGTTGCTGTGACCAATAAATAGTACTTACATGTCCTGATGTATTGATTTTAATGTGTGGTTTATATTTTAAATTAGGTCACTGTGACCAATATATTGTACTCACATGTCCTGATGTATTGATTTTAATGTGTGGTTTATATTTTAAATTAGGTCGCTGTGACCAATATATTGGTATAGAACCTCTTATCTGAAAATATACATATAATGACAAATTACAGTAAAAATTTGTAACAGCAAGGTTAACATGTACATTTATTTCGTCAAAAAGGTTTCAAATATTCTCCATTGCATTGACCAAGATACAAGCAAATTTTGTAGAAATCCGTCCAAAAGTTTAAAAGAAGTACAGAGGAAATTTTATGAAAGCTACTGTAAACATATTTATTTTTGTGTGTATTTTTTTCAAGGTACTGTAAACCGTGTTTTTTTAGCGGCAGTTTTATTTTAGCGCAATTGGCAATAAGACTGTCAGTGCTAAAGTAAAACTGCCGCTAAAATTACAAAAATAAGTACTGTACAGCACTTTGGTATGGACGCACGTTGAATGGTTTGTCAAATAGTATTTGTTCTGAATGACACGTGTAAAATAATGGTACGACTTCCATCAATATACTCGCGTAATTAAGATTAACGACTCAGTAGACTGACCACCGACAAGTGGATTAAAGGATAAATTAGGGAATACTCTAAAAAAGGTAATAATTACCGGCCATTGTATGTGATACTAACAACGTGACAAGTCTCATTTTCAGGTAAATGATTTTAATTTACCAGTAATGTACTTTAATCATTAAAATATTAACAATTAATATAAACAAATTAGACCCGTTATGGGGGAATTATTTATTTTTCTGTGATGTCAGCAAACACTATAAATCCTCATTATTGACCTCTAATGATCAAAGCGGCTGTTATCGGGGTTACATTGACATTGTGTCGAAACATTTGTATAAATAAAAAAGAGGGTATATAAATGAATAAATTTTTAAAAAATGTTATTGTTGATTTGAATATTTATTCAGAGAGGGCCAAATTATGATGAAAGCCTCCTGCAGACATTAGTCTGTCTGTCCCGGGTCAGTTACCGAGATTTTCCATCAATAAAAGTAAAAATAAATTAGACATAATTACATAGTTATTATTTTCTTGTAACCTGCCAAATACTGACATCCCTTTCTCAAATTTTTTATTTTTTGCTAAAATTTGCTGGTTTAAGGCGAGAAAATACGGTAATATAAAAAAGGTATTATACGGCTCAGTCTGGAACTGATTACGCTAAAATTAAACTGCGCTAATATGTTTACCATTCATCAATCACTAAAATAAGTATGCCCCAATATAAAGCGGTTTACAGTATATGAAATTGAGATATTTCCATGTAGTTAAATTTTCGCTTCTTTATATGCACTATAAGCATGATTTAATTTTTCGCTCAGTATTAATTTTCACACAAAACAAATGGACGCAAAATAAATGAAAATTAGTACACCACAAAAATAAATATGTTTACAGTGTACAAAAATAAATATGTTTACAGCATCTCGTAAGCTTACTTTGTCTTAAGATTTTAGAATGCTATTGTCATTTTTAATATATTAGTACAGACTAACTTTGATCACCATTATCTCTATCTTACCTGTACATAAGATCCCATGTGACCATCACACTGTATGATTTGTTCAGTCTCCACAAAGTTGGCTACTTGTCCCTCTGTGTCAATTCCTCGGACGTAAAAACGAGTACCAGCTCGGTATACACTCCGTCGTGACACTAAGATATACTCAAATGTTTTATTATTTATAATACAAGGTTTTATGGTAAGAACTGATGTTTATGTCAAGGTAAATAAAATAAACAGCTCTTAATCTTTTATAATATGATGGGGATCACAACTGTCAGCACAGTATATACTGATCACATAGTTCGGTCCAAATGGACTGTAGCACTTGGAATACTGACAGGCAAGTGTTTCTCTTGCAATCTGGTTTCCTCCATCATCCCAGAACTTGCTGCTTAGATAAAGTGAAAAAAATCCTGACGGGGTGTAATACTCCTTTTCTCTTCTCTTGTATTTGAGAAACAACATTTTGCAATGTCAAATTTCTACTCTTTGGCAAAAACAAAATCTGGACTTTAGTGTGTAAATGATTGTAGTGTCTTGAACAGCCAAAAGTGTCAACCAGACATCTGTTTAACAGTTATACAAATACAATGAAGGATACATCCATGCATAACAGGAAGACAGTATCTACTGAGCTCTGGTTGCTGTGTTAATTCTTTTAACACATGTCCATTCCACAAAAACCTCTGATCTGCCTGTGAAAAAGTAATTAACTACATGTATAAAATATGCAAGAATAATTGACTTGAAAAATTTAGGTAAAATAGAAACGTTAAAAAAATTAATATTTAAAGTGTTAAGTAAAAACAATTACTCAAAAAACCAAATAACTTGTACAAAGTAAACATGATGAGAACATGATTATATGTCTAAATGATTGATTTTAAGGTACAGGTTGGTAGTTCCCCTCAGTTGTTGGTAACCCATTGTACAAATCGAGACTGATATGATGTAGTCGTGTGTGTGTGTGTGTGTGTGTGTGTGTGTGTGTGTGTGTGTGTGTGTGTGTACTCACCCTTTCATGTAGTGACATTTGTACAAAGTCAGGACTAGTATTATGTAATCTCTGTAGTGTGTGTGTTATGTCATACGTAGATGAGAAGTAATAATGTTCTGCCTTTAATGCACTCTCCAACATCAGTAAATATGTTTTGTTATCTAATGTCTGAAACAAATAATATCAATGTTAAAATGTAGTTAGGATGATAAAACAGGGGTTTAAAAGTGTATTTTGTAATGGAAGGTCCAGGACCTTTTGCCTTTATTTTTGGCAGGTTCCACATAATGTTTTTAAAGTCCAATATAAACATTGAGAATCACAATGTAAAATCAGTAGGTCCCGCACCTCGGACCCAGGAAATTTTGAACCCCTATAATATTCTCTGTAAACATTTATATATGGGTACTTTCTTAGCAATTGTAACAACAAAACCTTTAAAATTCTCATATTTAATTCATACACAGATATTCACAAAATATGTGATTTCACTACACACATACATTATTACCTTCCAATTTTTTAATATACAGACAGGCCATTTTTTCCCAATTATCCTATTTCTGTGAGGGTAAGAAGGGGACAATTTAAGGTGAGGACAGTGGACAGTCAGTTGAAGATAATTATCAATGTTTCTTTAATATATTGATTATAATAACAAACCTGTCTCTCTGTTAGATGGTATAGTGTGCGTTTGTATGAGTGAATTTCTGTATTTTTTACTCTCCATATTGAATGACCGCTTATTTCTCCAACTTTTTCTCTCTCAGTTATAACTATAAGATAAGGTCCTATTACAAACATAAAAAAGAATACAAATTATTCCAAATAACCATTTTAACCTATTAACATAATGTTTACTCACATACAATGTCAATACATAGGGGAGGAATACTGTACTGATAGCTCAACATGTTTTGCATTATGATTCTAATTTTGAGTATTTATTACAAAGCTATGGTCTGTTGGGGCTACATAATTAATTGTGATGACCAAGGTATTCAAGAGAATGAATTTTTAGTTTTCCATGTGACAAAGCCTGAACATTACATATGAGTAAATAATAGATATACAAGTAAATATCCATCATTGCATAGTTATTGTACAGACTTCATTATACATGTTGATTTCTGACATGAGCTGTGTATGTGGTTTCAACTTTTAATCACAGAGTATAAGACACAAAGCTATAGTCTGTCAGCGATATTGTGGCAGAGTGTTTATAAGCACAGGCCAGTTTACTATACACAAAAGGTATTAATACTGTGTTATCGTATACAAACATTCACGCCTTCATGCGTTCATTTGTCAACTCCACCTTTATATACCCCTATCTTAGGCTATCTACATTATATGGACTCTTCCATGTTTATAAACATTCTGCCACAATATTGCTGACAAACTATAGTACCGGTAAATGTTATAAAAACTGAAGTGGAGTAATGGTGTTATATGCCCTAATCAAGATTCTTTCACTTAAATCGAGGCAGTCAATTCACAGATAGAGGTAGAAAATGGAGTACCTGGAGAAAATAACTGATCTAAGCTAAGCTACCCAAACTAAAAAAAACCTTTCACACACTGTTCCATGTGGGATTCAAACCCAGGCGGTGAGAGGCGTTGTCATCTGTAAGTGCACACTTATGACCACTTAACCACCAAGATCCCTACATATTTTTAAAGGGTCAATACATAGTAGATAAATATTCATACCTGCTATAAGTCTGATGATACCAAATATACCATAAATCTGTTTGGTTACTGACGATGTTGGTAACTCTTCTTTGTTTGCTATAATAACAAAAAGAGAAAAACACTGACAATATGTGCTTTCTTCTCACAAAATACTAGTATTATATCTGTTTACATACAAATAGGAAAATCTTTCTGCTGGGTTTATCTTTTAAAACAAATATCTAAAGGCTAAACATTTTTATACTTTATAAGATACAGTCAAACCTGTAAATAAAGGCCATCCAAGAGAACCAGTAAAAGTGGCCTTTATGGACAGGGGACTTTTATATACAGGTTCAAATAATACAAATAAAGTACAATTTGGATATAATTCTACTGGCCTTTATAAGCAGGTGACTCTTACATAGAGGTGGCCTTTAAGGCAGGTTGGACTGTATATCCACTTTCAGAATTTATTTCCAGATCAGATGGTTTGAATCTCTAATGAGACAGCTATAAAAGTCAAGTTTATTTTTTGATAAGTTTACTCAGTTTAAACAGATTCCCTTTTTACTAAGGTTTACCTTTAGACTAATTCCCTGTTTACTCTGACAGGGTTTAATTTAGATCACCTGTTCATTTGTGGTTCAGTTTAGACAGGTTCCTGTTTAATCAGCCTTATTTTTACCTCTACAGTAGAATTACAATTTTATATTGCTGCAGTAAGTAATCAAACATACATGAATGTTTGCATGTATGAAATAAGAATAAAGGAATTGAAAACTTTTAAGTGTCATAACTCCAAGACAAACTGACAAGCCACCTGCAATAACAATATGTGCATTTCTTATAACTGTTGATACTGTCCACCAAGTTTTTCAAAATAGTGATTTGTCATATACTTTGAACAAGAAGTATGTAGGACTGATGACTGTACAGATAGAACTTGGAAACATAATCAAAAGGTAGAAGAGAAAAGTGTTGTATAAAAACTTACACTGTAGGCTGATTTCCTGTGTTACTCTATCAATAACTAGAATTTCTTGTGAATCTGTAGCATCTCTGGGTACTATATAAAACTTGTCTGACGTTATATGTCTGAAATATAAAAATAATGATACAAATTGAACCCATTAAGCTGTGAACAACAAAACCCATTAGTGCGATTCAGGTCATATTTAAAATAAAGTCCTTATTACAATTTTTCTTTTCCAATATTTTTTAACAAATTATAATTTAATGTTTTACATTAACAGCGTAGTGATATAAAATATAATTTATAAGAACATGTTTATATCTTAATAATTCCAGAAGTTAACCTAATCAATGCATTTTAAAAGAGCTGGCAATGAAGATTTCTTTTTGACCCAGAGGAAACACTGCTTGTTGGATTAGTTGACTCCAATAATAATCTTTATTGCAAAAAAACTATATGTAGCTTGTAGCATAAAACAATGAAATATTTTAAAATGATGCTATGCTATTTTTCTAATTGGAGCCTGTACGCTCACCTGGCAAAAAACTGACTACAGTGTTCATTTACATTATGTAAACCTACAACTGCCCACGAGTCATTTAGTTAATGCAAGAGAATAGAGATACAGACTGGCTGAACAGATGGTAAGATTAAATGACTAAATATCTGATGCTTTTTTTTTTTAATTTTATTAATATTCCAAACTTTTTTTTAATGTATGGCAAACAGGCATTACCAGTATACCGAAAGGGAGACAATTCATATCAAGATGTGTGATATTGAGTATAGTTCCTAAAAGGTAGCCAAGAATAAAAAAATAAGTCTCAATACAAAAGAATGATAAGATGAGAAATAAACTGAAAGTAAGATCACACATGTATATATGTATTATGTACCAGTGCAGTTGTGTGTGTATATATATTATATATATTATATATATATATATATATATATATTATATATATATATATATATATATATATATATATAATGTATTGATCATTTAACAATATATAACTCAAGATGTTACAGAAGACATACATACTGTCTAAGTAACAATTTGTTACTTCAGTACTTTCAAATTGACAAACAAAATAAACAATTTGTTTTATAATACTTCAAAATTCCTAAAACCAACTGATGAAACAGGTGCTATGTATGACTCAATGTCCTTAAGGTGGTTCAATATCAGCATCTTTAAGTTACAAGTAATATTTCTGATATTTTCAAAACATTTTATATTTGATTTTATTGATTTCTATATAAAATTATTTCACCTTTATAGGTGTGTCTTATGATGCAAATGGCAATGGTTATTATAAAATTACTCCAGAAACTAATACCAGGAACACTAAAAACATAGCTTAGACACTTAAACAGTACCAAAACAAAGTGACATTTTGTCTGTCAATGAATACTTTATAATTAATTAGTGGATGACCTTGACCTCTGACCATGAAATCTCTAAAAAATATAATAAATACTGGTTCATTAAATATGAAATCATAATAGCCCATTTCCAGGATAGTCCGAAATCCCATTTTGTGTAGTATAATATTGGGTCACATGATCCAATTTTTAGGCATCTATATTTCCTGTTTACTTCCCTGTTTACATGATTTCACAAGCTTTCTTCAAATTATCATTTTATCATGGCATTTCGTCAACTCTAAGTTCCGGAAGTTTAATTGTCTAACATGGCTTACTTAAAAGTTTGATTTGATTTTTGCTGATAAATTTAAGTTGATCTTAGTACTCTTACAATAATGGCATGATATACTTTCTGTGTTTGGGCTCCTGGTGGTTTCTTTTTAAAATTGAAGTGGCGGCCCTGGTTGGTGTATAATCACTGTAATTACAACATGGGAATAGTTCTGGATAATCAGACCCATTGAAATACTGACTACACAGCCTGTGCCAGAGTTTTGGGTCGTAGTCGAGAAGACATTTAACCATTTCCTCTTTTTTCTTTGTCTTTGTTAGTTGAAAAAGGTGAAAAATTACTATCTTTCATGAAAGGGTATTTTCTGGGTTCTTTCCTTCCATTGGAATTGCATCCAGGTACTGCAACCAATACTTTGCCCTCTGCATATTGACAATCAACCAAATTTCCTTGTATTTGTGACTATGCGTCACTGATAACAAAAACCGGGAGTAGGTATGCCTAAAATTTATTCCCGGAAGTGTATTATAAAATAAAGAATTGGACAGGATATTAAGTAATCCAGAAACGTCCTTTTATCTTCATTAAAACCAAAGGTATTGTATATTTTTAAACCACAAGTTACTCAATGTCCGGGTCAACAAAGCATCTTTCATTTTAAAACTTATTGAGCTCTACTATCATAGTTCATTGAGTAACATATCTGTGTAGTCCTATTCCTATTAAGGGAATCAGACTTTTTTTTAAATTTCCCCTTTTCGATAATAAGACCAATATAATTATCAACCATTTGTAGTCTACTAACTACCATTTCTAATATTATTATTACCAAATAAAAGATTAGGGAATCTGGATACTAACTGTTGCATGTAAGAGCATTAATATTAATATGTGGTAAAATTAAATGAGGTTTGCCTCTGTACCATGTGATACCCTCTAATGTTTGTACAGAATACTTATTTCCAATGGATATATGGTATTGCATAAAATGATGTAGACCAGTAAAAATGGTGTTATTTCAGGAATTTGCAACATTTTTCAAAACATTTTGAACAAACGATAAGAAATATTGATCATGTTGTACCACGGCGAACTGCATTCATTACGAATTAACAATACCTCCAGCAAGAATCTAGATTAAAACATATCTACTGTACTACTGTAGGTACACAGTGGAGCATAGGGAAGACATTCCTACTGCTGGAGCCTAGAGACAAATCCTTATCCTTTAAATGAAAGACTGGCAGCAGTGGCGGATCCCCAGGATTATATGTTGGGGGGGGGGGGGAAGGAGCAGTCCTATAGAGCTCACTCGAGACATATTCTAACATAAGTTTGCCAATAGGCTACAACATGAATCAAACATTCACTCGAGATTTATTATAAATAAGCTGTGACGCAAATCCATTCTTATAATCAGTGCTGGTTTATTCTTATATTTTAGAAACAAAAAGGCATTTATGGACAGGTAAAATATTTCTTATTATGAATACCCAAAAATTTTAGGGGGGGGGGGGGGGGGGGACAGGCCGGGTTTGCCCCCGTCTGGATCCGCGCCTGGGCAGCTAAGTCACATGGTTGTGTAATGACCACACAGTCAGGTATACTATTTATAAAATCTGCCATATAAATATTTTTGAAATCAGAAGTTCAAAATATAGATGAATATTAATTTCCATTCAACTCAACACAATATCAGTTTCCATTGAAGTGGTCTGGGTAGCTCAGTGGTAGTTAAAGTTAAAGTCTGTCCCGAGCCATTAGGCCCATCAGGCCGGAGCTTATCCCGGTTTCGGTGGCGTTAAGCGACTGAGAGTACAAGACTCTCCCCTGAATGGGATGCCGGTCCATCGCAGGGTTAACCCCCAGCATTTTGCTGGTACTCATTAATTTTTCAGCTGAGTGAACTGGAACAACGTGAAATTAAGTATCTTGCTCAAGGACACAACACATCGCCCGGTCCAGGGATCAAACCCATGACCTTCGAATCATGAGTCCAACGCCTTAACCACTAGGCCACGCGCTTCCACGCTCAGTGGTAGAGCATTCGCTTATAGTGTGGGAGGTCCTGGGTTCGATCCCTGGTCTGACCCTGCATTATTTTCTCTTTCCTGTTTCATTTGGGGGCTCGTCTGACTCTGGGAAGTGGCCAACCAACAGGTTGGTTCCTGGGTGGAACCTGGTGGTTCGATTCAAGGGAGTTGAATAAAAAAGAGGAATGTAACGGTCTGGGTAGCTCAGTGGTAGAGCACCCGGTTTGACCCTGCATTTTTTTCTCTTTCCTGTTACACCATCAACTAAAAATCTTCATTTCTATACAATAATTATCAGTTGACAGTCAGATGACCTTTGCAGATAGGTTGAATAATATATCCAGGTCCAGACAGTTACTACTGTGGAAACCACTGTGGCTGTGACAGTGAAATTCTCTTTATATCCATAGAAAAGCAAATAAATTTGAATAAAGATTAATATTTTTCACTTACTTGTACCTAGTCATAACAGGAAATCTGTATGCGCATCCGCGATTAGCCCAAAATATATCTGCATAGGGAAAAACGTTGGTGCAATGGGGATTTAACATGTTGAAAAACCATGCAAATGGCGGCTTCTGTTGCGCATATGACGTAAAACGTCACCAAGGACATCACTTCCGGTGTAAACATCGTCATTTTCGCATGTGTAAAATCCCCATACCGCCAACATTTTCCTTTCTACAGACATACTTTATGACAATCGCAGATGCGCATACAGATTTCCTGTTACGACTAGGTACAAGTAAGTGAAACATATCAAACTTTATTCAAATTTATTTAATTTTCTATGGATATAAAGAGAATTTCACTGTCACAGCCACAGTGGTTTCTACAGTAACTAGTCCTCTAGTCACTTCTACTTCTACCGGAAAGCGGCCGCCATCAATAAGCTGATTATTCTGCCACTGTGTAGGGTGTGCGCGTTAAAAAAGGTGCAGCTATACAAGTAGTGAGTTTAAAAACAGAGCAGAATAAATTAGGCAGCCAGGTGAGTCTTGAAGGATTCAAGGCTCACTGCGGACACTGTACTGGAGGGGAGGGCGTTCCAGTCTCTGATTGTCCTCGGGTAGAAGGAATCCCGTCTAATATTTGTTGAGCATTGTTGTTGCCTGAAAGAGTTGCCATTATGGGCTCTACTTGTTCTTCCTGTTGGTATTAGCTTATCACTAGGGTCTATTTTCACTTTGTTGTTAACGATCTTGTAGAATAGGCATAGTCGTGTATTCTTTCTTCTGTCTTGTAGTTCTGCCCAGTTTAGGTCTTTCACTATATTGGACACTGATG
Source organism: Anadara kagoshimensis (assembly GCA_021292105.1). NCBI lineage: Eukaryota > Metazoa > Mollusca > Bivalvia > Arcoida > Arcidae > Anadara > Anadara kagoshimensis. The sequence continues at coordinate 59,088,796 of CM037875.1, read as the reverse complement.
TTGCACTATTGTAGTTGTAGTTATTTCTTACGTATCTAGCCGCTCTTTTCTGAACTCCCTCCAGTTTGTTGATGTTGTTTTGTTGATATGGGTCCCAGGTTGAGCATGCATATCTAATGTTGGTCGTACTAGCGTTTTGTATGCCTTTTCCTTTAGGCTAGGGTTACTGATGTTTAGATTTCTTTTCAAGAAGCCGAGAGTGTTGTTAGCTTTTTTACATATGTTGGCAATATGTGTGTTCCATTTCATGTCTGACGTTATGGTGATCCCTAGATACTTAGCAGATGTAACTTGCTCTAAGATATGTCCATGGAGGGTATATTGATGTTTAATGGGTTTCCTCTTCTTTGTGAAGGTTAAGACATTACATTTATCTGGGTGGAAATTCATCATCCAATTCTTTTCCCATTTTCCTAGTGCATCAAGGTCTAATTGTAGTTGTTGGCTATCTGACTGTGATTTTACAGTCAAGTACATGATGGTGTCGTCGGCAAAAAGACGGACAGTTGATGTTATGTTGTCCGGCATGTCATTGATGTAGAACAAGAATAAACTTGGTCCGATGACAGAGCCTTGGGGTACTCCTGATTCCACATCTATGTATTCTGATGTTTCTCCTTCTATAACTACTGCTTGTTTTCTGTTGTTTAAGAAGTTTTCAATCCATTTGTTTGTTTTACCCTGAATTCCATAGTGACTCAATTTCATGACTAATAAGCTGTGGCTCACTTTATCGAATGCTTTACTAAAGTCCATGATTAAACAATCCGTTTGTTTCCCTTCATCGATGTTTCTTGTGATGTCATCAATAAAGTCCACAAGCTGAGTTTCACAGGAGAGACCCTTTCGGAATCCATGTTGTAAAGGATTAAGGATGTTGTGTCTGTCTGCATGTGACATGATGTTGCTTGTTACTAGATGTTCCATTATTTTGCATGTTATACAGGCTAGGGAGACAGGTCGGTAATTGATCGCTTCATAATTTTTCCCTTTTTTATATATTGGACATACTGATGCTGTTTTCCATATTGTTGGTACTTGTCCTGTTTCATATGATGAACGAAATATAACGCAGAGTATAGGTGCTATGTCTGCTGCCAATTCTTTTAGTAATCTAGGTGTTATCCCGTCTGGTCCTGCGGCTTTATGTATGTTGAGGTTTAACAACAACTTTTCTATTCCGTTCACAGTTATGTTTATGTCTTCCATTATTGGGTGGTTCCCTCTCATTTCACATCTGGATTTAAATTGTTCTTCTGTAAAATTTGTTTTTGGTGAGAAGGCTTTTTGGAATTGTCTATTTAAGATATCCGCTTTGTCTATTGGGTTGGAGTGTAACAATCCTTCTGATTTCAATGGTGGTATTGTATTGCCATCCGATCTTTTGTGCTTTATGAAAGTCCAGAATCGCTTCATTCCTTGATTTTGTGAACTTTCGTCTTTTGGTGGACTTACAATGCCTTCGATATATTGCCAGTAGCTTCTTCTGAGTTGTCTCTGTGTTTGTTGTTTAAGTTCCTTGTATTTTTCTATGTCTCTTTGATCGTTTGACTTCTTCTTTCTTTTGTACCATCGATCTCTCTTCTTAACTAGGCTTCGAAGTTCTTTTGTTAACCATGGGCATCCATCTTTACTACGTGTTGTTTTATGTGGTATGTTTTGCTTGATTGACTCTTCCAGTTGGCTTTGGAAGTAAGTATACATAGATTCTGTAGTTTCTCCGTTTTTATTCATTTCTATTATTTTTTCAGATATCTGGGTGACATCCTCTCTTATGTTTTCCCACTTTGCGTTTTTGTAGAGTGGTATACATCTTGGCTTTTGTTTTACGAGATGGGATTAGATCTAGTTCGGCATACACTATGTCATGATCTGAAATTCCTGGGATGACCTCTATCCTTCTGAAACAATTTGGGTAGTTTGTGACAATGAGATCAAGTGTGTTTGGGCCACGTGTGGGCTCTTTGACCAGTTGTTGTAGTCCACAGTCATCAAGTATATCTGTGAATGCATGATGGATATTTGCATATGGTGTGTTTTGTCCAAGTCTATGCTGTTTCCAATCCATACCTGGGAGGTTGAAATCACCTGCTGCTATGATAAGCGCATTGTTTATTTTAGACGCACGAGTTATGCTTTGTGTGAACTGATTCATAGCCTTTTCATTGGATGTTTTGGGGTTATAGAAACTAGCTAGGTATAGTGCTTTGTGACCGTATATCTCAAGTTTGCACCATGTAATTTCACAGTCTGTTATAAGTTCTGGTACTGAAGTGACAATGAATGTGTCTCTTACTGCCACGAGTACACCTCCTCCGTTTAGATTTCGGTCTGTTCTATATATGTTAAAACCAGCTGGAAATATTTGAGTGTCTTTGATTGAACTATCTATCCATGTTTCTGTACCGAAAATAATGTCGGGCTTGGTGCTGTCAATTAAATTTTCGATTTGATGTTGCTTAGTTTTTATTGATTGAAAGTTAGAACTAGTTAGAACTTAGAACTACTATTTATGGACTTCTGATAATGAAAACACTTATGGTTCCTATCTCTGTATTTTCTTTATTATTTTAATGTCTAAGCAACATCTTTGGTGTAGCCGACATCTTTTTAATACCCGTGTTCAATACGTCTAATAAATGAACATTCTCCGATCACCTGTCCCAAACACCGGGTGTCAGTTTGAATTCGGGGGGGGGGGTCCAAGTAGCTACCATCTCACACTGAGGATTTCTATGCCGCTACTAACATAAGAGAAACATAAGAGATATATTATGAAGGTATTTCAAGTCAACTTACAGATAAAGAGACTCATAGACAGACATCTTGGTAATGCTGTCGAGAGCTCCAACTTCTCTTCCACCTCCACGACAACCGGAAGTATCGAAATTTTACCTTAGAGTAGTCTCCCTTTCACTACAAGCTTTAAAAAAAATCCCACTTTCCTAAAAAAATGCAAAAAATGTTAAAATGTGAAAATTAAAGTGAATATTTTTTAAAGTTATAAAACGTTTTGATAATTTTAATAATTGCCATCTTTAATATAAGCGCTGGATGATTTTAACTTCATAATTTGTTTTTGAAACGGACTTGAACTGTGAACAGCATTTCTATTCATAATCAAAATTATGTGAATTTAAGTTAGTTTAAACAATATTTATTCATAATTAAATACAAATAATACAACACAAAACAAACCTTAAACTTCAAGCGCTAGCTTATTTAAACCCGTCTTCAGAACAACTGTAAAACATATAGTCCGTGGGCTAGGTGGACCTTAAAGCACCATCTTTCCAGTATATCATCCTAGAATGTTCCATTTTAATTTACTAAAAATAATAATGAATAATCTTGACTGGGGTAAAAAAAAAAACTCCAACCCACCATCCTAGAATATTAACCGTCTCGATATAAGTGAAAAAGTCATCTTCAACTCTACGGGGCTGGGGCTCTTCATGCAGTGAAACTTAAACAGTTAAAGGGGCTGGGCTAAAATTAACAGCCTGTCAAGTTTTAATCATCATTTGTTACTTGCAATGGTCTGTGCTTTAGAAAATTCTCATCATGGTACTATATGCCTGTGAATGTTGAAGGTGTAAGAGGAGCTTACCACTGTATTCATATCGGGTTGTGGGTTAAAGGTGCTACCTCACAGAGTCGGCACGCCACAGACAAGCATTCCACTCCCAATTAATATTATTCTATAACCAGTCGATAATCTATCCTCTAAGCCAAATGTGGCTTGCAAAATGAGGAAGCAGTAACTCAAATTTTAAAGTATTATCATGTATAACACAAGTCAGGTTGGAACCAAAAGTATAATGTCATAATCGGTTATAATCGGAAGATGATTTCGATCGATTTTCCGATTTTAATCGGTTAATAAATTGAAGCGGAAATTACAAGGTAAATTAGATTAAATTTTCTAATTTTTAGTCTTGATAATATCTGCAAGATACTTTATCTCAATTAAGACTTAAAATATCCTCCATTTTTCTGATCATTTACTCTTCCTTACATTTGTGTTAGTTTTCTTTTCCAAGTACACTTATTTCAGCTACAATTTAATACTTATTTTATAAGAGAAGTTCTATAAACGAACTTCAGTAAATAATCGAAATCAATCGAGTATTAGATTTTAGAATCGATTATCGCTAATCGGACGCTCAAACAATTAGATATCGATTAATCGGTCCAACACTACCTTCCACTCTCCAGGACGCTATACCATTGAGCGACCAAGGCGGTCACAAACAGAATAGATTGTTGACTAAGGGATATTGCAAGCCTAGGCTTATCAGGGCCCCCAAAAAGTTTTATGACTGTCATCACTGCATTGTTCCATGTTCCTTTCACTTAATATTGATTACACACGAGGCGGGTGTAGCTAGCTTCCAGAAATTCCAGAAAACTCGGTCTCACTTCCCTGGTGGAAGTTCGCGTGTTTAACCTAACTTGTCAGTTCAAAGTTTTTTACTTTACTTCTGGATTGTGATTTGGACATGGATTAGTATGTTTGTTTTTCATTGGTATAACTGCTTCATTAATTGAATGGGGCAATCTTGAACTGTGATATGATACACATCTTGTTTTAAGAAACAGGAGTAGTTATTTATGCAATCAGTACCGTAACCAGGCCCTTTAATATACCGAGACAAGAATTGAAGATATATATATATAATGACATACAGTGCCAATAAAGTCTCAGCTGTTGTAAAAAAAAGAAGGATGGTTTTGTGCCATGAAAACTAGTTAACCACACCACTAAACCTCGTAATCCAGGTAAGAAGATAGTTTAAAAGTGGGCAGGTTGTCTATCATTTAATCTGAATTTTTTCAGAATATTAGCAAGATCACTTGATACATTTACACAAGACAAGACACTAAATAGCTAAATGCCGTAGTCAGACAGAACCACAATACAGCTAGTAACCAAAATGACAAAATAATAATAATAATGCAAACGTTTAATATGACAATCACATGATTAAATCATTAAAATAGTTTCATGTAAACTGGCACTAGTTGAAGGAACCGCTTATTTAAAAAAGCTGTCTTTCGGATTTCTTTTTCCCCCGACATTACAAGCATAGGTGGAAGAATATATTACATAATATATTACTTGGAATGATCGCAAACCAATCACATCTCGGAGAAATAATGACGATCGTCGGAGCTCTCTCTCTCTCTCTCTCTCTCTCTCTATCTCTCTCAAAATATAACTTCTGTGCCAAAAAGTAAATTGCTAAATTTTTACCGAGGCAATTGCCTCGGTTGCCTCATAGGTAGTTACCACAGTGTATGAACGGAACTGTACGCAAAAAGGTAGCTACTGTTCGTCGAAGCGAGAAGAAGGTGTATCGGGAGACACAAGGTTGTTGATTATCTATCTTTCTAGCTCAATTTTAATGAATTTAGTTTATCCCTTTTACTTAATCCATCTTCACTATATAAAGCTTTAGTGGTAGCCATATGCTCTCAGAAAAGTGTCAACTTATATAATAAATATGATGATGAACATCATCAAACGTCGAGCCGTGGGCTTCTCACTTCTAGTTAAATTATGTAAAATGCGTATCATTTCACATTGTATGTTCCATTATCAGTACCTATATGTAGAAAAATATTCTTAGATTCCCTAACCCATGTACAGAATGTTACAAAACTCGTATTTACACTGAAAAAGCAAGTTTTTTCTTCCGTGGTCGAAAGTTAGAACTGTACCGGTAGTTTTCAACATCTGTATTGTTTCTGTACCGGTAGCTACTTTTCTCTTCCACGCCATCCATGCGAGTTAGATTGAATTTTCAGTTTGATACTAGAATTTTTTGTGATTCAATTATAAATTATAAATCATGCTTTTCTATTGAAGCAAAATATGCTATGGACAATATTAAAGACCAATAGCCCCTTAATTATAGTACATTTTGCAATTGCATTAAAATATATCGTATACTGTAGCATGTTTTTGGCAATTTATTACTCAAATTTCCATATTGCAAGCATTGAGGGGGTGATAGCTATAATATAGAAATATTATTAAACGTAAGCTACTATTCGCGACGAGAATAAGATTATTACCCTCTAAGAATTAATCTATGTGCGTGAGATTTGCTAGTGTGTTTACTATCAGTCATTAGCAAGGAATTTAGCTGTGTGGTCATTGCAAAGATTAAGACAGGAGTAGACAAGAGACTCAGGAAGGAACATGCAGGATTTAGACCAGGGAGAGTTACAACAGAGCATCATGAGAAAAATATTGGAACAAGCAAATGAATTCAGAACTCCAATAAACACATACTTTGTGGACTTTGAAAAGGCATTCGACTCGGTGCACAGGAAGAGCATTTGGACGATAACGAAGAGCTATGGAATTCCAACCAAAATCACTAATGCTATAAGAGGGATGTATAAGTGATTCGAATGTTCTGTCATTGAAGAAAATGAAACATCAGAGTGGTTCGCTATTAAAAGTGGTGTAAAACAGGGATGTGTAATGTCAGGGTTTCTTTCTACTAGTTATAGATTGGATGATAAAGAAAACAACAAATGGAGTGAGAAGAGAAATAAGAAGTGACTTTACAACATTATTGTTAGGTCTTGGGTTTGCGGAAGATATAGCACTTTTATCCTCCAAATTCTAAGACCTGAATGATAAGACTAGGAAAACGACTGAAGAGGCATCAAGGATAGGGCTTAAATTCAAAGAAATAGACTTAGAAGGATTTGGAATACCAAAAATATTGGAAAAAAATACAAAGATGCACCTATTTAAGACCTTAGTAGGACCAGTATTGTTTTATGAAAGTAAAACGTGGAAAAGAACGAAGAAAGATGAACACCTCTTACAAACGGCTTCCAAACATATTGCCTCAGAAGGATACAAAGAATAAGATAGCAACAGAAAATACCTAATGAAAAAAATATTGAAAACAGCTAGACTTAACAACATAAGCTATGAGATTCGGACACATACTAAGGAAAGAGGGAACAAATGACTGAAAGACAACACTAGGGTGGCAGCCAGAGGGAAAAAAGGGAAGACCTAAGTCCACATGGAGGAGAACAACGAAAAAGAAAAGAAACACTGCTGGATGAAGTAGATGGAACACAGCCAAAGCAGCAACGAAGGACAGGCAAAAATGGAAGGATAGCGTTGAGGCCTTATGCGCCTTCTGGCGCAGAGAACATTAAGTTACGTTTATGGTTTTCATTGCACACCCAGGGCGACTTTAAGGTGCGAGTAGTTTTAAACTTAAGTTCAAGCTCAATGTCGTAAAAAATAAAAATGCATGAAGACTATTTGCAGTAACAACAATGGTAAGAAAACATCTGTGTAAATGAAAGTATTTTATTTTACGACAATTTTTTTTTTGGCCAAAGCAATATCACATGTTTAAGAGGAAGTTGAGTTGAGTAAATGTGTTCTACGTCCCAGTCATGAATATTTCACTTATGTCAAGAAATCGCTAGCTATAGACGTTTCTATCGTCAAGTCAATGGGCGCATCCATCTTGAAACCACGTGACCGTCCGCCATTACAAGACTGATTCCTATTAAACATCGATAGTGTTTTCATACAGTTTGTTTTTTCTAATTAGCATTCGTCGCATTTTATTTAGAAATAAAGATTTCGATATGATGACTGATAAACATCAATGTATATTTAGTACTAATCCCTATTATCAGATTTAATTGTTTAACACTGTTGGAAAAGTAAAACCGAAAGTAGACCTCCGGGACATTGTCAGTCGGCACAGGGTAATCAATGATTGGAATGCATTAATTATATAATTACATTTAATTAAAAATATAACCGATAACATTTGATAGGTGTTGAAAGTATACACAGTACATCACAGACGCTGTCTGTAGGGAATATAATTTATTAGAACATGCTCCGGGGCTACATTCGATATTAAAAAATAGAATTGGTTAATAATCATTTGTACACTCGATTCAAGTGAAACACTGCCACAGAACACGGAAAATTATCAGAACCAAAATAAAAATGTTCACAACTGCACTGTAAATACCATTGGCACAGTTGTACATAAACATTTCTCTCCGATCTGCAAGTCCAGATGGAATTGTTTCAAACGAAACATTGTTGGAGATAAAATGCCCATTAAAACCAATTAGTGAATTGACCAGCGATTCGAAGAACTATGACATAATAAAAACACAACAGGGTTATGAAATTAACAAAAAGGAGAAAAAAGGTTATTATTACAAGGTTCAGATGCAAATGCACTGCACCAATATAATAAAATGCAAGTTTTTTGTATGGAATTCTGATCCCATGAAACATGTCACAATTGATGTGAATTATGATGAGGAATTCATCAATCAACTCTTACCCAGAGTAAGATCATTTTACTTTAAACATATGCTTGTCCGTTTAGTGGATGATTTTCAGGCGGGAAGGTTTATCCTCTGTGATGAATACAAGAAATTTTGTACATAATCATATATTTAGTTTTTTAACTTTTTTATATTATAATCTGATTGAAGATGCTAAATACTCTTCTAGATAGTCTTTATGATGTTATTGTTCAATTTGAATAAAGAATCTCAAATTCTTAGCATATGAGGAGTCGATCAGGCCAATTACTTCTTGAACGTCTTGAGAGTGACAGTCCATGGGTTGAACCCCGGTCAAGTCAAGAAATTTTGCTCCCGGTTCTTTTGTCAAATACCGGTACATGTTTTTTTCAGCAGCAATTTTTTATATACATTTGTAAGTAACATGATGAGTAAAAAGTGAAATAATCTTGACAAGTGTGTAAACAAGCATTTCTGAACTCAAGACATTAAAAATTACAACAAATGTGATCTTGATTTACTTTATTATTATTATTTTTTAAAAATTTTAGTCAACATGCAACATGCTGACAACAACTTTTAGTCTTCCTCTAGTTCGGCACATATTTGTTATTTTTATTCGTAGATCTTCGTTTGGTTGTTGTGACAACTACGATAACACAGCGTTTTCTTCCTCCAGATACGTAAGGCATTTTAACGATGGAATTAACTTGCTAAGAGTTACAATTAAGTTTCGATTTACACACATGAATATATTACGTTGCTACTGTAAACAATGACTGAATCAGTCTTGTAATGGCTGACGTAATAGCGCCCTCTAGTTATAAAGAAAGATAACTCCACTTGTATCGAAAAATAGAATCGTCTATAGGTGGAGGTGCATAAATTTTGTATGTGCGTTGCACTGATGGCAATTTACAGCAGAGTTCTTAATCGCGCCAAGCCTACCATGACACGGGACCTAGTTTATTTTAAGTTCCCATCCGACAGAACCGTGGCTTTCAATTCGTAATGCCGAGTGCTTGGCGAAAAAATAGTCACTTCCCACTTCCAAGTTTTTGGTCAGACCTGGTCGGGGCTCCAAGCAACGACCTTCCACTTACGGGGCGAGCACTCTACCAACTAAGTGTGACAGTGTAAAATTATTATATTTTATTTTATATATAAATGTTAAATAAAGTTATATTTTACTTGTTTGTTTTGTGTTTGAGTTATTATTTTGTAAACATGTGTTGTTCTGTATGTGTCTACACTTGTTGTGTTGTCCTGTATAATCCAAGCTTATTCTGGTTATTGTGGTCAGTCAGGTGTTGTGGAGTTACCTGTCCACTATTTGGTCACTTCCTCTTGGCCAAAGGTTCTTTCTCATTGGTTTATTTAAAATCTATTGTTTGGCAGTGCATACTTTGATTTTCTGGTGTGAAGAAGTAGTTTCATTTTTTACCAGTGATTTGGTTCATATTCAGATATACATTCAACTTATATTCAGCATACATCACATACAAGGTAAATATTAATATCAATACATCACACATTTAATAATTTCTATAAATTTCCATAATTCCCATATTTTGGTCTTTGTCTCCTGTGGTCAAGTCTTTTCAGCAATATTTCTTTTAATATTACTAATTTTTATGAATGAGAGCTTTTGTGATAATTTGAATGAATGAGGCTGTTTTTCATAAAGCCAGTGTGAATGAAATCTTCCCTTAAACAGTATTGTGATTTGGAATTGGTTTTATTATCCTTTGTAAAATTATTGGTAAAATACATCCTATTTATTGATTAAAACTACATTAGTAAATATGAAACAAATACTCCATGTGTATTGCATATTTTAGTATTTTTCGTGCTGATATTTATGAACCCTATTTGTTCATTTAGGTTCACGAAAAATGTAGATTATAGTCCAGTGTGTGTCGTCTAAGGACCATATCCTTGTAAGATATTTATATTTTATATTTTTCTTAACTGTTCAATATGTTTTCGGCTATGCTATTGTTTTCTTTCTGCATTCCAATGTTATCACGTGATTGCAGGTCCGTGTATTCTTTTGGTGTAATAATTACTTATAGCCGATATTCACTTATATCTTTTTATATATTTTGTTGTAAACATATTTTAATGTTCCGTAGTATTTTGTTTAAAATACCTAGTGAATTCATTAATTTGCTCGAGTGATTGTAAACTTGTCTCTTGAATTTTTGTGGAATATTCCCGGCAAAATGTTTGTATTAATGACGTCACGTCCGTGCAGTGTTGCATTGTGGGACGGGTCTATTCTATTTTTATGTTGAATGTAAATAAGGTTATCCATCCGCTTATTTCTGTTTTTTGTTTTATTTATATACAGGGATGGATTATTGTACGTTTGATGTAAGAATAAATTAGAGAGAAGAATAAACATCAAATATAAGAGATTCAGTCTTCGAGTATATATATAATACCCAACTTTAACAATGGCGCCCACGTTGGTTTTAATGGACTAACCTACAGTATTTCCGCTTCCGGAAAGGTGAAGGACATTTGTTTAGTTTAGATGTGATGTGCTGAAATGGTTTAATTTTGTGTTGATTTATATTATTTCCCCTGTATTACACAACATTTTCGAGTGTAAGTAACTCTAGTGATATAAGTAACTCTAGTGATATACGGCCTACAGCGATTTAGACATTTTATACCACCGATTGTGATTTTTTTTTCCTGGAATTCGGGTCTGCCTAAATCATGCCAAGGAGGATTTCATGCCAAGGTAGACGCCAAGGGAAATGAAATGCGCCAAGGAAGTTTGTGTGCAAGCTAGCAACTTATTTTTTTGTATACTGAATTGTTAATGAATAAAGAATATATTCTGAATTCTATTAGTCATTTTGTTGATTAATAATTGATTATTTAAATATTTCTTATTGCACCGTTGACTGGTTACAATATGGCCGTTATTCTGTGCTGTTCTTGGTAATCCCTCCTTATAATGAAGCACGCTCTTGGTAAATCCCTCCTAATAAGAAGCTTTTCATGTGCTTTAAGAATGCTGTTATTTAATAACACATTAAGAAGAAATCAAACAGTTGTGTTCATAATATTATTTGATTTAATTTTGAAATAAATGTTTCAAATCTTCCTAATGAGTTATTAAATTTAATACAGTCATTTTCTTTTTGATAGAGATGGGTCAATACACAGCTATACATTTCATTACTGCATTCATCTAATTGAATTATCTTGACCGGTTTTACAATCATTCCTTAGCTAAGATTTTCCTTAACTTAAATTTAGAAAATTTCTGGAACTATTGATGAATATTTTTATCAAAACTAAATGCAAATGTTTTAATCTTGATGCGATCTTAAAAATAAAAATTTTGAAATTTTGCCAGATTTAAGTTCAGGAAAATCTTAGCTAAGGAATGATTGTGAAACCGGGACCGGGTGTTATATAAATTAAGTGAATTATCTTGAGCGGGTTGTGTGTGTTAATACACAAATATAAGTGAATTATCTTGAGGGGGTGTTATAAGAATCCATGTGTGTATTAATACACAAATATAAGTGAATTATCTTGTGAAACCGACAATTTTTACCATATACCATAGTAGAATAAAAAATATGATAATCCAGTAAAAAGAAAATTGTTTATATTCAAATATCAATTAATTAATTACATTTATATACAAATATATTTATATACATATATATAATATATATATATATTCCCTCAACGCACAAAAGATAACATTAGACGCCGAAGTTTCTGATAATACTTTTTTAGTCCTTTTTCATTTAAGTGAACTTTGTCCGTTGCATAATCTGTAGGAAAACTAATATTTTTAAATTTTACCAGCTTCTTCCATACCGCTTTTCCAGTTTTCTGTTGACAAGTTTTCTATATTTGCTAAATAACACACTGTCCATACCTGGAGATTTATTAAAGTTGCCACCCCGTGGTAAAATCTCATCTATTATCGGATTAATACCTGTTTATTAACCATGTGTTCTCACGCGACAGGTAATTACAGTTAATTAGCCAATTATGGGATTAACTTCGGTATACATACATATACACACGTGCGAGTTGAAACCATACCAACTCTGTTTTAAACTCCTGTTTAAATATGTTACCGAAATACTCATTTTTTGGCGAAATAAATATAATTTATTTAAATAAATTCAATAAATTTATTTTACAATTAATTATATAATAATTTTTTATGAAAATGTAACGATAGAGTTTAATAGCCTTAAACATGAGCATGAGTTAATAATAATGTTCATTATTAGAAGACAACAAAGAAACAACATTATGATTTTTATTATTTAATAATAATAATAATAATTATAAGATTAATAATAATGATAATTAAATAATTATAATTTGAATAATGACATTCCATTGTTAAACCAGTTCGACTATATACATATATGTAGAATAACTAGAGTTACCTCTCTTTCGTCATAGAATTTACACGGACAAGGTCAAAGTTGGAATAACTCGGCTTTTTACCGAAAAACTATTTCCATTTTTTCAGAAATATTCTTTATTCATTAATAATTCAGTATACAAAAAAATAAGTTTCTAGCTTGCACACAAACTTCCTTGGCGCATTTTATTTCCCTTGGCGTCTACCTTGGCATGAAATCCTCCCTTGACATGATTTAGGCAGACCGTGGAATTCGACTTTGTTTATTTTACGACGTGATCAGCTGTTCGTAAATTTTTGTACAGCATAGTGACACTTAGTCGTGATTTATTTATTGACATTAAGTTACCGTAACTTACAACGATACTTGAATATTTGTGGACATTTTAGATCTCAGTTATTTACAGACTTTGGTTGCAGTCGACGTTATTTGGACTTTATTATTTTTTTTTTTTGTGAAATAAAATGTTTTGCCCGTGTGACCCAATTTGCATGTAGTAAGTTCATATGTCCGTGTGTCCATGTTTATTAGCGCTATATACCCACATGCATTATACTAATTAACCGTGCATGTATTTGTCTGATTTTTATTTTTGAAATTTAATACCAGCGTACATACCCGTACACATATTTTTTTCCCCTTACATTTGATTTTTTTTTTTGGGGGAGAGATTGTGTATTTTGTGTGTAAAGTTACATAATGGTACATACTAATATTATTTAATACTATCATCTGGTATCATAGATACATATTCCCTTGCCCATTGCCATACCCTTCCATTGCCACTCCCATTGCATTTACATATAAAACACTCGCATACACATAAAATAAAATACATGTGTTAATCATTACACATACAGCACATAATTAAACACAAAGGTGTTGACCAGGTATTGTTTACAGGTGCTATTGTGTGTGCAGGTATATATTGGTAAAGGTGTTTGGTAGTAACAGGTGTTAAATTATTTGGTACCCCATACTAGTGTTTCTGTTTATATAGCCCATATTTGTGTGTATATATTTACTGTGTTTATGTGTTACATGTTTATATGTTATATGTTCCGTGTTTCGCGCCGTATAAATTAGTCGCGAGCTTTATCGTTTAACAATCCGCCGTTGATTTGTGCACAACCGTTTTATGCTTATAAAAGCTGCATTAAACGTTGGGTATAAATTATATTAAATATTACAAATATTAGGTACAAATATATGGTATCATCAAGGTGCATTACAAATATATATAACTATATTGTGGTATTATATGTATTGTAAAAGGTGTATATATATTGGGTTATTGTAATATTTATTACAGGGTGTATCAAAAGTTAACATAGTGCATTATAAGTGTACTGGGTATACACTAAACATATATAAATTATACTAGTGGACCAGCATAGTACAGGGTAACATTGTAAGTACTTGCTTGGTAGTAGTTGTGAAGTTAGTTGTGTTTGGTTAGTTTGATTTGGTATATAATAGGTGTATCACCTATGTATTGTATTTTCTGGGTTTGAGTCTTGGCGATATTTTACTGCGGCTTTGGTTGTTGGTTTCTTGGATTGTATTTTGGTTGTGTTGTATATCTCTACTATCAACGTTGGAATAATACAAATATCAAATATTAGTTCTACTACATCATATATATTGCATCGTTGGAACACTGCGATTATATTACATTATATAGCAACACATATAACTGCGATATGAGTGATCACGAGGAACAGGATATGGAGTTAGAAGCAAAAGGAGAGAAAGCTGAAGGAGGTATTGAAGGTGAGGAATTATCTGGAATGGAGTTAGCTATTTTGAAGGATATGTTGAAAGCACTAGGAACTAAACCTAAATTGGAGTCAACAGCAGATTTAAGGAAGTATATAGCACAATATCTTAAGGAAACAAGTAGTAAGGAGGATATTAAGCCACCTTTAGTACATACTGTTGTTTCAACAATACCAGGTACTACATTGGTTCATCACCCAACAACAACTACATCAATGAACACTACAACATCAACTGTACCAGTTATTACTCCGACAATGTCAACACATATACAAACACCACGGTTGGAAAATTTCTCAGGAGATATCACAGGTAGTAAGAACGAGTCAACTTTTGATGTTTGGAAATTTCAAGTAGAGAGGCTTGTTAAAAGTGGATATTCTGAGGCTGCAATTAGGAATGCTATAGATAGATCATTGAAAGGAACCGCTATGAGGATAGTGATAAGATTGGGAACAGATGCTACAGTTAAACAAATTTTGGACAAGCTACAGAAGATTTTTGGACCTGTAGATAAGGAGGAGAAAATTATGGCCGAATTTTACAGCGCCAGGCAACAACAAGGTGAGGATGTAGTATCATGGGGCTGTAGATTAGAGGAGATATTGAACAGAGCATTAGATACAGGAAAGGTAGCTACAAGTGAAGTGAATGGAAAGCTGGCAGCTATGTTTTATGAGGGATTAAGACCAGAACTTCAAGATATTTGTGGACATCTACAGAGGAGTATTACAGATTTTGATGAGTTGAGGGTAGCTGTTAGGGAAGTTGAGTATAGTAGGAATAGACGTACTTCGGAAACAACTAAGAAGGCAACGTCAAAGGCTGCTGTAGCTACAGAACAGGAATCAAACACAGAACTAAAGGAGATACGAGGAATGATCAACAAACTAACAACAGAAATGACTACATTAAAAACACAAATGCAACAGAATAACAAAGGACAAAGGAATAATGGTGGATACAATCAACAAAGGAATAACAATGGAAATACTCAGTATGATAATAACAATGGATATAGCACACAAAGGATTAATAGAGGGAATAGTAACAACAATAATAGGTATAGAGGAGGTCAGCAATATAGACAAGGACATCAACAAGATAATATGGAAGCAACTGAGGAGCAGGATTTTGATTATGGAGGATGGGATGATAATGTTCCTGTTTGCTATAGATGTGGACAACCAGGACATTTGCAGATTGGATGTGTTGTTCGTCTTGATCATCGTAGAAGAGGAAGAGGGAATTTAAACATCAGGAGGTCTACACGAAGGGGCCGTATGTAGACTATAGCGATAGACCCCTCATATGTAATCAACAACAACATAAAGTACCAGGATTATTAGTTGGAGATTGTAATGAGGTCAACGTTAGTATCAATAATATTTCAACGAAAGCATTATTGGATACAGGAAGTACAGTCAGCACTGTTAGTAAATCATTTTATCAGGAGTTTCTACATCAATTACCTTTAACACCATTGGATAATATTTTGAAAATAGAATGTGCAGATGGACTTATGCTTCCCTATGATGGTTATATTGAGGCTAAATTGGATGTACCAGGGATATCTGTTGATTTGCCGGACAATTGTTTGCTGCTTGTAGTTCCAGACAGCAATTATAATAGTCAAGTTCCATTACTTCTTGGCACAAATGTTATGAAACATATGATGAGTTTATGTGAACAGAAATATGGAGCTCGATATTTACAGACAGCGAAGTTACACACACCATGTTATTTGGCATTCCGTTGTTTATCGTTACAGGAGAAGGTATTATCAAAAAGTAATAATACACTTGGGATTGTAAGATCAGCTGAAACTACAAATATAGTTATTCCGGCTAATTCGTCCGTTATAGTTTCAGGGTTTATAGACAAGAAATTGGAATACCACAACACTTGTGCATTACTTCAACCATCGAGTGCTTCACCATTACCAACTGATCTTGATATTACACCAACTTTAGTAAGGTACAACTATAAAAATGACCGACCGATCAATGTTGAGATTTCAAATATAACTACAAGGACAGTAACTATCAAACCAAGGAGTATAATTTGTGAGATTCAACCTGTTAAGATTGAAGAACCATCACTTCAGGAAGTAACTATGGGAGATAACAACTTTAATGAAATACTTAATAAAATGAAAATCAATGAGTTGGATTTAACGTCTGATGAACTTCAAAAAGGAAAAGATTTGATATGTCAATACCAGGATATATTCTCAAAGGGTGATTTGGACATTGGCCATGCTAAGGGAGTGAAACATTGTATTGAACTGTTGGATGATACTCCGTTTAAACAACGTCATAGGCGAATACCACCAGCTATGTTTAACGAAGTCCGCGATCATCTTAAAGAATTACTAGCATGTGGCATCATAAAGAAATCATACAGTCCATTTAGCAGCAACATCGTGCTTGTTCGTAAGAAGGATAACAGTCTGCGTATGTGCATTGACTTTCGGATGTTGAACCAGAGAACAAAAAAGGATAACTATGCACTTCCAAGGATTGATGAGATGTTGGATGCTCTTGCTGGTAACAAGTACTACTCGATATTAGATGCAAAGTCTGGGTACCATCAAATCGAGATTGCGGAAGAGCACAAGTGCCGCACTGCTTTTACAGTAGGTTCTCTTGGATTTTGGGAGTTTGAAAGAATGCCGTTTGGTCTTTCAAATGCTCCAGCGACTTATCAGCGATACATGGAAAATATTTTGGATGGACTCAATTACAACATTTGCTTAGTATTTCTCGACGATATTATTATCTTTTCGCGTACTTATGAAGAACATCTTCAACGTATACAACAAATTTTTGACAGATTCAGGGAGTGTAAACTAAAATTGTCACCTAAAAAATGTGCATTTTTCCAGCAAAAGGTTAAATACGTAGGCCATATTGTTTCTGCAGAGGGAGTATCAACCGATCCAGAAAAGATTCAGAAAGTAAAAGATTGGCCAGTACCAACATGTCCAGATGATGTCAGACAGTACTTAGGATTTTGTGGATACTACCGTAAATTCGTTAAGAACTTCAGTCGCATTGCAAAACCTCTTTCCGACTTAATGCCTCCACCAACAAAGAAACGTAATCGGAGAAAGCTAGCACCACCTTTGAATTGGCAATGGAATCCTGAACATGAATCTGCTTTTCAACAACTCAAGGATGCATTAACATCAGCACCAATTTTGGGATATCCTGATTTTAACCTGCCATTTGAGTTACACACAGATGCTTGTCCCGTAGGTTGGGAGCAGTTCTTTATCAAGAACAGGATGGAAAGAAGCGTGTAATAGGGTATGCTAGTAGAGGTTTAAGTAAGGCAGAGAAGAATTATAGTGCTCATAAACTGGAGTTTTTAGCCCTTAAATGGAGTGTTACAGAGAAGTTTAAGGATTATTTATATGGAAGATCGTTTTTGGTTTACACTGACAATAATCCGCTCACCTACGTATTGACATCAGCGAAACTTGACGCCACAGGTCATCGATGGCTAGCTGCATTGGGAGACTACAATTTTGAAATTTTATACCGTCCAGGACGAAAGAATGTAGATGCCGACTGTTTATCAAGATTGCCTGGTACACTTGAACATGTCAAGGAGGATCAACAGTCTGAGAGAGTATCTTCAGATTCTATAAAGGCCATCTGTCAATCGACTAATGTTGGACCATTACTGGAATCTTTACCATGTTATGCCAGTACTACAGATAGCAATTTTGATTTGGACTTTACTGGACAGGACATAAGCTATTTTGGTAACAGAGATTGGAGATCGGCTCAGTGTAAGGACCCAGTAATAGCTTTATGGATGAAAGCTACTAGGGAGGGGAGGAAGCCGAAGACTAATATTCACTCAGCATCATCGTTAGCACTCTCAAAGATTTACCATCAACTTAAGATTATAAATGGAGTATTAACCAGGATTGTCAATGAAAATGGACATTCAAAACAACAAATTGTTTTACCATCATGCTTTATTGATGATATACTTCAGGGATTGCACAATGATGTTGGACATCTAGGCAGGGACAAAACTCTAAGTTTGATCAAGGATCGCTACTACTGGCCTGGGATGGCAAAGGATGTTGAGGAATGGATTCGTAATTGTCAGCGTTGCTTACTACGCAAGACGCCTGCGAACAACATACGCGCTCCACTCGTCAACATTACTACTACACAGCCACTCGAACTCGTTTGCATTGATTACTTGACGCTCGAAACATCTAAAGGCGGATACAGTAACATATTGGTTATAACTGATCATTTTACCCGATATGCGCAGGCAGTACCAACAAAGAATCAGACGGCAAGAACAACAGCCGAAGCACTATTTAATAATTACTTTGTGCATTATGGATTGCCTAAAAGGATTCACTCTGATCAGGGACAAAATTTTGAGAGCCGACTAATCGAGGAGTTATGCAAGGTATCCGGTATAAAGAAGAGCCATACCACACCGTACCATCCCATGGGAAATGGCATGTGCGAGCGATTTAACCGGACGCTCCTGGATATGTTGGGAACTCTCGATCCTGAGCAGAAGAAAGACTGGAAAAGCCATGTCGCAGCTTTAGTGCACGCGTACAACTGTGCAAGACATGATTCCACTGGACAGTCTCCTTATTTGCTCATGTTTGGTCGGCAACCAAGATTACCAGTAGATTTAGCATTCGGAGTTGATTTGACACAAGACCACAAATCCTTGACCAATTATACAGCAGACCTTAAAGAACGGCTGAGAAGATCTTACGAGTTGGCCAGTAAAACAGTTGAGACATCCCAACAACGTCAGAAGAGCAACTATGACATTAAAGTGCGAGGTGCTACAATCCAACCAAGTGACAGAGTATTGGTCAAGATAGTCGCATTCGATGGGAAGCACAAGATAGCAAACAAGTGGGAGGAAGATGTTTATGTCGTGCTGGAACAACCGAATAAGGATATTCCTGTATTTATTATTCAGCGAGAAGATGGAACTGGAAAGCGACGAACTCTTCATCGTAATCTCTTGCTACCCATTGGAGAATTAATGTCGACTGAAACACACCAAAACCAAAGCTACCACCAAAACCGTTATGGCTTAAAGACAAATTACGACAACAAAAGACCACAAAACAGGAATCTATAAGGGAAGATGGTTCGGATTCTGATTCAGAAGAGGAGCATTTTATTTCGGAAGCTTCAACGGTGGATATTATCATGCCTGCCCATGATGATAGTGTTAATGCCACTGGATCATTGAGTGTTTCCATGGAAACAGGTGACGACCATGGTTTACCATTGGAAACAGAGGTTATAGCAGATATTCCTAATGGTGACGACCATACCTTAAAGGAAGGGACAGGAACTCTGGAACCTCAGTCTGAAGCTAGCAGTAATTATCTGGAAATATACCTCAGTCTGAAGCTAGCAGTAGTTCAACTGGAATCATACCTCAGTCTGAAGCTAGCAGTGATTCATCTGGAACTGTACCAAAGGTAGTGGAAACATCATTACCGGATATTGGAATTCCATCAGAAACTACGGATGTAGTAACAGATGAAGCTCCATTAATGGATGCTGATGAAGCTCCTATAACACCTTCTGAGCCACCTGATTTCCCCGATGAAGATATTGGATCAACCCCAGCAATAAGAAAGTCATCAAGGCAGAAGAAACCTCCATCCTGGCAATCAAGTGGGGAATTCATCATGCGAGCCACCTGTACAGATAATTCACCAGATTGGTTATTGAGAGCACAGTTTTTACAGAGTTTGGGAGAAGATTTCACTGCGAAAGAGAAGATTGCCGAAGCCATCCTCGAGGTTGTTATCAACAAGTAAACCGTCGTGCGGCTGAGGACATCCTTTTTCGTGGGGGGGAAGTGTGTGACAGTGTAAAATTATTATATTTTATTTTATATATAAATGTTAAATAAAGTTATATTTTACTTGTTTGTTTTGTGTTTGAGTTATTATTTTGTAAACATGTGTTGTTCTGTATGTGTCTACACTTGTTGTGTTGTCCTGTATAATCCAAGCTTATTCTGGTTATTGTGGTCAGTCAGGTGTTGTGGAGTTACCTGTCCACTATTTGGTCACTTCCTCTTGGCCAAAGGTTCTTTCTCATTGGTTTATTTAAAATCTATTGTTTGGCAGTGCATACTTTGATTTTCTGGTGTGAAGAAGTAGTTTCATTTTTTACCAGTGATTTGGTTCATATTCAGATATACATTCAACTTATATTCAGCATACATCACATACAAGGTAAATATTAATATCAATACATCACACATTTAATAATTTCTATAAATTTCCATAATTCCCATATTTTGGTCTTTGTCTCCTGTGGTCAAGTCTTTCAGCAATATTTCTTTTAATATTACTAATTTTTATGAATGAGAGCTTTTGTGATAATTTGAATGAATGAGGCTGTTTTTCATAAAGCCAGTGTGAATGAAATCTTCCCTTAAACAGTATTGTGATTTGGAATTGGTTTTATTATCCTTTGTAAAATTATTGGTAAAATACATCCTATTTATTGATTAAAACTACATTAGTAAATATGAAACAAATACTCCATGTGTATTGCATATTTTAGTATTTTTCGTGCTGATATTTATGAACCCTATTTGTTCATTTAGGTTCACGAAAAATGTAGATTATAGTCCAGTGTGTGTCGTCTAAGGACCATATCCTTGTAAGATATTTATATTTTATATTTTTCTTAACTGTTCAATATGTTTTCGGCTATGCTATTGTTTTCTTTCTGCATTCCAATGTTATCACGTGATTGCAGGTCCGTGTATTCTTTTGGTGTAATAATTACTTATAGCCGATATTCACTTATATCTTTTTATATATTTTGTTGTAAACATATTTAATGTTCCGTAGTATTTTGTTTAAACCTAGTGAATTCATTAATTTGCTCGAGTGATTGTAAACTTGTCTTTGAATTTTTGTGGAATATTCCCGGCAAAATGTTTGTATTAATGACGTCACGTCCGTGCAGTGTTGCATTGTGGGACGGGTCTATTCTATTTTTATGTTGAATGTAAATAAGGTTATCCATCCGCTTATTCTGTTTTTGTTTTATTTATATACAGGGATGGATTATTGTACGTTTGATGTAAGAATAAATTAGAGAGAAGAATAAACATCAAATATAAGAGATTCAGTCTTCGAGTATATATATAATACCCAACTTTAACATAAGCTACCACAGGGGTTATGTTTAAAAGGAAGTGGTGGCTGTATTACCATAATACTTGTACAACTAATTAGATAAAATCATATGGTAGCATAATAAGCATAAAAGTACTAAAAATCTCTGACTGGAAAAAGAGAAATTTCCCCGGTATCCCAGAGAGACTTACAATAAAAACTACCGGTACAGTGTTTCTGTTACTAGAAACTCACTACCGGTACAGACAAAATATAAACTACCGGTACAGTAACATCTTGTCAGTCATGTCGTTTGAATCAATACTTTGAATGTTTCTGTGCCAAAGTAGATTTTGTAACTATATAGACTGATTGAAAAAAGGTTTGTTTTCATCATGTATTTTAAACTTCTCGGATATTTTCGATTAAATGAGCATAAATCTGCATTTTAGATAGGTCCAGCGTTGCTCAAATACGTGTTCATGACTGTTCTTAAAGGAATATTAAATTTATTTTGAGATTCTAAAACATACAAATACACAGTGTATGAACGGAACTGTACGCAAAAAGGTAGCTACTGTTCGGCGAAGCGAGAGACAAGTAGGTCAACGAGTAAATTGCTTCTTATATTCTTGTTGCGTAAATAGCAACTCGAAATCAAATACGGTAAATAAGCAGTTGTTCTCTATCTTCTTCTTAGGCGTATTTGTATGTTTTAGAATCTCAAAATAAATTAAATATTCCATTAAAACAGTCATGAACACGTATTTGAGCAACGCTGGACCTATCTAAAATGTAGATTTATGCTCATTTAATCGAAATATCCAAGAATTTTTAAATACATGATGAAAACAAAACTTTTTTCAATCAGTCTATATAGTTACAAAATCTACTTTGGCGCAGAAACATTCAAAATATTGAATCAAACGACATGACTGACAAGATGTTACTGTACCGGTAGTTTATATTTTGTCTGTACCGGTAGTGAAGTTTTAGTAAAAGAAACACTGTACCGGTAGTTTTTATTGTGATACTTTAACTGCAGTCTTTCTGGGATACTGTTTTTCCAGTCAGAGATTTTTAGTACTTTTATGCTTATTATGCTACCATATGATTTTATCTAATTAGTTGTATAAGTATTATGGTAATACAGCCACCACTTCCTTTTAAACATAACCCCTGCGGTAGCTTAGTTGGTAGAGTGCTCCCTCCGTAAGTGGGAGGTCGTTGCTTCGAACCCCGACCAGGTCTGACCAAAAAATTGGAAGTGGGAAGTGACAGGTTTTTTTTTGCCAAGCACTCGGCATTACGAAATGAAAGTCACGGTTCTTTCGGATGGGAACTTAAAATAAACGAGGTCCCGTGTCATGGTAGGCTTGGCGCGATAAAGAACCCTGCTGTAAATTGTCTTAGGGGCAACGCGCAGACAAAATTTATGCACCTGCACCTATAGCTAGAGATTTCTTGATATAAGTAAAATATTCATGACTGGGACGTAGAACACATTTACTCAACTCAACTTTTCTTAACTTGTGATATTGCTTTGGCCAAAAAAGATTGTCGCAAAATAAAATACTTTCATGCGTTTCTTTCCTTTTTCGTTGTTCTCCTCCGTGTGGACTTATGTCTTTCCTTTTTCCCATCTGGCTGCCACCCTAGTGTTGTCTTTCAGTCATTTGTTCCCTCTTTCGTTAGTTTGTGTCCGAGTCAGTTCCACTTCTTCTCCTGATCTCATAGCTTATGTTGTTAAGTCTAGCTGTTTTCAATATTTTTTTCACTAGGTATTTTCTGTTGCCATCTTATTCTTAGTATCCTTCTGAGGCGATATGTTCGGAAGCCGTTTGTAAGAGGTGGTCATCTTTCTTTGTTCTTTTCCACGTTTTACTTTCATAAAACAATACGTGTCCTACTAAGGTCTTAAATAGGTGCACCTTTGTATTTTTTCCAATATTTTTGGTGTTCCAAATCCTTCTTAGTCTATTTCTTTGAATTTAATTTAAGCCCTATCCTTGATGCCTCTTCAGTCGTTTTCCTAGTCTTATCATTCAGGTCTTATAATTTGGAGGTTAAAAGTGCTATATTTTCCGCAAACCCTAGACCTAACAATAATGTTGTAAAGTCACTTCTTATTTCTCTTCTCACTCTATTTGTTGTTTTCTTTATCATCCAATTTATAACTAGTAGAAAGAAACCCTGACATTACACATCCCTGTTTTACACCACTTTTAATAGCGAACCACTCTGATGTTTCATTTTCTTCAATGACAGAACATTCGA
This sequence comes from Anadara kagoshimensis, assembly GCA_021292105.1. NCBI lineage: Eukaryota > Metazoa > Mollusca > Bivalvia > Arcoida > Arcidae > Anadara > Anadara kagoshimensis. Next base: position 59,064,838 of record CM037875.1, on the reverse strand, counting down.
ATCACTCATACGTCCCTCTTATAGCATTAGTGATTTTGGTTGGAATCCCATAGCTCTTCGTTATCGTCCAAAGGCTCTTCCTGTGCACCGAGTCGAATACCCTTTTAAAGTCCATAAAGTATGTGTATATTGGAGTTCTGAATTCATTTGCTTGTTCCAGTATTTTTCTCAGGATGCTCTGTTGTTACTCTCCCTGGTCTAAATCCTGCATGTTTCTTCCTGAGTCTCTTGTCCACTCCTGTCTTAATGCTTGCAATGACCATACAGCTAAATTCCTTGCTAATAACTGATAGTAAACATACTAGCAAATCTCACGCACATAGATTAATCCTCAGAGGGTTATAATCTTTTTCTCGTTGCGAATAGTAGCTTACGTTTAATAATATTTCTATATGATAGCTATCACCCCCTCAAATCTTACAATATGGAAATTTGAGTAATAAATTGGCAAAAGCATGCTACAGTATGTACGATATATTTTAATGCAATTGCAAATGTACTATAATTAAGGGGCTATTGGTCTTTAATATTGTCCATAGCATATTTTGCTTCAATAGAAAAGCATGATTTATAATTTATAATTGAATTACAAAAATTTCTAGTATCAAACTGAAAATTCCATCTAACTCGCATGGATGACGTGGAAGAGAACAGTAGCTACCGGTACAGAAACAATACAGATGTTGAAAACTACCGGTACAGTTCTAACTTTCGACGACATAAGGAAAACTTGCTTTTTCAGTGTAAATAAGTTGTTTGTAACATTCTGTACATGGTTTAGGGAATCTAAGAATATTTTCCTACATATAGGTACTGATAATGGAACTTACAATGTGAAATAATACGTATTTTACATAATTTAACTAGAAGTGAGAAGCCCACGGCTCGGCGTTTGATGATGTTCATCATCATATTTATTATATAAGTTGACACTTTTCTGAGAGCATATGGCTACCACTAAAGCTTTATATAGTGAAGATGGATTAAATAAAAAGGATAAACTAAATCCATTAAAATTGAGCTAGAAAGATAGATAATCAACAACCTCGTGTCTCACGATACACCTTCTTCTCGCTTCGACGAACAGTAGCTACCTTTTTGCGTACAGTTCCGTTCATACACTGTGAAATACGACCAAGAAGAAGATTGAGAACAACTGCTTATTTACCGTATTTGATTTCGAGTTGCTATTTACGCAACAAGAAAATAAGAAACAATTTACTCGTTGACCTAATTGTCTCTCGCTTCGCCGAACAGTACTCACCTTTTTGCGTACAGTTCCGTTCATACACTGTGGTTACGGTACTGGCAATCCATTAATCGGTAGATTGAATTATTCACATGGTATGGAAAAAGGTGACTCAAGATGAGAAGACATTACAACGTGAAAATGTTGTGTTATGGATTAGTATATTTACTATATTGGGTAATTGAATAGCCTTTTGTGTTCCTGGAAAGATCATACCAAAACTCAGTTCTGTGTGACAGAACATGATTGAAAGATGACGCAAGAACTCGGCGGTAGTTAACTATAGTACTGGGTAAGACAAAACAATGTGTGCCATCTCTTTTTGGGGTGTGTGTGTGTGTGTACACAATAACCCGATAATAAATTTGGACATTTCCCGGGATAGGCAATGCCTATTTTCATATTATGAGAAAAAACTTTGGTTTAAATTTTGTGAAATATAAACAATTATATAAACGCAAAGATTATGTAAAATTTTAAGAATTTATTAAATTATTTTAATCGTTATAATCAATCATCTTGGCGTGTGCTTGTGTCTTGATATGGTCTTTTTGTCAAAATCACATTTCAAATTTCGCGCGAAAAGAAGTGATATCCGGGCCTTTGAATGGAGCCTCGTTTTGAAATCTCGAAAAACACATCACCGCCATTTTGGTTAATTTTCCTCAAAAAATGTCCCTTGAAGGACATCCAACAACACAAATTCAGGTTGAAAATGTCGGTGGTAAGTTTTCATTTCATTCCTGGATATCAATGACTTTAGAATTATATGATGTTATAATCCGATTCGGCTCATACATATGAATGGGGCGTGTTTCAGAAGATAGTGCGTGTGCGTCGTCGTGATACAAAATACGGGGCGCAATAATACGCTCGATTTCATTCACTACTTGAACTTCTTAGTCCAAATGATGGTATTCCTACTCCCGGACGCGTATAAATATTCAACTCGCGGATAAATATCGCCTATCACAAATTACAATTATCAGCATTCGAAGTAAAGAACACATTTGACTGGATTTACGAGATGCCATTCCTTCCCGTGACACACGGAAACAAAAACAATGTAAATAAAATGTATATACCTGCTATATAACGCTCGTGCAGCAAAGTGTCCCATTTGTAAATCGTCGAAAAATCAATTCAAGATTTCGGAAGTCCTCATTGTTTGCTTGATCACGTTGATTAAAAGTGAGAATTTTCATAAATATTTGAAGTCATCCATGCAGACAGGCCCATAGCTGTTACAAGAGTCACATTACTTACTCTAGCCTTTTTTTACATCCTACTATATTTTTAGGTCATCAGATGATATTATTTTGGCATGCACTTATTTAAGTTTCTTATTTTTTCACTATATAAATATTGCTATTTGATATTCATTCATCACACAGATCTCCTAATGTGTACAGGGATTTTATCTGGCAAGAATGTTTTGAGGAAAAGTTTTCACTAGAATGTGACAAACTGGTATATTGTGCGAATATATGCGATTACATACACTACCTATTGGTGCATTAGTTCCATAAAAATTGAATAAAACCAATGTATCTAGTGTTCTCAGTCCCGTTTACTAATTTACTAATGGCTTGCATTCACAGTCACCGCTTAGTGTAATATTTTAACTACAATAGAAATCTATAAAATTTGTTTATGAAATTTTTGGAAAAAAATAAAAGCTTTAGAAAACCAACTTACATTATTGACACTTTTTCTCTTTAAGTTTTCTTGTACATATAATATCTTTCAAGTGGTTTTAATGGTGCCATGAACATTGATATATTGCAACAAGTAGTTTACAAGACAAGTTCAAATTTTAGTGTTTTTTGGTTTTGTTTTTTTAAGAGTTACTGCCCTTTATCCATTTGTTGTTATAAACCAAAATATGCCACTCCATTAGAACTGATGAAGAGTTGAGTCGAGTAATATTGGTGAACTTACAGTCAAGAATATTTTTCATACATATCAAGACTTTGCCAGCTATAGACGAAGGTGTAGAAATTTTGTTTGTGTGTTGCGCTTATGACATGATACAACAGGGTTCTTTATCATGCCATGCTTAACCATGACACGGGACCATGTTTATTTCCGAAAGAACCGTGACTTTCATTTTGTAATGCAGAGTGCTTGGCAAATGAACAGTTACTACACACGTTCAAGTTTTGGGTCAGACCAGGTCGGGGTTTGAACCCATGACCTCCCACTAATGGAACGAGCACTCTACCAACTGAGCCACTGCAGTGGTTGGAACTGATGAAGAGATTGTTTTGATATTTTGGTAGGAATACCGGTAGTTACTATGGTGTATAGATATGCATACTATACCACTGTCTGTTTTGATTCGCACAACATATTTAGTATTATGTATATATCATCAACAAATTGTGTGTACGTAACAACACATATCTATTTAAATGTTACAGATGTGATACAGATGTTACTATAAATTTCAAATTTTTATTTTTCAGATTATACTCAGTTCATCACACATGCCACCATAACCCAGGTCGCCCAGGTAACAGAGACTGGTGAGGTTTTAGCCTTTGTAGAACAACATGTGATAGACCCAAATCATCAGTATGACCCCCAGCAGGAGAACATTGACCCCCAACAAACACAGATACAGCATATCGTGTTAGAACAGTTACCGGTGGCAACAGGGACACAACAACATGACGAGACCACAGAACCGCATTCAGAACCAATCAAACCACCTGTTGGCAAGGTACATCCTTGTATAGAATAATTTCCTGCTAATTATAAATAACTGATTACCAAAGCCACATTGAAATATCACATAGCAGGTATCTCTAACCCTTGGAAATTGTAGTTTGACACCTTGTTGGAGATATAACCTTCACAATCCTTGCTGTGTGAATGTAAACCCCTTTATGTCAATCAATATATCGGTACTTTTTAAGTTAGTTTTAGTTCTAAGTTGTACAAATAACTAAGCATTTGTGGCCCTTTGTGATTTCATTTTAAGTATGTCATTGTAAGTCCTTTAACACTATGGCATTATTTGTTTATAATTTATGTATACAATCTTTGTTTTAAGGGTCCATTCCGATGTGATGTTTGTGAAAAGATTTTTCCTAAGTGGAAGCAGTATCAGAGACATCAGAAGTCACATGACGAAGACAAACCGTTCCGATGTACACATTGTTCTGCTTCATTTAACATGGAAGAAAATCTTAAGCTTCATCTTGCTACCCATGTTGGCCCTGATGGGGAACCAGTCTGTCCAGAATGTGGAAAGAAATTTTCTCGTATTGCTAGTCTCAAAGCTCACATCATGCTTCATGAAAAAGAGGAAAACCTCATGTGTACAGAGTGTGGTGATGAATTCAGTTTACAGGTAAGTTTGTTGTGTTAAACTTGCCCTGGATGATTTTCTTGACAAAAGACCAGTCAAGTTTGTATATGGCCCATGTTTAATCAATAAGTAGTTCACAAAGTCAAATGAAAAAAACTTGTTGCACTCTTGAGGCTACAAATTTAATCCAATATTTATTCAAATTCCTCTTTATGAATTTTGATGAAATACCTATATGGGTTATGTTGGACTAATATGTGTATGTCTCTAGGTCAGGGTTATCAAATAATAATAATTATATTAATAATACATGTAATAATAACTTGTTTACACACTCAATCTTTTCCAATCTTCATTAAAATTGCCCAGAATGACCTTAACACTAAGTGATGTTGGGTTAATAATTAGGTTATAGGGTCAGACTCTTGAAGAAGTCTGTGAACCTTCTGTAGATTACAGTATTTCTAAGTTTTAAAAGTTAAATGGAAATTATTATCAGTTTAGGGCCCAGGGTTTATATTATAATTCAATGTGTCAATTTTATATTCAAATAAACCTTCAAAAAAAAAAGAAAAAAAAAAGATCAAAATTATTTGTGATAAAAGTCTTATCCCTGGCAGAAGTATATGGAGCACCTGGCAAAAAGTTATTAAGGTAACTGTGTGTTAAATTTTAGGATTTGTAAAATCTACTGTCTAGTACATTTTTATAAACAATTTTATTATTGTTTACATAGAGCCAGCTTGATAAACACATGCAAGAACACAGACAAGAACAAGAAGGTCGGAGGACATACCCATGTAGACAGTGTACCCAAGAATTTAACAAACCATCATATCTCAGGGAACATATGAAACAGCATTATAAAATCAAGTAAGAAAAACGATGAAAAAACCCAAAACAAAACAAAAAATCAAGATTTTGAAATCTATTCAAACATTTTCTGTCTTTGGTAAAAAAATTTATCAAATCAGAGTTGTCTCCCTTATAAAGGAAAATTTGAAACCAGTAAATGAAAGCAATATTATATTTTGTGTAACATGTTATTTGTTTGTATTTTTTTAATGACTTATTGAATGACAATTTTATTTTGATTATCTAGTAATAATTGAATAATTGATTAATGATGAACCCTAGATTTTCCAAAATGGGTAAATTTTACAAAAACCTCAAAGTGGGAGTTCTAGGCAACAATTACAGACTCTATAGGGCTTGGTTCTTAGAGTTAGACAGATTTTATCATTACAAGAAAATTAACACAATGGAGTTTGTGAAGCATACTATGTAATATCCCACATTTGTGCCAAAATGTTATTTCCATTGGATATGGAATCACATAAGTTGATGTTTTCCTTCTTTCAGGAATCTGTGATGTGAACATTTTCCAAATCATTCCTCTCTAACTTTTAGCGGTACTGATTATGTGGTATACTGGCATATTCCGCTGTTATCCTTCAAATTAATGTTTTATCTGTTTATTTGATTTCAGGTCTTCCCTTGCACATCGACCATACAAGAGAAATGTAGATAGAACAAACTTTCATTATAAATGTCAAAGTTGTGGTAAAACATTTCAAAAGCCAAGTCAGTTAGAGAGACACAACAGAATACATACAGGTAGGGGGAATGTTAATTTGATAGTTTGATATATACATGTTTTCACATTTTGTCTATGGTAGTTACTTTAGGACTGTGTAATAAATTTTACATACTTAAAAAATTAACGTGAAGTCTTTAAAAAGTTTAAATTAGTTTTTAGAAGTATATTAAAGTATGTTGTCTGAAATTACAAGTGTTTATTCTAGAAGGGGTCATTAATCCCTTTTCTTGGCAAATGACACCATTTCTAAGCTATAGTGGGTCATATATGACATTACATGATTGCTAAAAGATACTGATGTAAATTAATTGTGTTTTAGACAAAGGATTTTGAAAATGGCCCATTCTGAAAAATCCTAGATTGATCACTGATACAATAACTGCCAAACTGCCTTGTTATGTCAAAATTTGACAAAGAATTGAGGTTTTATGGTACAAAATGTGTCTGAATAATTGGAGGCAGTGAATTAAGGTTTTACTGTGTAAATTTGAATTTGTCTAAATAATTGGAGGCAGTGAATTGAGGTTTTACTGTGTAAATTTGAATTTGTCTGAATAATTGGAGGCAGTGAATTAAGGTTTTACTGTGTAAATTTGAATCATTAAAATTTTTTGAGTTTGTAAAGCTTGTTTTATCTCTGCAAAGTTAAATATACAAATTGGCTAAATTATGTTTTTATAATTTAGGTGAAAGACCTTATAAATGTACAATGTGTAGTAAAGCATTTAACCAGAAGGGGGCGCTACACATTCACTTAACCAAACATACAGGAGAGAAGCCATATTCCTGTGACTTCTGTCCATCTACGTTTGCACAAAAAGGAAACCTTAGAGCACATATACAGGTATGTACTTATATTATCACTTACAAAAAATGAATTTAATTTTTTCTCTCTTTTAATCAGCAGTGAATGATAATAGTGGAAGCGCATGGCCTAGTGGTTAAGGCGTTGGACTCATGATTCGAAGGTCGTGGGTTCGATCCCTGGACCGGGCGATGTGTTGTGTCCTTGAGCAAGACACTTAATTTTCACGTTTCCAGTAAAGACACTAATACTGATTTTATCTTTTGGATTCTGAGGGTGTTGTATACTATTTAGTAGAGAAATAATAAAACACTCTTCATCTAGAATGAAGTTATGATGTTGTAAATATTTATGGTTGAAAACTGAGAGAACGTAATTTGTTATGCATTTTTATTGTCCCTCTAAACCAGCCAGACTTGATATCATACATTGGTTTAAGTTTTAATGTTTTTATTTTATGGAGAGTTCATATGTTACCATTGGAACCAGCCAGACTTGATATCATACAATGATTTAAGTTTTAATGTTTTTATTTTATAGAGAGTTCATATGTTACCACGGGAACCAGCCAGACTTGATATCATACATTGGTTTAAGTTTTAATGTTTTTATTTTATAGAGAGTTCATGTGTTACCATGGGAACCAGCCAGACTTGATATCATACATTGGTTTAAGTTTAAATGTTTTTATTTTATAGAGAGTTCATATGTTACCATGGGAACCAGCCAGACTTGATATCATACAATGGTTTAAGTTTTAATGTTTTTATTTTATAGAGAGTTCATGTGTTACCATGGGAACCAGCCAGACTTGATATCATACATTGGTTTAAGTTTAAATGTTTTTATTTTATAGAGAGTTCATGTGTTACCATGGGAACCAGCCAGACTTGATATCATACAATGATTAAAGTTTTAATGTTTTTATTTTATAGAGAGTTCATATGTTACCACGGGAACCAGCCAGACTTGATATCATACAATGATTTAAGTTTAAATGTTTTTATTTTATAGAGAGTTCATGTGTTACCATGGGAACCAGCCAGACTTGATATCATACATTGGTTTAAGTTTAAATGTTTTTTTTTATAGAGAGTTCATGTGTTACCATGGGAACCAGCCAGACTTGATATCATACATTGGTTTAAGTTTAAATGTTTTTATTTTATAGAGAGTTCATGTGTTACCATGGGAACCAGCCAGACTTGATATCATACAATGATTTAAGTTTTAATGTTTTTATTTTATAGAGAGTTCATGTGTTACCATGGGAACCAGCCAGACTTGATATCATACATTGGTTTAAGTTTTAATGTTTTTATTTTATAGAGAGTTCATATGTTACCATGGGAACCAGCCAGACTTGATATCATACATTGGTTTAAGTTTTAATGTTTTTTATTTTATAGAGAGTTCATATGTTACCATGGGAACCAGCCAGACTTGATATCATACATTGGTTTAAGTTTTAATGTTTTTATTTTATAGAGAGTTCATACATTACCAAGGGAATCAGAAGAGGGACCAACGTTTCAATGTGATGAGTGTAGTTGTGTATTTAAGAAGCTTGGTAGTCTTAATGCACATATAAGTCGGGCACATACTGAAACCAATGAAAGAATTATACATGTATGTGATTCTATAACCTGTATATCATTGTAATACACCTGTTATTAAAGTAGTAGACTTTTCAATTTGATATAAAAAGACAATTTTCATTAAGGATGGGATTCAATTGTTGAGTGGTCTGAATCTCATGTTTGCGTATCATTGTATGATTCTAATCAGGACAGATCATAGTGTAAGACAGTTTGTCAGTTTGCTTGTTGAAGGTTGGTGGTTTTCTCCACCATCCCAGGACTGGCTGTCTCAATGTAAGTGAAAGAATCTTGACTGGGGTAAAAACTCTGATACTACACTACACACCATTTTCAAGGGTATTGTATTGTCAAGTTTGTGTTTTAGACAAGTTTTCGTGACATTTTGACTGATTCTTTATATATGTCAATGAAATCAAGTGTATTTCAAAAATTACAACACTGAAAATATGTGTATGTTACAAATGAAATTATTATGATGGTAAGTAAAGACATTAAATTCCTAGTTTAGATTTAAATTTTTTCAGAATTGAGTACTATTTTGATATGGAAATTTTTGTCTAGAATCTAGAGTACTTCAATTATTTAGTTTCACCCCTGTACACAATACAAAAGATCTATGTCATATGAATTATCATAAGTTTTGGCATTTAATGTTAAACCTGTTGGACAGACTAAATCTGCATGTTATTCTTCTAACTTATCAGCTCTTGTTAGATTTCTGTAGACATGTATTTATATTGATGAGATTTCATTTTGATGTCAATGTTTATTTCAGAGTGATCATCCTGAGGTAGATTTATCACAAGATGATGAGGATGCCAGGACGGTTAATGTTGTAAAACATTTACTTGGTTTGTCTGAAAGTGCTTCTGTTACTATAGAACCAGTAGAAAGTATAAATCAGGATTCAAAGAATGAGTCTGCAGACAATCAGTGTACTAATCAGCAGATTAATCAGGTATGTCTACATATAATCAGAGTACTAATCAGCAGATTAATCAGGTATGTCTACAGATAATCAGAGTACTAATCAGCAGAATAATCAGGTATGTCTACAGACAATCAGACTACTAATCAGCAGATTAATCAGGTATGTCTACAGATAATCAGACTACTAATCAGCAGATTAATCAGGAATGTCTACAGATAATCAGACTACTAATCAGCAGATTAATCAGGTATGTCTACAGACAATCAAACTACTAATCAGCAGATTAATCAGGTATGTCTACAGATAATCAGTGTACTAATCAGCAGATTAATCAGGTATGTCTACAGATAATCAGACGACTAATCAGCAGATTAATCAGGTATGTCTACAGATAATCAGACTACTAATCAGCAGATTAATCAGGTATGTCTACAGACAATCAGACTACTAATCAGCAGATTAATCAGGTATGTCTACAGATAATCAGACTACTAATCAGCAGATTAATCAGGTATGTCTACAGATAATCAGACTACTAATCAGCAGATTAATCAGGTATGTCTACAGACAATCAGACTACTAATCAGCAGATTAATCAGGTATGTCTACAGACAATCAGACTACTAATCAGCAGATTAATCAGGTATGTCTACAGATAATCATACTACTAATCAGCAGATTAATCAGGTATGTCTACAGACAATCAGACTACTAATCAGCAGATTAATCAGGTATGTCTACAGATAATCATACTACTAATCAGCAGATTAATCAGGTACGTGTAGAAACAGTTATTATATTCATCTTACAGTCAAAGTCACATTCTAATTACCTTATATTTCTATTTTTGAATGTACAGTGGTATTTGATTAAAGCTTAATTGCTGAAACATTGTAGGATGACCAATTATTTAAGAAATGACATTCTGATCATGGTATTTCAAGAGGTAATGCAAGATAGTGTGGCGTGTGCCAACATTTGATGAAGAGCAAAGCCCTTCATTTTGATTTTGGCACGTGCCACACTATATTGCATTACCTCTTGAAATACCATGAACAAAAATGTCATTTCTTCTATTTACAATTTATTCTTATAAATATTTGATTCAATTCTTGGCACTATTTCTTACATACCTGCACATGCGCGCTAGGGTTTTTTGCCATGCGAGATCTGCGTGAGTTTTAGTGACGTCATAATCAAAAGACAATCACATAACTTCACTCTGTGGGAAACATTACGTCACCTTGTGGTGAAATTCATACGCATCAAGGGTCATGACCCCTTTTGTCTTTCAACGAGAATTGCAATACAATTGCCTCTGCATGTTTAATCGAAGAGAGATACAGTCATATTGTAAATATTGAATATGTAATTGATTCCCTTTGCAGGAAAATTAATTATGAACAAAAGCTATTATATAAAGACTAAAGTATTTGCTGCCTTTACAAAAAGTTTGTAGTTTCATATAGAAGGTCTAAAGTATGATAAATGCACATTTTTATTTCTTTATACCCTAGATGTTTTTGATCATCAATATAACTTAAAGTCTCAAAGGTTTACATAAACAGTTGTAATTATATTTAGTGAGTGATGTATAGATGTTTTATGTCCCTGTCAAAATTCTTTCACTTTTATTGAGGTGGCCATTTCTAGGATGGTGGAGGAAACCTTAGTGCCTGGAAACACCCAATGACTATCAGCATGTGAACTGACAAACTTTCTCATACTAGGGTCTGCCAAAGTGGATTTTTATCAAACTTGACACAAATGTATACCAACATGAGACTATGTGTTGCATAATGCAGTTAGGTATGTAGTTCAAAATTGAAGGTCAAAAGGTCAAATCTTGGTTAGGGTGGGTGGTTTTAGCTCTAAGAGACAGTTCTAGTCTTTTATCTTATATTTGCGTTGAATTTTTTAGAATATGAATGCTGGAACATCAGCAGATATATTGGCACAAGCTCTGGAAAACAGTGGATTAACTGGAACATCTGGAGAAACAACAGCAGGAGTTGCCACGGTAACAGTTGCTGGAAAGGAGTTACCTGCCATAGCACCAGTGCCCCTGTCAGAGATACCTAGCAACATTACTTCAGTTACCCCTATACCCATGACGTTAAGTACCATGACAGTCCATGACACAGCGACAGGGGAGGTGAAGAAACATGTCATCAGAAAGGTATTTATTTTCTGTTATAAGTTAAAAGCAGTTTTGATAAACTTTTGTTTTGTGGTTTTATTGTTGGCTTAATAACACAAGCTTTGTTGTGAACATTCATCAAATATTGCTTGTCAACAGGTGTCTAGATTTCAGCAGATAAACAGACAGGTGAGAATAAGTACCTGAGTATTCCCTTTCTGCATATATGTAAATTCCATATTGTTCTGGACATCCCAGATTTTGTCCATGTCCACCAGGACACATAAGTTACTGAATTTTTACCCTGTTGACAAACCAAGAGTAAAATTGTGACTACATAAATCGTATAAAAAAAGGGAGTAAAATTAAAATTTGGTAACTGATAACAGTTTTCTTTCCAGTATCATAGGTATGTCAATATAGAAATAAATATCATTCACATAAAAATACTGAAAATCAGTTAATGTTCGTACTTTTGTGTTTAATGAAAGTGAAAATATTAGGTGAATTATATTAAGGTTTAATTTCTGATACCTGAATTATATTAAAGTTTAATTTCTGCAAAAGTTATATTTTCATTTATTGTTACACACTGATCTACTCGAAAATAACAAGAACTGTTGATAATCTCCCAATTTACAGTACGCTCTTTTACAGAACATAGTACATCAAATATACCAGTATATTCTGACATGTTTAATTTATTTATTTATTTATTTATTATTTTTTATTTATTTATTTGTTTATTTATTATTTATTTATTTATTTATTTATATATTTATTTATTTTTGCAGATAAATGGAGTAAGATGGCATCAGTGTACATATTGTACTAAGGAATTTAAGAAGCCCAGTGACTTAGTCAGACATATTAGAATTCACACACACGAGAAGCCGTACAAATGTACCCAGTGTTTCAGAGCATTCGCTGTGAAGAGTACACTTACTGCTCATATAAAAACACATACCGGTGTGAAGGAATATAAATGTCATGTTTGTGATAAAATGTTCTCAACACAAGGAAGTCTCAAAGTCCATCTACGTCTACACACGGGTAAATATTACAACTGTTACTGCAAAGTAAACTAAGCTTGGTGGTATCTGAAAATGGGATTCACCATTGTACCACATAATCAACACCCTAGACGCTTGTGTAGGATGTATGGAAAACATTTATGTCATGAATTCCCAGAATAACATATTTTACAGAAAACGTAAACTGATATGATTCTGTAACCAAAGGTAAATAGAATTGTCTCTTGAGAGCTAAATGACCCCTGCCCCCAACATCTGTGTGGACACGATTTTCAAACATACTTATTCTTCAACATTGACCTTTCCGGTATGACTGGTTCAATCAAGGTCATGACAAACCTTTGGACCATGATGATTATTAATGTAAAGTCGTCCAAAGCAGCTATGAGATATGGCCTGGACACGGTTTTCAAACATACTATATAAATATATATATATGAGACATTTTAGAGCATAAGGTTATTTTTCAAACTGACTTGTAAGGCTTACTGTAGTTGTTGGTAGAGTGCTTGCTTTGTATATGGGAGGTCAGGGTTTGAACTCCAGCTGGTGTCTATCCAAGATTTAAAAGTTCTTTCACCTTGCACTGTGCATTTTGTAATGAAAGTCTCTGGGTCCTTTAGAAGAGACCTTAAAAACTGATGCCCTGTGCCCTGTGTCACAGCAGGCATGGCACATAAAAATACACCCTGCACATTGCCTTTAGTGCACTGCAAAAGTAAAAATTTCTGCAACTTCACTTATAACTGGTGACATCTGAATATGAGTGAAATATTCTTGACTGGGATATAAATCCCAATCAATAATTCAACTTGCTGTTTATTTCAATCTGATGAATAGTGTAAGTTATAGTTATTAAGTATTAATTAATATTCCATTTCAACTTTTGGTAATATTAAGTGATTTTTGTGTTATTTTTAATCCAGGTGCTAGACCATTTGATTGCCCAAACTGTGATAAAAGATTCAGAACATCAGCTCATAGGAAAAGTCATATAGCATCACACTTCAAGGAAGAGGGTGGTATACCAGATAGAAGACCAAGGAGGACATTTAGACGAGCGTCAAAACCTGATACATCACTTCCTGATATACCCTTACAGGAACCTATACTTATAACAGATACAGGTAAGGGTTATATAATTTTATATGTTTGAAGCTCTGTTATACCATTTGACCAATATGTGATACATTTAGATTAGTTTATCTGTTGACTAGTCATGCCCATTCATATCAACAGAAGTTATTGTTAAGTAACTTTATTTAGGGTTGGGGATGTAACTGAGTATAAAGGCACTTATTAGGTAAACTGTCTTGATCTCTTTATTTTGCAGATGGTAAGTTAGTATGGAAAAGAATGCAGCACAAATAAATAATTTGGATTTGAAAGATAATATACATTAGATTATATTTCATGTTGGTTTTATTTTGTTGCTGTGCAGAGTTGAGTGAAAAAAACAACTTCCTCAAGATATGGTCTTTGTATGGCTATAATGCATTTTAGATTTTGAAATACATGTAAAACAAAGTGAAAACATCGTGCATTGTGATATCACAAATTATTAATTTTGAGAAAATAAAACATGATTATACAGTACTATCATGATAATATTCAATATTCACCAATACTGTAAATATATTTTATTTCGCGTGTATTTATTTTCGCGGTTAAGGAAACTCAGATATTTCCGCATAGTGCAATTTTCGTGTTTTTGAAATATGCACTATAATACAATAGCAAAATATAATTTTCGCTCTGAATTAATTTTCGTGCAAAACAAACAACTGTGAAATAAGCGATATTTAGTACACTGCGAAAATAAATACGTTTGTAGTATTTGTTAAATTGTATGGTGTGATTGGTAATTGTCTGTATATTGTTTTCACCCATCTAAAAAATTGATGTACCGGTACAATGGTACAATACAAATTGTTTTCACCCATCTAAAAATTGATGTACCGGTACAATGGTACAATACAAATTGTTTTCACCCGTCTAAAAATTGATGTACCGGTACAATGGTACAATACAACACAAATTGTTTTCACCCATCTAAAAATTGATGTACCGGTACAATGGTACAACACAAATTGTTTTCACCCCTCTAAAAATTGATGTACCGGTACAATGGTACAATACAAATTGTTTTCACCCATCTAAAAATTGATGCACCGGTACAATGGTACAACACAAATTGTTTTCACCCATCTAAAAATTGATGCACCGGTACAATGGTACAATACAAATTGTTTTCACCCATCTAAAAATTGATGTACCGGTACAATGGTACAATACAAATTGTTTTCACCCATCTAAAAATTGATGTACCGGTACAATGGTACAATACAAATTGTTTTCACCCATCTAAAAATTGATGTACCGGTACAATGGTACAATACAAATTGTTTTCACCCATCTAAATATTGATGTACCGGTACAATGGTACAATACAAATCGTTTTCACCCATCTAAAAATTGATGTACCGGTACAATGGTACAATACAAATCAAATTCAAATTTGTGTTTTGTGCTTGGTGATTTCCTAGTTATTGTCATTTTCAGTGTCACAAAGGAGAGTTTATATGCTAAGCAATACTCTTGTTTTATATTTTAGGACTAATTCAGCAGCCTCCTCGAAACAGTATGTTAAACCAATATTTAGGAGAAGCTGGCAGTGTAGACAGACCTTACAAATGTGTCTTCTGTCAGAGAGGATTTAAGAAATCCAGCCATCTTAAACAGCATGTTAGATCTCACACAGGTATGGATTATTTTTAGGTTAATTAATGTAATATAACTTGATATACTTATTCACTATAATGTACAGTAAATGTCAAAATAAACAAAATAGTAAATTGTTTTACAAACTTAACATTGTATCTTGCTAAAGAGAGAGAGAGAGAATTATCAAGACACAATAATAAAACATATTTAATGTATGTACCTACTTGGTATATTGACCAAATCATTTTTGATTAAGATTTATAAAATTGTCTTAGCTTACCAGGTCAAAGGTTCAAATGAGCAATTGCAATGGTTCACCATAAGTTGTGCATTATGTGAGGCCCCTTAATAGGGACATTGTAGAGGGGTCCCTATAAATAATATTAATATTATATCTGATTAATGAACAATAGTTGCATGTATGACTTCATCAGTGTTTGGCAGTGTCATTTCCAAAATAGGGAAACTTATCAACTCTGCAAGAGGTATTACTCTTCAGGTGAGCATGGGTCTCTTGTTGATTTATATTTCTTTATTTAATAGGTGAGAAGCCTTACAAGTGTATACAGTGTTTGAGGTCATTTGTCTCCAGCGGGGTGTTAAAGGCTCACATTAGAACACATACAGGAGTAAAATCTCATCGTTGCATGATCTGTGACAGTACATTTACTACTAACGGGAGTTTAAAGCGACACATGTCCACCCACAGTGAAGTCAGGCCATTTATGTGTCCATATTGCCAAAAAACATTTAAAACATCTGTAAATTGTAAAAAACACATGAAAACTCACAGGTAAGTTGAAGGTTTGAGAAATAATTATTTATGTTCAGATAGTTAAAAGCTGAAAGAGTTAGTGAGTCATTCAGCTTTGAGCACATTTATGATTCAGACTTTCTAAAATAAGTACAAATAGTTATACTTTACAAAATATTGCAGATAATCATAAACTTTATGTCTTGATTTGATGCTACCTAATGATTTATAACTTAAACTTTGACTTTGTTTATTCATCAGACATGAGCTGGCAATCCAAGCACTACAAGAACAAGGTGGCAATGCTGGTGAAGTTACAGAACAAGTGGTTGCCGAGGAGACCGTAGCTCAGCCTGATTCTGACCTTACACAGGAAGTCCAGGCTGCTGATCTGGTTCTACAACAACAGGATCTACAAACAACTAACATTCAACAACAAGATCTAACACAGCAGAACTTGATAGGACAACCTCAAATACAAGATCTTGAACAGTTTCAACATACACTTAATCAACAGGTATGTGGAAACTTGATAAATGTGATATAAATGTGACAGGTAAAAGTACCCCACATAAAAATCATGTGGTGATCTCTTCATCTGATTTTCACATAAAAAATGATATATATTGTGTGAAATTTCACAAAAAATAAAAATTTTCTGCATGACACTCTTGTGAAAAATACTTGACATTCTGAACTTCTTTCTACATTGGAGATTTCAGAGGTTTTAAGTGAAAATCCAAGACATTTTCTTACAATAAATATTTTGACCTGAAATGTTCTAGGCAACCCAGAGTTTACACTATGTACCGGTATGTATACATAGTATTTAAATAGTTTTTTATCTGTATTCAGTATTCACAATGTATGAGAGAGAGAGAGAAGGAGAGAGTGAGAGAGATTAGAATTTGTATCTATATGAATGAAAAGAGATCAATGTGTAATTATGTACATATTTGTAAAGTGGACATTACTATTTGATTCTTGTTTTTATTTTAGATATTTGGTCAAACTCCAACGTTAGGACAGAGTTTATTGGGCCAAAATCAACAAAACTTTAACCAACTTAACACACAGCTAACAGCTTTTACACCCACACAATTCGGATTACAGGTAAAACATTACTTTCATAAATTCAATTTTACATTTATCAATGAAATATGACAATGTAAAATCAGAACAAAAGTTTAATGTTTTTATAGTGTTTTACTGTATGTAGTTAAGATAACAGTGATGTAACATTTCCATGATGTTTTATTTTTTCAGACTCAACAGATTCCAAATGCGATAGACATCAATACAATACAAACAGGTTATAGTCAGGGAGTGACATCATTAACTTCTAATCTACCATCTACATCCATGCAGAATATACTGCCAACAAGGTAACATTACATATTTCCAATGGTTGTTTTAATCCTTATCCAGTTGGTTGCATCATACATGTATGCCCCGATAAAATCACAACTCTAGCACAGCCAATCATGGCATTTGCTGTTCTTCAACACCTTATTTTTAATCAAGTTTATTTCAGATTTAGAGTCTTGGAAAACCCTTTTTTTCTTAATACAGGTGCTGGTGTTTGATTAGTCAAATATTTATCATTTCAGGTGGCATTATCGCCTATTGATATACCATAAACCATTTTCAATTTTTCAATTGATGTTTGCAGATCTATACATGCAGTTATTTTTGAAATTTGTTGAAAAATATTATCTTCTGTTCTGTATTCAAGACTACTCAACATATTAGTAAGTTCTGTAGCATTTTAATGGACTGATAGAACTTAATTATAAAAGTGTCTATGAAGTGTGATAAGGTATCTTAATTTTTAACCCTCATGTGCAAAGTTCCCCCAGGTTGAGTATTAGTCTTGGCATCAAGTATTAAAGATATTTTATGAAAACTTGAACAGATAAACAATGATATTTGATCTTATGACAGCCCTAATTTTATAGTAACTTTCAGTATTTTTGAAGATTCTTACATATTTATCCATTTATTTGTAATTTAAATAACAAAAAATTTGAATATTTCTATCATTTACAGTGACATGCAGATCCCTGAAGCCCAGGAACCTGACCCATCAGAGCAGGATGAACCATCAATGGATGATTCCTCTATAATGGTTACAGAAGATGGTAAACGAGCATTTAAATGTGACCATTGTGATAAATCCTTCAAGAAATCCAGCCATCTAAAACAACATATAAGATCTCACACAGGTAAATAAAAGAATAAATTACCAATTCTGTCATGTTCAGGTGGACATGGCTTAATGCTAAGGTCATTGGGTCTTTAAGAGTTCTAGGATTTATGATTCAAAACCCAGTGCTGGTTGGACATTTTGAGGCCATTTCCTTCTCGGGTTTACTTACACTTAATCTGGGGAAAGGTAATTTATAAGTAGAGTCTTTTGGTTTGAAATTAAAACCCATGGTGTGCTGTCTCATTGCAATCTATAGACATGTCTTTATAGTTAAAAAAATTAAGGCTGCGCTTCTATCTGCAACAGTAGACAGTTCTTCTGCATACTGTATAAAACAGAGTGTTCAGGAACAACTTGTTATTATTGGTTTTGTGGTATTTCTTATGTCTGATGACATTTTGCTAATTTTTCTTGTCTGAAGCGTTTCTTGAAGACTGTTTGTGCGACATTTTTTATACTTTTTAGGAGTGATAGAATTGGATGTCATTGTTTGTGCCTTTTGTTATTCATCAAACTATGTGTTTGCAATAAGTTTTTTTTAATGTTCCTTAATATAATTTTTCGTTGAAAAACTTTTTTAATCAAAAACCAAAACATACTCATCTATTCAACAAATTATATTTAATTTTCATTTTACAGATACAAAACTAATATCTTAAATTGAAATATCAAATACCAGTATATTCCATTGAACAACATGTTAACCACAGTAAAAATATTGTAAAAATCTCCAGATATATATGTATCTGTTTGATGTTTCAGGAGAGAAGCCATACAAATGTAACCAGTGTGGTCGTATGTTTGTGTCTGCGGGTGTGTTAAAGTCACACATCAAAACTCACACAGGGGTGAAGGAATATCACTGTCATATATGTAATGCCATGTTTACAACTAATGGATCACTGACCCGTCACATGAGTATACACGTCAACACACGACAATACAAATGTCCTTACAGTGACTGTAACGAGACCTTCAGAACATCAGCGCTGTGTAAACGTCACATGAGACTACACAGAGATAGTAAGTTTAACTAACTTTGTTATATATATGTATATTTTGCTTTTACTGCTTATAATTGTCCTCCCTATGAAGTGGAGAGACATGGGGACATATGGATTTTAAACTTTTGCTCCATTTCTTCTTCTTTTTCTTCCACCTCTTTAATATCTTACAAAATATATTTTTTATTTTTGTTTGCACTCATTTTTCTGATGGTAAAAACTATCTAAAATATATACAAATTGAAATGTAAATTGATGAAACTTTCTTCAACATCATGTTTGTGACATCATCTAACATCAAACATTAAAATTTTAAGTGGTGTTACTTAAAATTAAAATAGTCCTGTCTCAAATTGAAACTTTAAATTGGCACATGAATCAAATTTATATTTTTCATGGTAATTTAAGAGCGAAATAATGCCCTTTATCATATAAACTTGTATATCTCAATTTAGATTGTATGTGTAATATTTTATTGTCTCCTTCAATCAGCAACTGAAGAAGAGTCTCACCAGGCTGTACGTAAACCAAAAACTATAGTACAGATTACAGATGAACAAGCTGCTGAATTGTCTAAAAATATCGATGATGAAGACTTATCTCTGTCTGAAAAAATATTACTGGAATCTGCCACAGAGAAAGAGACAGTTCCTGAGGTAAAATGTCATGTTGCATAGCAGAGAATAGAAAATCTTTACACAATAACTGTGTGTCAAACCAACAGGTGATGACCAGGTGTCAAACCAACAGGTGATGACCAGGTGGTTCAGTCAACTGAATGTAATACCAGTATACATTTATCTGGTACAGGCACCCTAGGTAACTTGAAATCCTCGCAAAGATTAGCTGATGTCCTTTTCAACATGTAGTACACATAAAAAAAGTTTTGTTTTGATATGCATCAGGCTAAGGACTTCTAAACATGGAATTGAATATACCATACATTAATACCTCTTGTGCAGAGCATTTTGACTAGAATCACCAGACCTTTTAGTTAAATAGCTTTCTTTTAGGTAATTGTAAATTGCTTTTGATAAAATTTATTCGTTCAACTTCATTTTTTATGTGTTTATTGGTTTTTGTGTTTTGTTTTTCAGGAACCAGAAAAAGAGGAAGTTCGATATGGTAAACACGCACACCAATGTAGTACCTGTTCTAAAAGTTTTAAAAAACCAAGTGACTTAGTGAGACATCTTCGTATTCACACAGGGGAAAAACCATTTAGGTGTGAAACATGTGGTCGCTCATTTACGGTCAAATCTACTCTTGATAGTCATCTAAAAACTCATGAAACAAGTAAGTTGTATAAGTTTGTAATACATGAACTGTGTACTTCAGAACTTAGCTGGTGTCTAAACCAGACCTGGACCAATTAAGAAATTTACAAGTTATATTATAGATATGTACTGTTAATGAATGTATAATTACTCTGCTGCACAAACTACTAGATATGTAAAATGATCAAATCTTCTGCCGAAAGGCATTCAATTAAGAAAAGTTCTGAAAAAGTTTTAATCTTTTATAAAAAGAATTAATGGATTTTTTTTACAGAATTAAAAGCAATGAGTCTCCTTTATTTTCAGAAAAAAATATATACATTGTACTTTCCTTTTTATGATGCTTTTGACTGTAAATCTTTATAAAACATGACACTTATTAAATTAAGCATGTAGATGAGAATTAAGTTGCTAAATGAAATTATCCTAATAACATAGATTTCAGTTGCAGGTAGTTGAGTTTCAAGGTGATTATGATATGTGTATAAAATCTTACTAATCACCATAGGATAACCATGACTACAGCAGATTTGTGTAGCCGTTTTGTTCATATGTTACCATACATGCCAATATTAAATCGACTTTTTGATTTTATGTTTTCAGCTGAGAAGAAATATAAATGTCATGTTTGTAGTTCAATGTTTTCAACAAAAGGAAGTTTGAAAGTTCATATGAGGCTCCACACAGGGGCTAAACCGTTTAAATGTCCGCATTGTGATCAAAAGTTCAGAACATCAGGACACAGAAAAAGTCATATAATATCACACTTCCGACCAGAAGTTGTGCCTAAAAAACGCAGTAAAGTGACAACATATACAACTAGAGAAATAGAGGAAGACCCACAACAGACGCCATTACTGACACCAGTGGCTGATGTACAAAACCTACTGACAACGAGCCAAGCTAATGTTGGACAGGTCATCAATGTTGACCCTTCATTACTACAGGCACAAAATGTGATGCCGTTATCATTAACGGTTCAGGACAGTCTGGGTCAGTTTTCAGAAAGTGCTTTAGCTGCCCATGTGTTACAGGGCTTGGAGGGTATTCAGTTGCAGTTAACAGGTAATCTAGGTCAAGGTATTCAGATAACTGGCCTAGATCCTAACATATTCTCACAGACAGTGCAGATTGATGCTAGTTTATTACAACAAATACAAAATCAGGGCAATGTTAATATTACAATAAATCCTAATGTATTGACTCAAGGACTACAAACAGCGGACCCAAATCTTGTACAAAATGTTCAGGTACAACCGGTCACAGTTCAGGACAGTATTAATCCTAACATCGTTATTCAGCCAATGTCGACTATCACAGTACAACAGATGGACCAGGCGTCATTACAACATAACAGTGTTCCTACTATTGTTGATGGAGCACCTAATGCTTTTGTAGTTACCGCAGATGGATCGTTAGCACCTGACCAACAGGTAATTATAATATAAAAAGAAGTTATTGTCTCTGACCATTCTTATTAGTACATGTATATGTATTGACCTACATGTGAAGTTGGTAACAATATTCTAATCAAAGTATGAAGTGGGCATCCCTGCATGCATAAACTTGGATCTTCTCCTTCACTTATGATGATTAAATATGATTATCGCTATTAATATAAATGGCAAAGACAAATAAATTGCTAATATGGGTGTATATTCTACTGATTTAGTTCAAATGTGATCTATAGAAAATAGATGCTGTTCTACTGCCAAATGTTTCATTGACCCAATATTTACAAATGACAAATATGAGGTATTATTTTATACCACTTCTTTGCAATTTTCTGCTCTGAAACTGCTAAATATAACCACATTTCTGTAATTAAAAAGAAACAGTTAAATAGCCATTTTCAGGTTTATGTATTGACAGTTTAAGCGGATAGTAAATGTGTAGCTATTAACTTACCTTCTTTTCTACTTTGAGGAATTTTTCATGAATAGAGCAAATGAGATCATACTTTACCAATAAACTGTTTCTTTGAAAATTTTCTATTGTGAAACTACTAGGCCTGTTAAGCAGCACAGGTTGTATTTTGCCTATTGAAGCTTCTTTTTTGTTAATCTTGGATAAAGTAAGATAAATTATTACCTTCTTAATTATACATGATTTCTGTATGTAATAGATTAATTGTAATATTGTAATTTGTATGATTTTAAATTATTACAGATTCAGTCTGTCCCACATGATATTACACATGTGGTGCAGGAGGATACAGAACAGCCTATTGTCACTGAGGGGGTTGACGAGGAAATGGACGGGGATGATGATGATATCATTGAGGAGGAGGAGGAAGACATTAGAGACGAGGAGGATGGAGTGGTGATAGGGACCATTGTCAGCCTTGAGGGTGACGACGATGATGAGGATGAGGATGACGATGACACCTATCTTACCAGGAGGTCAGGTTGTGGGTCAGGAAGACAACAATAACTTGACACATGATGAATCTGGAAATATCAGTCTGAGTGATGCCGGAAATAAATTACTGGATAGAAATCATATATGTCATGTAAGTATAGTTGAAAGGATAGAAGGCATTGTTAATCTGTCATATATAGAGATCTACTAGTGTATAAACAGCTAATAAACTAGCTAGCATTCTCCTCATTCAGTATTTACAGTATTATTACTGTTTACCGTTGTATTGATCATTCCCACAATCATGGCTTGTACTTTTTAAGTAAAGAACAATAAAACAATTAGAAAGTTTTAGTACATTTATGTCTATTATGTTTTACACAATTTAGACAACATTTTAATAGTTTTTAAATAATTTTTACTTTGTGAAACAGCATAGACAACATTTTAATAGTTTTTAAATAATTTTTACTTTGTGAAACAGCATAGACAACATTTTAATAGTTTTTAAATAATTTTTACTTTGTGAAACAGCATAGGAATTCGTTTCTAAGTCATGGCATCATACATGTATACATAATAAATATACAGTACAAAGTCACATTATCTCCTGTTTTTTATACTTCAGATATGTAATAAAGCATTTAAGAGGGCCAGTCATTTAAAGGAACATTCTCAGGTCCACTTACAGGGAAATACCAGTAGGAAGAACAAATCTACTCCACATAGATGTCCTACATGTGACAAGGCATTTCAGAAACCAAGTCAACTGGAAAGACATGTCAGAATACACACTGGTAAATATTATATAGAGGCTACATCACTGTTCTACAAGAATAAGGAATAAACACAGTCACACAGTCAGTGCTCTATAAACTTGATTCTTCAACAGAATTTAATAAAACTTGATACAAGAATTTATTAGGGTAATATCTCAGAGGAGTTAATGTTTTGTAACTGACAAACTTAATTTGAGTTATAGCCCTTTGTTTATTTGAATGGAATGCCGATATTTCTGTCAGCGCTCTAGCAACTTTATTTCTGAGCAGAATTTAATAAAACTTGATACAAGGTTTTAGCATGGTGATATTTTGGACAGGTTTGTGTAGTTAATTGGCAATCTCGATTGACAGACTTATTGCCCTTTATTACACAAAGCATCATTGTGAGATGGTAAGTATCACTTGTGATGCATTTTTTTTTAAAGTTGGTATAAAAGAAAACACTTATAAAAAGAAGCTACACTTGTAATCAGAGAAGATGTCTTATATAATCACATTTGGTAACTGTAGCTAGCTAAACTGGAGATGCTTACCCTTCCTGAGCACCAGGCCTCACTCCCCTGAGGGCAGTTCACATGTTTGACTTCATTTTCCAGTTTCTGAGTTTTTACTTTGCTTTTGTATTGTGATTTGTACATGGATTGGTATGTTTGTTTTTGCTTTGCTTTGGACATGGATTGGTATGTATGTTTTTTGCTTCGCTTTAGACATGGATTGGTATGTTTGTTTTTGATTTGTTACAACTTAAAATCATTTTATAATTGTTGATGTAAAATAATGTATATTATTTCCTTTACCATTTTGATGAGACTTTTTATAATGTTTTACTTTCTCAGGTGAAAGGCCATTTGTGTGCCCGATATGTCAGAAAGCATTTAATCAGAAAAACGCTCTACATATACATTTGAAGAAACATAGTGGAGAGAAACCACACACCTGTTCTTATTGTGACCAGTCATTTACACAGAAAGGAAACTTAAAGACACACATAAAACGTGCACATCATGTAGAAATGGTACAATCAATGAACCTGCCTAAAACTTTTGTACCTCCAGCTGGTGCTACGATAAGTATCAGTGCTGATGGTGCTGAAACTAGTCATAACCAAGCTGGCCAGGATGAAGACCAGATTAACTTGGAGGAAGTGGCAGACTTGTTTCCATAGTAACAAATCAATCTGACATGTGGAATAAACTTGTCTTGTGTTCATTATAACAAATTTGTCTGACTTACAAAATTGGTTAAAACAAAGATGAAATAAACTGAAGAGAAAATGGCTGATTTGTTTCCATAGTAACAACTTAATTGGACTTTATGTAGATGAAATAAACTCAAGAGGAGATGGCTAACTTGTTTCCATAGTAACAATTTAATCGGATTTAATGGAATTAAAGTTTGCTGACTTGTTTCTATAGTAACAGATTCCTCTGACTTCTGGAATTAAATCTTAAATATTTTTAAAAAACACTTTTTAATTGAAATGGGACCAATCTGTTTTTTTATCAACAAAGATATTTAACTTACTTTTGTGTGAATTGTTAATTTGTTATATGTTAAAAACTGCCTATTTATTATAATGTAATGATAATGTTACATGCTGTAGACTAGTTTAA
This sequence comes from Anadara kagoshimensis, assembly GCA_021292105.1. Lineage (NCBI taxonomy): Eukaryota > Metazoa > Mollusca > Bivalvia > Arcoida > Arcidae > Anadara > Anadara kagoshimensis. The sequence goes on along the minus strand of CM037875.1, from coordinate 59,039,438 downwards.
CTTATTTATTTTAAGATCTGATGACAGTAATATTTGCTTTAGTCATGTCAACTCTTTGTCTGATAATGGTACTCCCTATTTGATTGAAATCTGAAATTATGAAATTAAATTAATGTCTGTATATAAGGTACCAGTGACTTTATGACTGTATCTACAAAAGTGTTGGCCTGAAAATCACAAAAGTGCTGCTTTAAAAGGAATTCTATTTAGATTCTTCAATACTGACTGGTCCATATGTTATATTGTTGAGCAACACAGCAAGAAACTTTGTTCTGCGATCTACAGCAATGAAGATTAACTCAGGAATTTAATACTTGTGTTGTATTTGTAATGAAGGTCACAACCAATACATCAAAGTATCAACTGCTGATTCATTTTGGCTTTCAGTGTCACCTAGTGACCATATATAAAGATGAGAAAATGGCTGTTGGCAAAGGTGTTGCAAAATATTGTAGTTTAAAAAGCCAGTTTAAAACACCAAGACATGCCAGTCTTATATTGACTATACATTAGAAGCTAAGCAAGACATCACAATCCAGAAAAGCTTTCTTTTTTCTTTCAGAAATTCACTATTATACATAAATTGACATGACAATTGAAATTTATAGGAAAGTAGCCAATGTTTTCAGGTTAAATTTAAAAAAAATTATTTTGTAAAAAGATCTTTACTTCAGGTAATTGTTATCAGTGAAGTTATTTACTGAACACGTGTGTGTTTACCATCTGTTCATTGGTTACATTCTGTAGTCATCTATTTAGTAACGGCAGTCAGAATTCAGGAACTACCTGTAGGTAATTGTATTTGGATTTACAGTAAAACCTCGTTATAATGCCCCTCGATAACTTTGCCACCTCGCTTATTGCCACACCATTTTGAAGTCCAAAAATCTATTTTGTTTATATTTTTCTTTATCCACCTACCCCAATTTATCGCCAAACCCCTTTATAATGCCAAAATTTGACTGAACAAATGGTGGCGATGAATCGAGGTTTTACTGTATGTAAAACAAATATATTACACATACTCATGAATTTTACTATTATATAAATACCACCATAAATTAATTTCTTCTTCCATACAAGCATGTTTTACTAATTGTTTCAGGTGCACCGTTACAACATTTATACAAGTGAAGTTGACACATTTTAAAATTCTTTGATTTAATCTTAACAATAATTTATAAGAGAAGTTAATGCTGTATTGTTGATACCAGTTTTTATGATGTCTGTCTGAATGATGTTTTATATTCTTGTTTATTTTGTTAATTTGTTCCCATTGATGACAACAATACAAATGTTAAATAAATAAATTATATATAACATGTATCTAGGGGTTTTATTTTTCAACATTGTGTATATCATTGTCATTTTGGGATTAATAAAAAGTTAAAAGAAGTTAATAACATATTGTATAACTTTTAATACTTGAGACCCACTAACAACCAGTATGGCCAAGATTTAGCCAACTGTATTTATAGCATCAGTACATACAGTACTTCTATTAGAAAGATGGTGGACCTTGATTTTCAAATGCCACTTAATCAGTTTTTTGAGGTAATAATGTTATTACACTCCAGATTTCCTCATATGAGCGATTTAAGGCCTATAGGCCTCTAGAGGTGTTGGCCACAATCTTGTAAGAATACATGTGTTATATGCCATGGGTACTATCCCCAAATTTCATTATCACAAATTGTATTCTATAGATTATACATTTTGTAATACAGCAATTTTCACATAAACTGTTCCCTGTGATTCTACAGTTTTTAATTCAGCCTAGATCTGGACTGTAGCTCAACATGTAACAACCATTCACATCTTGGTCTCAGCTTCCTAAAAGAAAATCTGCTTATGATGATAAGGCTCAGTATCCTGCTGAGGACTAGTCAAATTTTCAGTCCTCTACATACAAATTAACTCCCTTTCTTAATAAACCTCAGTCTCAATTAATAGCTATAGATTTTGTTTTCATTGCTGAATGGTTGGAAAACTTTCTATCAATAAGGTCAGGTTTCTAGGTCTCCCCTGGAAAGTTTTATAATTAGTATATGTACATTTGAAATAATTCAATTACATAACCAAAGGGGGAAAATCAATGGTGGTCTGAACAAAAGAAATAAGAGTTTTATAATCAGTGGTTCAAGGATATGTTCATCTGAAATAAGTCCAGTACATGTCCAAAGTCAGGAGTTTTATAATCAGTGGTTCCAGGATATGTTCATCTGAAATAAGTCAACTACATGTACAAAGTCAGGAGTTTTATAATCAGTGATTCCAGGTTATGTTCATCTGAAATAAGTCCAGTACATGTCCAAAGTCAGGAGTTTTATAATCAGTGATTCCAGGATATGTTCATCTGAAATAAGTCCAATACATGTCCAAAGTCAGGAGTTTTATAATCAGTGATTCCAGGATATGTTCATCTGAAATAAGTCCAGTACATGTCCAAAGTCAGGAGTTTGATAATCAGTGATTCCAGGATATGTTCATCTGAAATAAGTCCAGTACATGTCCAAAGTCAGGAGTTTTATAATCAGTGATTCCAGGATATGTTCATCTGAAATAAGTCCAGTACATGTCCAAAGTCAGGAGTTTTATAATCAGTGATTCCAGGATATGTTCATCTGAAATAAGTCCAGTACATGTCCAAAGTCAGGAGTTTGATAATCAGTGATTCCAGGATATGTTCATCTGAAATAAGTCCAGTACATGTCTAAAGTCAGGAGTTTTATAATCAGTGATTCCAGGATATGTTCATCTGAAATAACTCCAATACATGTCCAAAGTCAGGAGTTTTATAATCAGTGGTTCAAGGATATGTTCATCTGAAATAAGTCCAGTACATGTCCAAAGTCAGGAGTTTTATAATCAGTGGTTCCAGGATATGTTCATCTGAAATAAGTCAACTACATGTCCAAAGTCAGGAGTTTTATAATCAGTGATTCCAGGTTATGTTCATCTGAAATAAGTCCAGTACATGTCCAAAGTCAGGAGTTTTATAATCAGTGATTCCAGGATATGTTCATCTGAAATAAGTCCAATACATGTCCAAAGTCAGGAGTTTTATAATCAGTGATTCCAGGATATGTTCATCTGAAATAAGTCCAGTACATGTCCAAAGTCAGGAGTTTGATAATCAGTGATTCCAGGATATGTTCATCTGAAATAAGTCCAGTACATGTCCAAAGTCAGGAGTTTTATAATCAGTGATTCCAGGATATGTTCATCTGAAATAAGTCCAGTACATGTCCAAAGTCAGGAGTTTTATAATCAGTGATTCCAGGATATGTTCATCTGAAATAAGTCTAGTACATGTCCATTATATGTTGGTTGTTCTGTACAAAACAGGTCCAGTATATGTCTAAAGCTGAGTTTTATAATCGCCTGTGGTTTGAACAAAACAGGTTCAGCAGTCCAAAGTGGGATGTTCTATAAATGGTTCAAACATATCTAAAGTCAGGAGTTTGATAATCAGTGATTCCAGGATATGTTCATCTGAAATAAGTCCAGTACATGTCCAAAGTCAGGAGTTTTATAATCAGTGATTCCAGGATATGTTCATCTGAGATAAGTCCAGTACATGTCCATTATATGTTGGTTGTTCTGTACAAAACAGGTCCAGTATATGTCTAAAGCTGAGTTTTATAATCGCCTGTGGTTTGAACAAAACAGGTTCAGCAGTCCAAAGTGGGATGTTCTATAAATGGTTCAAACATATCTAAAGTCAGGAGTTTTATCATCAGTGATTCCAGGATATGTTCATCTGAAATAAGTCCAGTACATGTCCAAAGTCAGGAGTTTTATAATCAGTGATTCCAGGATATGTTCATCTGTGAAATAAGTCCAGTACATGTCCAAAGTCAGGAGTTTTATAATCAGTGATTCCAGGATATGTTCATCTGAAATAAGTCAAGTACATGTCCAAAGTCAGGAGTTTGATAATCAGTGATTCCAGGATATGTTCATCTGAAATAAGTCTAGTACATGTCCATTATATGTTGGTTGTTCTGTACAAAACAGGTCCAGTATATGTCTAAAGCTGAGTTTTATAATCGCCTGTGGTTTGAACAAAACAGGTTCAGCAGTCCAAAGTGGGATGTTCTATAAATGGTTCAAACATATCTAAAGTCAGGAGTTTGATAATCAGTGATTCCAGGATATGTTCATCTAAAATAAGTCCAGTACATGTCCAAAGTCAGGAGTTTTATAATCAGTGGTTCAAGGATATGTTCATCTGAAATAAGTCCAGTACATGTCCAAAGTCAGGAGTTTTATAATCAGTGATTCCAGGATATGTTCATCTGAAATAACTCCAATACATGTCCAAAGTCAGGAGTTTTATAATCAGTGATTCCAGGATATGTTCATCTGAAATAAGTCCAGTACATGTCCAAAGTCAGGAGTTTTATAATCAGTGATTCCAGGATATGTTCATCTGAAATAAGTCCAGTGCATGTCCAAAGTCAGGAGTTTTATAATCAGTGGTTCCAGTATATGTTCATCTGAAATAAGTCCAATACATGTCCAAAGTCAGGAGTTTTATAATCAGTGATTCCAGGATATGTTCATCTGAAATAAGTCCAGTACATGTCCAAAGTCAGGAGTTTTATAATCAGTGATTCCAGGATATGTTCATCTGAAATAAGTCCAGTACATGTCCAAAGTCAGGAGTTTTATAATCAGTGATTCCAGGATATGTTCATCTGAAATATGTCCAATACATGTCCAAAGTCAGGAGTTTTATCATCAGTGATTCCAGGATATGTTCATCTGAAATAAGTCCAGTACATGTCCAAAGTCAGGAGTTTTATAATCAGTGATTCCAGGATATGTTCATCTGAAATAAGTCCAGTACATGTCCAAAGTCAGGAGTTTTATAATCAGTGGTTCCAGTATATGTTCATCTGAAATAAGTCCAGTACATGTCCAAAGTCAGGAGTTTTATAATCAGTGATTCCAGGATATGTTCATCTGAAATAAGTCCAGTGCATGTCCAAAGTCAGGAGTTTTATAATCAGTGGTTCCAGTATATGTTCATCTGAAATAAGTCCAATACATGTCCAAAGTCAGGAGTTTTATAATCAGTGATTCCAGGATATGTTCATCTGAAATAAGTCCAGTACATGTCCAAAGTCAGGAGTTTTATAATCAGTGATTCCAGGATATGTTCATCTGAAATAAGTCCAGTACATGTCCAAAGTCAGGAGTTTTATAATCAGTGATTCCAGGATATGTTCATCTGAAATATGTCCAATACATGTCCAAAGTCAGGAGTTTTATCATCAGTGATTCCAGGATATGTTCATCTGAAATAAGTCCAGTACATGTCCAAAGTCAGGAGTTTTATAATCAGTGATTCCAGGATATGTTCATCTGAAATAAGTCCAGTACATGTCCAAAGTCAGGAGTTTTATAATCAGTGGTTCCAGTATATGTTCATCTGAAATAAGTCCAGTACATGTCCAAAGTCAGGAGTTTTATAATCAGTGATTCCAGGATATGTTCATCTGAAATAAGTCCAGTACATGTCCAAAGTCAGGAGTTTTATAATCAGTGATTCCAGTATATATTCATCTGAAATAAGTCCAGTACATGTCCAAAGTCAGAAGTTTTAAAATCAGTGATTCCAAGATATGTTCATCTGAAATAAGTCCAGTACATGTCCAAAGTCAGGAGTTTTATAATCAGTGGTTCAAGGATATGTTCATCTGAAATAAGTCCAGTACATGTCCAAAGTCAGAAGTTTTAAAATCAGTGATTCCAAGATATGTTCATCTGAAATAAGTCCAGTACATGTCCAAAGTCAGGAGTTTTATAATCAGTGGTTCAAGGATATGTTCATCTGAAATAAGTCCAGTACATGTCCAAAGTCAGGAGTTTTATAATCAGTAGTTCCAGTATATGTTCATCTGAAATAAGTCCAGTACATGTCCAAAGTCAGGAGTTTTATAATCAGTGATTCCAGGATATGTTCATCTGAAATAAGTCCAGTACATGTCCAAAGTCAGGAGTTTTATAATCAGTGATTCCAGGTTATGTTCATCTGAAATAAGTCCAGTACATGTCCAAAGTCAGGAATTTTATAATCAGTGATTCCAGGATATGTTCATCTGAAATAAGTCCAGAACATGTCCAAAGTAAGGAGTTTTATAATCAGTGATTCCAGGATATGTTCATCTGAAATAAGTCCAGAACATGTCCAAAGTAAGGAGTTTTATAATCAGTGATTCCAGGATATGTTCATCTAAAATAAGTCCAGTACAAAACAGGTCCAGGACATGTCCAAATTTATGAGTTTTATAATTGCTTGTGGTCTGAACAAAACAGGTCCAGTAGATGTCCAAATCGGAGAGTTTTATCATCAGTGGCTTCAATATTTCAATATACTTTGTTCTTTCATAATCTTCATTGTTAAGACTGTTGCCAAATACATGTTTTTCAGTTAAATATTGCTTCTATTTCAAATATATGAAAGACAAGCTTTTCCTAATCATAAAGTCAAGTAAAATTTGATACAATCTTATTTAACAATGAAAGGATCAAAACTGAAATCTTGACCGACAGACAAACTCCAACTAATCCAATCAATTAAAAGCATAATATTCTTAACCTAAATGCCAAATTCTATTCCACCAACAGTGATACTAACTTTACTTGAAAGAAAAGGTTTATTCATTTAATCAAAAGTGAAATATTCTTGACAGAGAATTCAAACCTTTCTGACCATTCAAAACCTGAAATATTCTTAAATGAATTTGACAACATAGTAAAATTCTGACATAATCCAGCTGAAAAACAAGATGTAAAAGAATTGTCCATTCAATCCATCTGAGAGTGTTTCTTTCAAACAGAAGTGGAATATTTTTAAAAGCGATACCTATACCAAACTGAAATATTTTTGACTGAGATGTTCACTTCTATGTGCCCACTGGTTCACCTGCTGTCAGTATTATGTGACCAGGTTGAACAGTATTTTTGGCTGCAGTATACTGACTCTATGAACTAGCTCCTTACAGATGCCCTAAGTGTATGCTAGTACAAGACATGTACACCCCATTAAAGACATTTGCACATCCCATGTAAACATGTAAATGTTATTGCTCTAAAATCACAGTATGTCAAATATGTCGGTGTCAGGAATGATCTTATACACAAGGCCCAGAAGTGCCAGACACAATGTGATACATGAGATCATATTTGGAGATCATATCAAATAAGAACAAATTACACATAACACATGATGATTATCTTATTTGATAAAATTTTAATTTTTCAATATTTTGTACACAAATGGTCCTCACATTATACAATTATACATGAAATAAATATTTAGAAATAAATGCTAGTAACTTGTGTGGATTTTCACAAATTTGGTATTCTGCTTGATCAAAATGCTAAAAATAACATTTCTAGACACAAAAAATATTTACTCATTAAAAGGATTTCAATATATTAAAGCAAACAAATAATAAAGAACTTTGCATATATATATGAACATATTATACAGGCTTTGGATGTATTATATAGCAGTTACCTCCCTTTATCCAAGGAAATGTTTTCAGGTGAATCTTTGCAAAAATACAGGTATGAAGGGAAATTATGCTTGGTAAAAAGCCATTTGTAGAAATTGATTATATATATTTAAAAAAAAAATGAAATTAAGAAAAACCAACTCGGTGTAAAAAATAAAACATATTGCAGATATGTATATGTATTCCAACTTAACTATAGCATAGCATTGTGTAGCACTTGTACACAGGTCATAAGTTATTATAATCCCCAAAATAAATACAAATACACATAAATATGTAAAGAAGTAAATAAACATGTATAATTTATATTATCTTATTGACTTCATGCTGTGTTTTGCAGAAATGCAAAAAATCTACAAATAATCAAGGCATAAATTATGAAATCTATTAAAACATAAAAATATGCCATTTTTGTGATTTTAATTTTTGATATACCAGCTATCATTTTTTCTAAAACCAGTATAAGTAAAATACAAAACAAAACAAATTTAATTTTCAAACTGGAATTCAGTTTCAGACTTTAAAAAAAGAAAAGGAAAGGAAAAAAAAAAACGTACACAAAATTAACCAACACTACATAAAACAAAAATTACTGTAAGCAAAAATACATAAATGTGTATCACTGATCTCTAGATGACGGCTTTTACATGCCAACAAAATGCTCAGAGTTTGTCTGATGTATGTGATACAATATATCACCACTATTACCTGAGATATTTTACAGTTAAAGCACTAATCACATCAACTAACAACAACAAAATATGTCTAACAAAAAGATATATAAGGAAACAATATCATGGAACTAAACATCCACACATAAACAGAAGAAAAAACAAACAACAACTAGAAATAAATGAGAAGGTGTACAGAGTGACCATGATGAAGGTGTATAGAGAGACCATGATGTTCTGATTCTGATATGACTATAGGACAAGTAAAGAGTGAATCCAGAGTCTAAACAAGAACAGACAATCAAACTACCGTTTGAAACATAACAAATAAAAAGAAGTTGGAAAAAGTGGTTGATTGGATCTTTTTAATTCAACATTTTTTTCACTCGTATTGAGACATTATCTTCTTAACTTGTAGAAAATGCTAGCACAATGAACTAATAGGAATCAAGTCATACTTATTGTAACATGTTGCTGAGCATATTGTTTCATCCAAGACAATTTTAAAAGGTCAAAATAGGTCAAATCTTGTGGGTAGGCGGCCCTTATATAGAGGTTCAAATTACCTGAATAAAGAGCCATTGGGATAACATTTTACTGACTTTTAAAACCAGGTGGCCCTTATATAGATAGAGGTTCAAATTACCTGAATAAAGAACCATTGGGATAACATTTTACTGGCTTTTAAAACCAGGTGGCCCTTATATAGATAGAGGTTCAAATTACCTGAATAAAGAACCATCGGGATAACATTTTACTGGCTTTTAAAACCAGGCGGCCCTTATATAGATAGAGGTCCAAATTACCTGAATAAAGAGCCATTGGGATAACATTTTACTGACTTTAAAACCAGGTGGCCCTTATATAGAGGTCCAAATTACCTGAATAAAGAACCATTGGGATAACATTTTACTGGCTTTAAAAAGCAGGTGGCCCTTATATAAAGGTTCAAATTACCTGAATAAAGAACCATTGGGATAACATTTTACTGGCTTTAAAAAGCAGGTGGCCCTTATATAAAGGTTCAAATTACCTGAATAAAGAACCATTGGGATAACATTTTACTGGCTTTAAAAAGCAGGGGGCCCTTATATAAAGGTTCAAATTACTTGAATAAAGAACCATTGGGATAACATTTTACTGACTTTAAAAAGCAGGTGGCCCTTATATAAAGGTTCAAATTACCTGAATAAAGAACCATTGGGATAACATTTTACTGGCTTTAAAAACCAGGCGGCCCTTATATAAAGGTTCAAATTACCTGAATAAAGAACCATAGGGATAACATTTTACTGACTTTAAAAAGCAGGCAGCTCTTATATAAAGGTTCAAATTACCTGAATAAAGAACCATTGGGATAACATTTTACTGACTTTTAAAACCAGGTGGCCCTTATATATATAGAGGTTCAAATTACCTGAATAAAGAGCCATTGGGATAACATTTTACTGACTTTAAAACCAGGTGGCCCTTATATAGAGGTCCAAATTACCTGAATAAAGAACCATTGGGATAACATTTTACTGGCTTTAAAAAGCAGGCGGCCCTTATATAAAGGTTCAAATTACCTGAATAAAGAACCATTGGGATAACATTTTACTGGCTTTAAAAAGCAGGCGGCCCTTATATAAAGGTTCAAATTACCTGAATAAAGAACCATTGGGATAACATTTTACTGGCTTTAAAACCAGGTGGCCCTTATATAGAGGTTCAAATTACCTGAATAAAGAGCCATTGGGATAACATTTTACTGGCTTTAAAACCAGGTGGCCCTTATATAGAGGTCCAAATTACTTGAATAAAGAACCATTGGGATAACATTTTACTGGCTTTAAAAAGCAGGCGGCCCTTATATAAAGGTTCAAATTACCTGAATAAAGAACCATTGGGATAACATTTTACTGACTTTTAAAACCAGGTGGCCCTTATATATATAGAGGTTCAAATTACCTAAATAAAGAGCCATTGGGATAACATTTTACTGACTTTTAAAACCAGGTGGCCCTTATATAGAGGTGACCTTTAAGGCAGGATTGACTGCACGGTTGATTAAACATCAGCAGTTGTATCACAATCTATCAGACCGATTTTATTCTGACCTGCTTAACAATTTGTAACTAAAGTTTAAAAACTATCTTAAATTTATCTGCAAACTCAGAAATATAGACAAATACTGCTGACCATATTGCTTGTGTAAGGGTACAATTAATTTTAAATGCTAAAATAGTTGAAACAGAAAATTTGCTTGCATATATTTGGGTAATTTCCCCATAAATTTTTCAATTACCTTTTTTAAAACAAGGATTGCCTGGATTATCTAAAAGGTTAACTATGGTAACCACAATCACAAATTATAATATATTTTAAATGCAATATAAATAAATAAAAAATGCAAATAAAGTCATAATACCTGATGTAGGCATTTACCTATGTGTAAACACCATGTATCCTTTACATAGAAAACACTTCATAACCGTGATTCACACCATAAAGTGCAGATTACCTTCAAATATTTTTTAAAACAAACTTGACTTATCATTTAAAATATGCAGACAATAAAATATAAAATTTATAGTATTAGTAACCAAAAAAGACAAAATAAAAATAATAATTAAAACACAACACATTACAGTTACTTTTGCATGCTTTGTCAGAGCTGTAACATTTTTTTTTTTAATGTAAAATTTAGTTGTTTTTCCAACAAAATAAAAAAAAAACTCAGTCCATTATCTCTACATATTTTAAAACTTTTACTTAAATTATCATTTAAAATATTGAAATTAAACTGTTAATATTAAACTCAGTCCATTATCTCTACATATTTAAATTTACTTAAATTATCATTTAAAATATTGAAATTAAACTGTAATAAATTCAAAATAAATTAAAAATAAATAATATTAATTATAAATAAATTATAAAATTAAAAATATTTTTTTCAGAGATTAAATATGATGCATATTGTAATAAATTTTTATTGAAATCTTATATGATGAAGATATAAACATCCTGTATGTGTGGGAAGTGTGACATGGAGAGTTATGTGTGAGAACCACAACGGTTGTCATACAGGTAAGATGAGGAATGACTTATTTATCACCCATTTCCTGTAGCACCTTAGTCTTACGGTAATAAAGGAGGGGGATACACACACAGTACTTCATATCTGAATATTTTCTAAAAGAATATGACAATTTGCTCATTTTTATATTTAAAATATACAATATTGCTTATATCATTTTCTTATAAACTTTTAATAATTTTCTATAGCAAATGGTTAAAGGGCATGTATAGCTCACCTGGGCCTGCCCTTCTGATGTATAAATGCAAAGTTGTTTGATTTCAGTCCAATGAATTGACAACACTTCTGACAAATTGATAATAAATTTTTAAAGATAATAAGAAATGTTTAAAAATTCAAACCTTATATCAAAAACAAATGACAGCATTAAAGTTTTATGTAAACTAGATCAACCACACAGAAATAGTCTTACCATAACTGAAATTACAAACATAGTTACAAGATCTAACATTGGTAATCACCTCAACTAAGTAGTGAAGTAAAAACTTAAGAATTACTAATTATATAGTAAATACTTAAAAAGGAAAGGACTTGATGCTGTAGCAGTTGTTAATAACATCATGTGTAACAAAAATATCAACAGAGTTACTTCCCTTTTCATAAAATTAGAGTAGCACTATATTAGACACAGTAGACATTTATATATGCCTATAATGTGTGAGAGTAAGTCTGATATACATGACAGGGACCATCAAACAGGAATGTTGTATTAGTTAGATAGCACTATATATACATCTATATATATATATATCTATAATAAATATAATATTCACAATATCTAAAGCTGTAAGTTTTGGTATTTCTGATTTTAAAACGGAAATCTTTCATCAGTTCAACTAATTAGAGAATTATTATACTTCAAATATAAATTAAAATAATTAAAGGATATTTTTAATCAAATTAATAATAAATTGTAATTTATTTCTAAATCAGATAATTTACAAGTTTTTCAATGTATATTCAATGTATATATGTTAGTTTCAAAAGTTTTGATATACAGAACAAAAGTTTCAATTGCAATTTTGGAGTTTAAGCTTTGTGTATTGCCTATATTTTTTAACTGTCTATATTTTTAAAATATTTTATTCTGGGCCAAAACAAATTATTTCAGCATGGAGTGGAGTTATGATGTTTTACATCCAAGTAAAGGTTCTTTTATTCACACCAAGGCATTAGTTCTGAGATGGTACAGTACCCAGAGAAAACCACCAACATTTGACAAATAAACTGACAAACGCACATATTGAACCTAGACAGTGAGAGAATATCAAAACTTATTTTAGAGTTAAATACACAACTTATTGTCTGACTTTTAAAAATTTCCTGACTTAGTAGACAAACTTTGGTTTCGGACTTGTAAGGATTTCTGTTGATACCTTTAATGTCTCCTCCTTCTGTATCTGTATAGCCAATATTTATAATCAATATTAATATAGACTAGGGTAGTTTAAAGTTAACTAATGCATGGATATACACAACACAGTAATAACACAGCAAATAGTCATTAAATATGAAAACAAATAAATGAAAGCTTAAAAATGATATGTTATACATAAATATGATTAATACAGTAGTGCATTAAATGCCGTACTTGGCGGCGGCAGCAGCAGCCTGGACACAACCACATAATTTTAGATCACAGAATATAAAAATCCCTCCAATCAGAATGGAGTTTGACAATGTATCATGTGATACTTCTTTATGTTAATGGATATCTTTATTTCTAACATAAATCACAGTGACGTTTTGTTGTTGCTTCTCTGTCTTAACCTGTGTGAGCCAAACTACACACACATGACGTCACAAGAAGTTTTTGATTGGTTCCATGAACTTAATGATGTGATGTCACAAAGATGTGAATTGCGACATCATTTATTTCAATGCAAAAACAGATCACTTTTTCCATGATGTGTGATAAAAATGTTGAAATTTTCATATTAAGTATCATTTGTATATGACAAAAGAAACAATGACATTATTTTGACTGTGTGAGTTTAATAAAATCTATCCTTGCCTTGTAGTGGAAACATAGAAAACTTGCCCGAAGATTGAGATTTTTATGTCTCCACAGCCAAACAAGGGTATATTCTTCTTCTTCCATATCAAAAAGGTGCCAATTTTGTATATTTCTTATTGTAAAATATACCCCAAAACCACCCAAAAAGTACAATGTTTGCATTTTCAATCAATGAGGTCACAATCTACAGATATATATTGTTGATGTCAAAATTGAAGTTCAAATAATATTTCAACATCATAGCATGTACCCTAGGTTAAGGCAGAAAAATCGCATCCAGGTAAAACACAGGCTTTTCTTGCCTGATATCAGAGAAATTGAAATTATCGTCCTCAGTCCTATATGACTAAGAGGATTCCAGCAGAAACAATATAAACAATCATCACATGATACAGAGTAAAACCCCATCAATATCTTATAAACGGTATACATACATACATAACAAACCTTTATACATAATAATAATAATTAATATAATGATATTTATAAATTCTTCTACAGTCTAAGGTCATAGGTCATTCTAATAACTTATATTTTACAAAATTTCATTTTTCAATATTGAATACACATGGTTTGATGGTAATCATGTTATTTTGCATTTGAAGATTTTCTGTCGAAACTACATTGTGCTTATCATCAAAAGAATTAAAACACACGGCAATGTCTTGGAGCATATTCGAGTGTGATAACCATATGAAATTTTGAATTCAATATCTTGAGAGCCAAACTATCAACAGATACATTTTGTATTTTTCTATTTTAAAATACCGGTAACTATCAAAAACATTTTTTTTCTATTTGTATATAATTTCCCCAATACATGATTCATGAATTTTTATTACTTAAATTTTCTGTTTTTCCTTTCATTAATTAAAATCTAGATAATTTCTGAAACAAAAAAGAAAGTTAATACACAATGTACAACGTTTCATTGAATATAGTTTTGAGAATGACCTTTGACCTATAGATATGTGTTACACTACTGATATGCTGCCATGCAGTTACAGATGTATCATATATACACGGAATTCAAATATTAAAATCTTAAAGGAATTCTATATCAAATAATTTGAATCACATTGAGTTTGTAAAACATTAAGAATTGTCATATCTAAGTAAGATGGGGATATCAGTTACTTCCCTTTATTAGCTAACTCCTGTGCCATTTCATAATACTTTGAGAATTTGGCAGTATGATCCAGGGGGAGGTAGATGTAAGGGCTCATATTAAAAGCTTCTTTAAGGCCATATCTCTTGACAGAGGATAGATGGCAACGACTAAGGTGGTAACGGTAAGAGCCTTTAGATGCAAAATGTCTGCTACAAGCCGTGCATCTGTACTCCATATTGCCATCACTGTCACTACTACTTCCACTTCCCTCGTGATCTGAAAAATAATCTTTCATATCACCCTCATCATTCTCATCATCATCTTTCTCCTTTTTGATTGATAAATTTAGAGGCACAGAAGAATCTGCTGGTGATTCAGTTCTTGGCAAAATTCGATAATTTCCACGAGTTGCCATAAGACTTGGAATGTCAGTTTTTGTTATAAGTTTCTGTAAGCTATCTAAGGGATGTTCACTTGTCAAAGACTGTCCATACACAAAACTACTGAGAGAATCAAGTGCTGAATTACTGGCATCTTTACCTGAATTGTCCGTCCTTTCTTCTTCATCAACATTCAGATATTTGCTAGCTAGATGTTCAGACTTACTAGATTCCACACTTCCTGATCGTTCAGTATTGTTTTTATCATTTTTGGAATTTACCGTTTCTTTATTTGGACTTGCTGATTTTTCCACATTTTTGCAGAGTTTTTCTAATTTCTGAAGATCATTTTTCAAACTGTTTTCAGGATTTTCAGGACTCTCTGAAGCATTTGATCGTTCTCCTGCCATTTTGATACTCCCATTGTTGGGTTGAAGTGGCTGAAAATTTTTGTACTTCTCAAAAAGATACATTGGATTTGTCTTTACTTTTTTACTTTCTGAGTCAGAATTTGAACTACTGGATTTATTGACAGATTTATTGTTGTCATTAGCATTTAACACAACATTCCCACGTTTATAATTGAATTTCATACTGAAACTTTTCTGAATGAATGACTGCATGGCTTGTAAAGCGGAGTCGCCATCCGAGCCCTCACTACCTACACTAGGATCTATGATGTCTAGACTTTTCACATGATCTGACTTCTCGCTGTAAGATGTATCACTTACTTTTGCTTCTTGATCTACATTGCTATTTTTATTTTCCTCTTTTATTTCCTTTTTTATTCCACTTTTTATCAACTCCTTTTCTAATTCACTTTTTGTCAAATCCTTTTCTGATTCATTACTTGTTAAATTCTTTTCTGTTTCATTTCTTGTAGAATCTTTTTCCAATTCACTTCCTGACAATTCTTTTACCATTTCATTTTTAGTTAAATTCTTTTTTGATTCACTTTTTGTCAGTTCCTTTTTTACTTCATATTTGTCAGAATCTGCCTTCTCTTCTGAAGTGCTATCAGTGTTCTCATTATTTCCCCCGTCTTGAAGATTTTCTTTCTCATCAATTGAAAGCTTACTCTCCACCTCTTTATTTGCCATAATATCTGGTTTAACATCAGATTTTGAATCCATCTCATCATCATCTGATTCACACGGTTTTTCAAACATTTTCAGATTTTCCTCATCCTCATCATAATCTTGAGATTCCATTAGTTCAGATTTTTCAGATCCTGTGTCATCAGTATGCCTGACACTACTCAACTTTTCCCCTCTTTGTCTCAGACACATTCTTACATGCTCAACAAAAGAATTTGTTTCTATCCTCTCACCACAGTTTTCACAACTGATGGTGCTGTCATCTGGTGGATCACTGTTGGGACTATCAGCTAACCTTGAGTGTCCATTACTAGGTAATGTAAAAGGCTGGGACAAACATTTACGTTTATATTCTAACAATGCAGCTACAGTAGGATTACATCCCATGTCAAGTGATTCCTCACTAAGATAGCGTTTTCGTCGGGATTTTAACCCAAAATCTAAATAGTTATTTGATCGCAAAACGTTTTTCTTATGATGACCAGATAATATCATGTGATTGGCTAGTCCTTCCATGTCGGTAAATGCACTATTACAAACTTTACACTTAAATATACATTCTCTGTCCATTTCACGGTCACAGTATGCCGAGCATTTGTGTGACCGTCGACCATGTTCTGAACTCACAATTTTAGTGTAGTGCTGTGTTTGCATCATGTGTACAGTTAACATGGGAAGAGATCTGAAGGATTCTCCACACTGCATACATCGAAGGATGCGTTTGGTCTGTTCCGACTCCTGATTTAACCACATATCCTGACCACGAACTAGTTTAGGATAATCCATCAGATTTGACTGTTTATAACCAGCTGGTAAGTGACCTGTATTTGTAAGATGTACACTCAAATCAAACAAATTGTTAAAGCTTTCTTTACATGTACACCGATGATTTGTATACTTGTCATCTCCACTCTTTCCAATACTGCCATCTTGGATAGATTCATTTGATTTAGATTTTAAATTGGAATTCAAATCAGTCATCACATCTTGACCTTGACTAGAATTATCATTGGATTTAGGACTAACACCTGATCTCTCTATTTTTTCTGATTCTAAAGTTTTATTTAATTTTGGTGAGAGTTTAGGTATGGAGTTGATACCTTTACCTATCTGTGAGTTACCTGCAAACGACCTTGGCAGAACATCAGGTATTACCGGCATTAACCCTGATATAGGTTTTCTCATGTAGCGCATGTGTAGATCACCACCAAATCTTTGTTGTAAGCTTTCTAAACTTGATAAACTTGAAGATGATAAATTATGGGACATATAACCATTATTATAATGTTTGTTTGATTTAGCATCCTTTTTGTGAGAGTGATCTCCCTTGGATGATGATTTTTTTGATAAATCTAATGGCTGATCATTGTTGTGATGACTACTTGATGATGATGAGGATGATGACTTATGATGTGATGGGACTCTGTTAAATAATTTGTGTTGTAGTTTATTTGAGTACATTTTGGATTTGTAGGATAATGTTTGTTTTGGATGAGTTGGCGCATGTTTTATCGATGATGGAGATGGCATTGAAAACGGCGTAGCCTGAAAATAACCTTCTTTCAGTAATTTCTTTGCTGGAGAATGATGACCATGTTTACTCATGAATAATGGTAATGGATCTTGTTTCATCAGCCGTTGTAATGGTGGAGTCTCTGGACGAGAATGTTTTTTTGCTTTGTTCATTTTAATTTCATCTTTGACTTTGGATTTGCTATCTTGGATTTCTGAATCACGTTTTTCATCTATCTCCAATCTAGGAGGGGATTTTAATATTTCCATTTTGGTTGGCATGGTAACAACTGGAGATTTTATGTCTTTATTGGATTTCATTAATTGTTCATCATTAACATCAGCAGTTTTGTTATTTGTTGTAGAACCATTTTGTTGTATTTTTTCTGCTGACATTCCTTCGCCGTTCACTGTTGTAGATTCACAAACATTTTCAGTGTTATCATCATTTGTATTGTTGCCATCTTTTTCCTCTTCTATGATGTCCTCACTGTTTAAATCTTCCTCTTCTCCATCACTGCTGGCAGCTCCACCCGAAGCTGAAAATACATAAAAATACAATCATTTAAAATATTATCATTTCCGTATCACTGACAACATATATGTATTAATTTAATAGTTATCTCCCTTTATAAGGATACCCCATGGGAACACTTTTTAATCTCCCTAGATACAAAATCCAACTATCATAAAAGATTGTTAAAAATAAAAGCCTGGTTGTACCTTGACTTGGTGATATATAATGATATACTCATTTATCTAGCTAACAATATAATTGATTATTGCTCAATATATCAATCAATCTTGTGTTTGTATGTGAAAATAAAATTGCTGTTTTATCAGGACTGAATGGGGACTGTATGATTTATGGTTGTGTTTATTATACATGTAACCACCCTTTACCTTATGGCACAATAATATTTTCTATTTATCACCTTTCCATAAATTATACAAAGAGTATAATCTATCTATATCTAAATATATCAGGTTGCAGAAAAGTCCAAAACCATTATTAGCAAAATTAACATGAATAATTTAATGTTCTGTACAATTATGGATTTGTAATCGGAAAATCAAATTTATACATTTCTTATTAATGAATAAAGTTTTTTCCAGACCACTATCAGAAGCACTGAATAAACAAGAATATTACTGACCCACTATAACTGAATCTATAGTAATTTCTGAACCACCCATTAAATATGTTGAAACTAAACAAAAGTTGCTGGTCAAAAACTGCAATATAACAGATGGACAAACAAACAGAAATATAAACATCATTATGAGAGAAAAAACACACAAAGTAAATGGTGTTTTACAACACTGTGTAAAATGTGTGAAAAATATTGAAATGTTAAAAACAGGATAAAAACTTGCATTGCTGTCAACACTTATCACACCTGGATATTGCTATCAACACTCATCACATTTGGCTATTGGTGTCAACACTCATCACACCTTAATATCTCTGTCAACACTCATCACACCTTGACATCTTTGTCAACACTCATCACGTCTGGCTATTGCTGTCAACACTCATCACACCTTGGTACTGCTGTCATAACTCATCATTCTTTGATATTGCTGTCAATATTCATCACTCTTTGATATTGCTGTCAATATTCATCACTCTTTGATATTGCTGTCAATATTCATCATTCTTTGATATTGCTGTCAATATTCATCACTCTTTGATATTGCTGTCAATATTCATCACACCATGGCATTGTCATCTAAGCATTCTAAGCTTATATGCTGTTTGTTTCATGACAAACTGTTTATAGAGTTCACTACTTCAGATCAATGTGACCTTGAATGAGGATCAAGGTCAACCAGATTCACCTCACCTGCCAAGTTCCATAGCCATATATATATATATATATATATATATATATGCTGTCTAAGTGAAAAGTGGGCAATTGATAATGGACAAGTGAGCAATGAGCAGCTCAGGTTGAGCACATACTCATGTGAGTCAATAAAAACACAACTTTGGTTAGAACAGACACCAGAGTCAGTGATTTAGAACTTTAGTACAATTGTGTCTGTTTGATTGCAAGTTAGATGGCATTATAAGTATTCTGAAACGAGTATTTTGACCATGTAAATTAATTCAATTTATGTCTTAAAGTGACAATCCGTGGAGAAGGGATGTATTACATCCCCATTGTTTAAAAAAACATGAACTCCTACCCAAATAGAAAAATACACATGTTACAGACAAAATTAAAATTTTATGTTACACATGTACTGGTAACATTTGTTTTTGAAAATATGATGATTTTTTATTAAAGTTATTCATTAAGTTTAAATGGTAATCATAAATTGATAGTCACAGCTGCATTTTATGATTAAAGTTTAATAAATCTTTAATATATTAAAACTTAGAAGATTAAGTGTCAATTTCTATATTCTAGTGTACCGAGTAATTTATTTAAAGAAAGTTATATATGGTTATATGTTTTTGAGTTAAATATGAAAATTATCACAATCATGACAACTTGATATTATGAAGACAAATATGTTAACCTAAAACTTAAAACCAAAATTGGGCCAACATTAATGCTATGACCTTGACCATGACTGTAACAATTCATATTTAAACCTTGGCCAAGAAAACATAACCAATTGCTTTGTCTCAATAATTTCATTGTAGGACTTTGATTTTTAGACCAAAATTTTTTTATCAAGACCAACCCTGCATTTTATCGCCTTCCTTTTACACATGTATAGATTTATTTATAAAATTTTGATATTTACATCCATACAGTGGAAACTGTCTAAATTGAACATTAAGCAAACAAAATGTCGATTTTATTTGATTTTTGTTATCCGAAACTGTTGTCTAATCTGAACAAAATTTTCAGACTGGTGAATGCATTCAGTTCATCAGTAAAACAGGTTCACTGGTATGACAGACCCCCCCCCTTCCCTCCCCTCTCTGTATTTACATGTTTCCTGTTTCCTCTATATATGTATGTATGATCAAACAATAAGCTAGCATGCAAATATGATATTTATCACACTTTCTGCCTGAATTCATATTTAAGAATCACACATAAACATATGTATTCTCAATAAATCATATTAAAACATTTCTGCCACAGGTCATTATAACAAAGATCAAACACTAGCTTAACAGATCCAGCAGTGTTAACAAAAACCAATTAAAAAACTTGTAACATATGATGTGCTTAATAACAATTGGTATCATTTAGAGACAGTTACATATACCACTGCAAAGGGAGACAACTATTTCTACTCTTAATAGAGTTGAGTTGAGTAATGGTGTTTAATGTCCCAATGGAATCTTTGGGAAAAATGACCTTGTTCCCATCTATATGTCCACTATATATAGTTGATTTAAATTACTTACGTGATCTGAGGAACCATGGCAACTTATGCCACAAAATTTCTCACAACCATTACAAGACTAGTGCTTGAATCCAAGATGTGCAGCATTTGCCACTATGTGATCTAAGAAATTTGTTAATAAAATTGACTGATTGACTGATTGATTGATTGAATGGGGTTAAAGGTTTCTGCCAGGATATTTCTTTTATTATTGAGACATCATCAGCTATAGGTGAAGCGGCAGAAATTTTTACCTTTGCAGTTTGCTCTTGTCAATGTGAAGGGATGGTTCTTAACGTGCCATGACTACTATGACAAAGTGCATCATATCTTAAGGTTTTTTCCAAAGGCCCCCGAAATTTCCAATTGCTGAGTGAGAGTTTGATGAAATAACAGTACATAGCAGTAAATAGCTTTTTTCAAGTCTTGGTGAGACCCAGTCAGGGTTCAAACCCAGACCTACCCAAATATGGAGCGAGCACTCTCCCAACTGAGTTACTATAATGTTAATGTTGATGGAGAGAGGAAAGTTTAAAATTTCAAACCATTATAATATTTTACCTTTATAAGGATATCACAATTAATCTTTTCATGCTTATATATTGGTACTATGAGTAATAGGATATTACAAGTCATTTTATAATATGTTGATTAATACCAGACCAGTGACACAAAATGACTTCAACTTTATATTTATATACATCATTCTGTTTTTATTTACTTATAATTGATTAAATAACTTCAATCATACCTTATACCAGCCATTTATAATTAAATGGAGTAATGGTGTTTTAGATCCCAGTCAAGACTCTTTCATGTATATAGAAGTGGCCAGTTCAGGGATGGATGAGGTAATCGGAGTGCCTGGAGAAAACCACCAAGCTTCGACAAGGGAAACAACAATTTTTCTAAAACTAGAATATGTGCTGAGTGGGATTAAAACCTAGGCATTGAGAGTGGCTGTGATCCACATTTATATAAACAAGCGCTTAAGACCACTCGTGCACCGAGGCCCCCACTTGTTTGTAGGATTTGATACTTGTTAAGGGGTATCAGGAGAATTTTCTGAGTTACTCTCATTCCAAAACTGTGTCATTCTTTTAAAGCTTTACACTTTGAAAAAAGTTGTCAAAATATACTGCAGGAACAGATAAAATTGTCCTTTGATGTTTAAAAAACACTTTCATTCACATATTATACATGTCCTACTTATTGCTTAATTCTCAACAGTTTCATGATCCTCATTGTTGAGACCACTGTGACCTCTGTTGAGCCAAGCCCTTTTGGCATATTATATGCATACTATTACCTTTTCCTAAATACCTACCTACCTTAACCTTTATCCTAGCTTCTCATAAACACTTATTAATTCTTTAGTACTTTTGTAGCCACAGAATATATTACTTGACCTTCTAAATATTTCCTTGATAAAATTTATGGGCTTACCATGCAGACTAAATAATCCTCCTTATCATTAAAGTATAAGTTTTCCCAGTAATAATTCTTTTATAATTTTGTATAACACATCATTTGTAAATATTATATTTATATTTCCTAATTCTTATGAACCTTTTCTCAGCCACCTGTACATGTATCACTACCCATTACTTGCTGATGTGATGTTAAACAACATTACAACCGACTATGGTAGTTATTTGCTCTTTATGAATTGTTACCCTTCTACAACCTATACATAACTTAGATCTTCCTCTTTGTCACTTATTATCTCCCAATTTTACTTGCGTTTTCAGTCCTAGATAACATTAACATCAATGTCTATTGCTGACACATGTAGAGGAAAGCCGAGTCATGATAATAAAATATATCATCCAGTCCCCTCCCCCCATCTCTCCCCCACCCTCATATTTATACACACTTACTTTCTGACCAGGGAGACATGTTTGTTGTTATCAGTTATTTACTAATCTCCACTAAATAATCCGATAATACTGACACACTTACTGGGGAAAGTTGAATCTTGATAAATAAGATACAATCCCAACCCCTTCCATAATCTCCCCCCCCCCCGATATTTACTTACTTTCCAAGCGGGGAGACATGTTCCTTCTTTTCTGTTTATCTACCTCAATATTCTGATAATGCTGACACACTTTCAGAGGAAAGTTGAATCTTGATAATAAAGATAAAATCTCCCCCCTCCCCTTATCTCTCCCCCTCCCCCATATTTATACACACTTACTTTCTAACCAGGGAGACATGTCCTGTTATCAGTTAATCCTTCTCAATAATCCGAATCATTATAATTAAAACACTTGTAGTGGTAAGTTGAATCATGATAATAAAATACGACCACTAGACTTGACTTATCACCTTATACAGAACATTTTCTTGAATCATAGCGCATCATAATAAAAGCCACAAATCATAAAAACAAGTGATACCTCCTTCTTTATCTAAAGTGAAAGTACATTTACAAGTTGGCATTAATCACACCTGGTTAGCGATGTCTTTACATAGCTGTTATTTTGTATGTGGTCACCTGCTGTAGCACCCCCATAACTTATAACATATTTACCTGACAGACCATAATCCAGGTGTAAATCAGGAAAAGTAAAAGCATGAAAATGTATGAACTATACGACAACCTGGTGAAGAAGCAGCATGTTATACATGATAAATACAATATAATACTAACTATAAAACCTCATCTTCTGTGCCACATGATAAATAGTCTGTTTTACACTTAGTACTCACAACAAACAATGCATGCATCATTACATCAGTTTG
The DNA here is from genome assembly GCA_021292105.1 of Anadara kagoshimensis. NCBI lineage: Eukaryota > Metazoa > Mollusca > Bivalvia > Arcoida > Arcidae > Anadara > Anadara kagoshimensis. Next base: position 59,015,934 of record CM037875.1, on the reverse strand, counting down.
GCAGCTGTTATTGCTATGAATTCTCACCCTATTAAACCCAAGGCTTTGTTTTGAGTTGGCCTGTTTTCACCTGCCAATAACACTAAATATTCTAGTATTTAAGTCTGACATATTAAATCATTTGACAGATTGACCATGGGCGAGATTTATTGATTTTTTTTCAACACAAGTATTACTATCTGTCATTTTTCAAGTAGTAGACATGAACCTAACCAGGGGAGATCTAAAGTATTATGATGTGAAAATCATTAACTTTACTACTTTACATTTTATAAATGCCAAGTATTGAGTAATATGTTCTGCTTGAAACTTAATATTTAAATAAATCTTTTGGGGGAAAAATTCACATTAAAAAAAACATTATTTAATAATCGTGAAGAGTTTTTCATTATATTATGAATGATGAATTATCTATAAATTGTAAATAGATTAAATCCCAATCATAATAAGTATTATAATGTAAATATATTTAGTTGACAGGTGTTCTATTTAACTTAATTACAATCAATCAAACCAAGACACCCATTAAAATGCCAATTCATCCTGAAAAAATTTATAAGGATTTAATTACATTTTTTTCTGGACAATAATACCCCTTGATCATTGATTTTACATCATGGTTACTAATAAACTCCTAAGCATGTTAAAATCATTACCCCAGAGTTTCCCCCACCCCGCCCGCCAGCCTGCCTGTAATAACTCTTCTCACAAGTACCTGTCAGGGTAATTTATTAACCTGAACTGTCTGTATCAATGACCGATGTATGATTTTATACAGATGCCACTTGGGTAGATGGATTCTGTTGGGTTGGCTCTCTGTGGGGGAAATTAACCATTTAAATCTTTTAATAAATAATAAGCTGTCCTGGTTGTGAATGATTTATGATTGGCAGGTATTATAAATACAATTTACCTATAGATTGTGATATTTATAGGAAATGGCTTGACATAAATGAAAGAAGGGTATCAATCTTTTAATACCATTTCATTAAATGAAATCCGATAGCAGATTGGTATACAAAAGTTTATTGCAGGGGTTTGACAGGTTGTTCAGTGTAAGGTATGGCAGTTGGGGGGAAATAATATGCACATCAATCAAGGTGTAGAATTTAATGAGAATTTTCTAAAGAATACAATACTTGACAGCTGATCACATGACAGGATTGCACCAACAAATATACATTAGTCTTTTTTAAATTCAAATCCTGGTCTGAGGGTATAAACTAGTGGGTAGTACACAACACCTATCCTTGTTGTCAATGTAAAGTATATATTTTTATTGTGGTGAGACTGTGTGCTTAGAATGAGTAAATGTTTGCTGTTTTGATTAATATGCAAGACTAAGTAATGATTTTTAATGCCGAAATAAAGATTCTTTCACTTATATTGAGGTAGTCAGTTCTGGTGTGGTGAAGGAAACTAGAGTACCTAGAGAAAGCTAGGACCTATGGCAAGTGAAGTGACAAACTGATCTGTCTAAGTTGGACTCAGAACTAGGTGGTAACAGACACTGTGATCTGTAAAGTTCAGACCACTTGGCCACCATGGTTCCTGCTTCAGTTAAAGTTAACTGAGCACAAGTAAAATATTCTTGATTAACTTCAACTGTCTGAAATGACCAACACACAACAGTCCCTTTTTTGATGGACGCTCAACAAAACTGAACATGCTAAAGTCCATTTACGATCCTTTAGTCTCTCGGTCTTTCGTAAAATTCTCTAAAATGAAACGTTTTATTGTAAAAGTAAAATCGTACATTTATTATACAATTCATGCCGTAATTAATTTTTAATATTTCTATCCTTAAACTTTTTTCAGTTTTGCCCCATAATCCGTAAATTTTTGTCAATTTTGAGCGACAGCTATTTTTTCTAAGTCCTACATTTTGGTCGAAACCATTTCGGACAGGGAAATACTGATCTAATTTGCATAAGAAATACTTATCGACAATATGTTGATACGCAACACTACCCATGATTGACAGGGACGGATATTGTTTTCATAAATTTGTTTATAAAATTACCCAAAATTATTTAAATTTATCCACATGTGGTGTTATAGTTCTGCACGAAAGAGTACGTTATGTACTAAAAATTTTTGTTTACAAGGTTTTTGTATGAAATATAGCATTCTTGCCACAATTCACGTGTAAATCATTATTTGAGACAACATTCTCTCTCTCTCTCGTTGTACCATAATTCTTACTGAAATTTATTTAAGAACGATGATACTCAACCTTGACAAACTTAAAACAATTCACGTGCAAATCATTATTTGAGACAATGCTCTCTCTCTCTCTCGCCCTCTCTCTCTCTCTCTCTCTCTCTCTCTCGTTGTACCATTATTCTTAAATGGTAAATTATGATAACTAATTAAAATTATAAATCGTGTGTACGGATAAGTAGAAAGACTGCAAGAACTTCGTCAAATCTACTTGGTGGTTGGCAAGAACTACCGTATTCATGATCAGGTGTACACGTGTTGTAAAAGTCGGTCAACTTTGACTTTAGCAATTTGGTAACCGGATTATAATAACAAATATTTCTGATCGTTGTAGCAGAAAATATGAATTAAATAATAACGATAAATCAACAACTGTGTAGATTTTTAGAGACATTCACTTAAAAAAAAGTTTTAGGAAAACTGGTTGTGATATGAATATACACGTGGTTGGGGTGACTATCTTCGTATGTGTAAATGACCGTAACAGAAACTGATTAGCATATGTAAAACCCTCTCACTCCTGTTTTTGGTATCGCCGCAAAGGTTAGGAAAATGGCGCTAAAATAATTTACATAGCGATATCGAAGGCAATATTAAAAAGTTTTAATATGAAGTAAAGAGTGTAGATTAGACACCTGTTACAACAGGCCACATTACGGCATGGGCTTGTTTTCACGATGCAAAAAGCTATGATTTTTATTCACACGTTAACCCCATGAAAAGGGACAAAAACCAAGAGACTAATTGGTTGTAAACAGACTTTAGTTTCACATTTGTGCAGACGGCTTTCATCATAAATTTGGTGAAGGCGTACATTTTTTAAATCAGGTCCCTTAATTCTAAGTCAATTCAGTTGCCCACAGCTGACAACTGTTAAATAATAAGTGTAAATGAGCAATGTCCATTTGTTTAAGATGAAGCAACATCATTTTGTCACTGTATAATTCATTGTAACATCTTTTGATATTTAAATGAAACTTTATAACAAGATATCATCAGCTGTTACAGCACATTTTTAATCATTTATATAAATAATTTTTTTAAATGAAAGGATAAATTTATCTATTTTCTGTTCTTCATTGACATCTGTAAATTATCTTTAAGACAACCAAGTAGTTGATCAGATGATGAGTTTTGTTTTCAAGATGAAATTAACATGACAGTTTGTCAAGTCCAATAGCAGGCTGACAGAGTGTTTTAAAGATCTTAAAAGTGAACAGCCTTCTTGTCTAGTTTAAAAAAGTTATACCCAGATATAATAGCTTTCCCTGCAATTGATGTTTCAACAAGTATTATCCCCTTGTTCTATGATAAGAGTTATTTCCCTTTCCAGTTTCTAGCATTATGTGAAAATAATGAAAACTTGAAGACTTAAACTGGGACAGATCACATCTCCTAGCTAAGTGGGTAAGAAGAGTAAAAAATAAAGCAGGATTTAACAAAATTGGTTTAAAGTTGTGCTCAAGCTAATCTTGATTAAGTATAGAAAGTGTATAGTAACTTCTGTATATCAAGTTAAACTTGGGTCTCAACCTATTTGAATATCCCCTGTCTGAGTCAAAGCCAAGATAATGGTATTGAAATGTTATAACCATACAAAAGGGGCAGAAATTGTCTATATAGCAACAAAACAAGACTGGTTAAAACAAAAACGAAAGTAAACTGGAAAGTCAGGAAATTTGAAAGGATACAGTAAGCAGGCATCAAAAGTCAATTAAACTGAGATTGATCATAGAGATAAGCCGTGAGTGGACAGGAATGGCAGACAGTAAGGAATATGACATGATTGAACAGAATTGATATAAGGTTATCTGAATGAATATCTGATCAACATTTCAAGTGTCATTTATCATTGTTATCACATTACATAGATCCTTCATATTGTTAGTATATAATGTCCTTCAAATGATAAATATAGTCTATATAAGTCTTGTCACTTCACTGATAACGTACATAATAACTTCAAAATATCTCTACAATTGTCTGCATGGATACATATGGCTCAACTTTTATTTTTGTTTTACAACATCATTATTTATATAAACACACACATGAGGCTGCAGATGAGTTGGTGTTGTTAAACTGTGTTGTCTTAGAGAACATGAAGTTGATGGTAAGGAACATAGTCAACAATAAAGCAAACTCAATTAATACAAGAAACAAAACAACATAACCCAAAATGAGGCTGCAGGTGAGTATTAAGTTATGCTGTGTTGACTCAGATATTTGCAGTTGAAGAACCTGCATTTGGTGACAATCATCACAGCTATAAAGACTCCAAAACAAAGGAAACACAAAATAAGAAGAAAGACAACACAAGATATAAACACACACATGAGACTTGGGATGAGCTAGTGTTAAGCTGTGTTGTCTAAGAGAACAAGAAGTTGATGTTAACGGACATGGTCAAAAAGACTACACAACAAAGCAAACTCAATCCAAGTAACAAAACAACACAATATATACAAGCACACACATGAAGCTGGGATGAGTTAGTGTTAAGATGTGTGAACTCTGATATTTGAAGCTGAAGAACATGATAACCAGCATAGCCATAAGATGCAACAATAAAGTAAATTCAATACAAGAAACAAGACAACACAAGATATAAACACAAATTGCAAACAATGCACTATATATCAGTTCACATTATTGCTTGTTTTAGCAATTTTACTTTACAGATGAAATAAGCACAGTTATATTTTAATACTCTGAGCTTATTGTGTACAAATCAGTCATTATACTTGAATTTAATACAGATTATTGTTGTAATTGTTTGGGCATCTTTTAAAGAAGGAGGTTTCTGAATGTCAGAATACAATTTACCATATCAAGATGGTGTATAGTAGAAAACTCTTAATTATTTTCTAATATTAAAGTTCAATTTTAATCTACAATTCGTGGAGAAGAATTTATAATTAGTAAGGTTAACATTTCCAGCACAAGAACCACATGTATTTATATCCTGTTGTTAGCACCTTGCAATACCTGATGAGGTGAAAATCGCAAATACAAGGATGATAATTATGTAGGGATTGGTAAAAATTAGTTACAAATCCTTCCTACCAATCCCAATGGTGACAAGACAAAAACTGGGAATGTAAATTTTGGATTTATATCATAGGAATATATTCCACAAATTTTATTTTCAGATTATTATGCTTTATAGTTTATAATATAATGAAAACAATAACTCATTTAGTCCTGTATAAATCAACTAGAACTGTGTTGTCTCTACTAAAACCTTCAGTCTAAATCACAGATCAACAAATATAAAGTCTACAATAATCTAATACACAAATTAACCATGTTTAAAATAAATTTCCCAAAGTATTTTTAAAAAATATTTCAATACAAACACAATGGCATAATTATGTGTATTAGCATATTATAAATCAAATATTTCTAATAAAATCATCATGACCAATTGTTTTGTTTAACCTATGATATTGATATTAAAACAATAACTCATGTATCTCCAGATCTTGTTACTCTACCAAGAACTGCCATGTCTATATGGCTGCTGATGCTGATGCTGCTGAGTTTTTATGTTTTCCGCTATGAGACAGGGTTCTGATTCATTACTTAAATCTGTCACCATTCTCTCCTGATTAAAGCTAAATTTGATCTCAGTAATAACTTGTGATCACCATCAATAACTATGGACTAAATAACCTTTGTTTGCTAAAGATTCCTGTTTCTGATATTTTGTGACTTTTCCCCTTTGATTTTGAGATATGTCGTGTGTGTGTGTGTGTGTGTGTGTGTGTGTGTGTGTGTGTGTTAAGTATTCCTTTGGTGAGGTAAGGAAGACTATGTCTGGTCCTGTGTGTGTGTGTGTGTGTGTGTGTGTGTGTGTGTTTAGTATTCCACTGGTGAGGTAAGGAAGACTATGTCTGGTCGTGTTTAATGCTACACTTGACAGGATTGATGGCTATAAGTCATGTTTACTTTGACAGGTTGACAATAAATGTTGTTTCTCCCCAGTCTTCACTTAGGGGGAGTTTATTGATTTTCAATTTCATACTGGGAAAGCTATCACATAATGATTGTACACCACACCTGAGGTAATGAATCGGCCAAATTAATACAGAGTACAACTACCAAATTAATGACACATCCTTAATACCCACATACAACTACCAAGTTCATGACACATCCTTAATACCCAGTACAACTACAAAGTTCATGACACATCCTTAATACCCAGTACAACTACCAAGTTAATGACACATCCTTAATACCCAGTACAACTACCAAATTAATGACACATCCTTAATACCCAGTACAACTACCAAATTAATGACACATCCTTAATACCCAGTACAACTACCAAATTAATGACATATCCTTAATACCCAGTACAACTACCAAATTAATGACACATCCTTAATACCCAGTACAACTACCAAATTAATGACACATCCTTAATACCCAGTACAACTACCAAGTTAATGACACATCCTTAATACCGTTACCCAGTACAACTACCAAATTAATGACACATCGTTAATACCCAGTACAACTACCAAGTTAATGACACATCCTTAATACCCAGTACAACTACCAAGTTAATGACACATCCTTAATACCCAGTACAACTACCAAGTTAATGACACATCCTTAATACCCAGTACAACTACCAAGTTAATGACACATCCTTAATACCCAGTACAACTACAAAGTGAATGACACATCCTTAATACCCAGTATTATCAATACTGTATATTATCAATATACAGCAAAACCTGTTCCTAAAGGCCACCCAAGGAAACCAGAAAAAGTGGTCTTTATATACAAGTTTAAATAACATGAATGAAGAACAATTTGGATACAATTCTACTGGCCTTTATAAGCAGGTGGCCTTTAAGACAGGTTGGACTGTACAGTAAAAACTGGCTAAATCAAACCCTCACCAATATTAAATTAAGACCCAAATTAACAAAGATTCAACCTGCAAACAAGATAAGATTATGTCCCTTAGCTTATTGTTATTTTCACTGTATACATAATTCATGGACCAAAAATTTATTAAATACATCAAAAAACCATGAAAAGAATTGCAGTAAAAACCTACGCCTACCACAGTGTCATCTAAATAAAAATTTCCAATAACAAGGATAAGGAATAAAAATTCTTGAGAAAAAAATGTAGTATTTCAAAAAAGTTTTATGTCTATGGTGTAATAAAAATACTAAATCAAATTTCTATCTGAATACTAAACCTAAATCAAGTAATACATGTACCATAAATTATTTATTTGCATTAAATCTGTGAATTAATTATAAATTTATTCAACATCTATTTTTAATTTTTTTTGGAAATAACAGCAATAAATCTTATATTTTAGCACTATCATCTATTTCTAATTTTTTTCTTTTTTAAATGCATTTATGATTTTTTTTTCTAAGTTACCCCTTATATATTTAAAAAAACCCAGCTTGAATAAATCCAATAATGATGAAACTAACAAATTAACAAAATATATTCATAGTAAAATGAAACTAAAATTTTCAATTTTCCAATTTTTTTTCTTCCGTTAAATTAAAAAAATGTAATACAGACCTATTAAATGGTCAGAAGATTTCTCTACTCAAGTGTTGATGAGATAATTACCTGTAATTGTCTTTACTCATCAAACTTCTGATGTCCCTGGCATCTTAAGACGATGGACCACTTACGTGTCACACATATTCACTTCTGTTTTAAATGATTACGTAAATATCTTGTCTTAATATTTGTTTTACAAGATGTTTTATGAAATATGTTAGGAAGATTAAAACCGGGGAATGTCACTTATAACTTTGATGTATGTTTTATGCTTGGTTGTTTTTATTTATGACTTGAGCAGTAAGACTATCACTACTGTCATGTAATTTTAAATCTAACTAAAAGCCTCTTTAGGCAGATTATCAGCACTTTTTCATGTTAAGATATTTGAGTTTGCTGCTACAGAAGCTAAAAGCTTTTCTATCAGCTGACTGACAAAGCTAGTGATTTCATCATGTATCCATGCTGAGAGATGAATTTCAATCAATTTAAATACAAGGAAGTAATGTAAATTTCAACACTGGTATATTTTACATTTTATACAAAAGATTGAGATACATGATTAAAAATTTCCTGTTCCAGATATCACCAGCTATGACGGCGGACTGATTGATGGTTTAATGCTTTATCTGGTACTATCTGACATACACTCAGGGACAATAATGCAAGCAATATAACAACAAACATACTTAGGTCGGATCAAAACCCTAGATTTTATTCGTCACTTTATTTGCTGAATGTCAGTGGTTTTTCATGGGTACTCCAGTTTCCTCCACCATCCCAAACTGATGACCTCAATATTGATAATCTTGATTAGGGGTAAAACAGCACTATTCTACACTTTTAGGTTTTATCAATTTTATTATACATTGTAAGTAAAGATTAAGATAAAGGACAAGTCTCCATGCCATAGGATTTGGATTTGGTCTATTTGTTGGTTGTAATGTTGTTTAGACACATCAGCAATGTTTAGCTATTTCCAATGAGAACAAGTTCATTAATCGCTAAGGATTAGAGATTAAAAGAACAGGGTTGTGTATGCCTGAGATGTTTGAGTGTGTTTTATTATGTGCCTTGTACTTTAATGTGCTAGCTCACAGAGTCAGTATGCCTCAGACAAGCATACCAATCTGCTAGTCACATTAAACAGACACTGTGTTAACTAGTAGTAGATGTACTCTGTCTTCTTAATACCACAAGCCAGGTTAGCTAACCAAATTTCAAATTTAAGTCTTTTGTATGACCCAGCCATGGTTTGAACCCATGACCCCCACTGTTGAGATAGAAGCTCTATTACTGATCACTGAGCCAACCAGGTGGTTTGTTTGCCTTAAAGTGAAGAAACACTATGTGTATTTTATACAGCATTGGTTGGAATGGTGTTTTACTCTACAATCAATAATTTTGAAGCAGTCAGTTCAGGAATGAAAACAAAAACTGGAATACCAAGGGAAAACCACCAACTTTCAGCAAGCAAGTCGACACAGAATCTTCCTTTGAACCTTGAAGGTAAGATTACCACATGTTAGAGATGATGTGTCCAAATTAGGTCAGTGTCATTTTAATGGGGGCAAAACCCAAAGCCTCTAGCATTACAACCACAAATCTGACCACACAATCATTTAACTTGTCTACTGCAAATTATTATATGTCATATATAGTTGTCACAGTCTTTATTCAACTGACCAATGCCAGATATGGGAATTTATCATACTACAGGTGTATAACTCTAACTTAACACAAAGGGAAACACAAACGGCTGGAGCTGGAGAAGACAGGATTGTTTCATACTAAATACAACAGGTTCTCCATTGTATATGATAGTAACATCCCAGTTTCATCCCTGATAACCGTCCTAAACTATTTCTGGCATGAATTCTGGAATTGTTCTAGCCTTTTAGTTCTTGAACTGCTGTGGAACTGTTGTAGGTTTGTTCTAGAAAATTTCTAAGTTTGTATTGGAACTGTTCAATATTTAATTCTGGAACTGGTCTAGAAAAGTCCTTTGCAAGAACTGTACCTTATCAGTACTTGGTTTCTTGGTACGAAAACAGAGTTTCTTATGGGGCACAAAAGTTTAGTTAATTTCTTTACTACATCATTAACCTCTTAAACTTGCCATTCATGGAGTCAAGTAAAGTCAGGTTTAATGGTGTTTTAAGCCCCAGTCAAGTTTCTTTCACTTACATGGAGACAATTAATACCGGGATGGTAGAGGAAAGCTGAGTGCCCAGAAAAAACCACTAACCCTAGGCAATCAAGTTGATAATATGAATGATTAACCTGTAATTGTCTTAATGAAACATAAAACAATAGTGTTTATGTGTTCTGATACTGATCTTCATTAAAAAAATATCGGTGATAAAACTTTCAATCTTGGCTGTTAAAGATGGGATTTATTCATTTATCAAGTGAGTCACCACACTCTATAACTCTAATGGAATGTTTTAATTCCCAATGAATGGCACATTATTACATTATGATAACTATTGTATTTGTATTTGTATGTATATTTTAATTAATCAATATGAAACCAAAATTTTCATTTGATTCCTATAATATATAGTTTTAATTTTACCGTAAATTTAATTTCTTTTAATAATAGGCAGCAATACACATGCTATATTCACATAAAAAATCATATACCAACACACACACACACACACACACACACACACACACACACACACACACACACACACAGGTACATCTATTCCAGACCAATTAGGATTATCTATTCAACCCATCACCTTTATTAGCCTGCCTGCAGGTAGAGGATAGAAGTAGGATACATGTATATATATATACCACTATCAGACTAAATGACAAGACACACATAATGATTACCTTACTGTAAACTGAACACTAAACAGTTGTCTGGACACTGGTCAACTGTCTCAGTCAGGTCATATATTGACCCAATTATCTAAGGTCAATATACATAGCTTAACTTATAACTCAGTAATAATTATCTGACCTTAGGTGACCTCTATTGACTATTAAGACCTTCTAAATCATTTAGTGTCATCAAGAAGCATGCACCAAAGGGTGTCTAAATTCCACATCAGGAGTAAACCTATAAATGCTGAAGACAATATACGATCATGTCCATCACAATAACAAGCTATGTGCAGATAAATACATTTGTTTAACCCCATGCTTTTGGTTCACATGCTAAAAGGTTGAAGTCATCAACCTCAAGGATAAAAGCCAAAGTTTAAAGTGCTAGCACATAATATCGAAGAAACTTGGGTTGCATGGTACCAAGGCCAAGCCAATAATTCATTCCAAAAATCAGTATTTCTGATACCATTACACCAGCAACACTTCTGATGTTGTTGCTTGGAGATTTTAAGTAAAATGAAACACAAGTTTAAGGTGATGTATGTAAAAAGCAACATGCATCCTTAAATCAAATACAATTACTTTTCAATAAATGAAAATTGATAGGTTACTGCAACTTCTTGCTGTTAAAAGCAGAAACAGTAGCATCATATTGCTGACAAAATGTGACAAATTTAGAACACATCTTGACTAGAATCTACAAGTTACAGGAAAGTCACTTTTAGAAATGATTTATGGATGAATACATCATATTTCACAGAGATTGTGATTGAAGCTCCCATGAAAATTTGATATGGATCAAGTGAGTGGAACCATTTACAGCTTTTCTTTGGTTTCTATGTGAGTTTAGTTTACATGGAAGCTTCATTCAGATTTAAACTGCCACATCTCAACTGACAGCTTAGTTTATCATGTTTGTCATGTTCACTTGGCTGATGTCATTGTCTGAACTTAAAACAAACAGAACTCTTTGTTGCCTGTTGTGAAAATATATGCATCTACAGGTAGGTTTTTGATAATTTAATTGCAGTATGCAATTTTATTCACTTTTCCAATGTCAATAAACAGCAGCATTTTGTCTTCACGTACAACATGGAGCTGCAAAACAAACCGCTTTTTAATATTGATTGCTTTCATGTAGATGTTCATGCCATTTGATTTAAATAAACAAGATTGGACCACTAATTAACAGGCTTCACTACTCGCAACAGTTCAACCAATTGACGAACATCAAAAATGGAGACAAGTCTACCAAATGGTCATTTAAAAAAGATTTCAGTTGAATGTTACAACCAAAATCATAAGAAAGTTGCCTACTGCAAGTTTTGTTCTGGAAAGCCTATTTTGCATGTCCTTCAATCAGACAGAACAATAAAAGATATTAAAACTTCCTAATTAATGACACTTAAATTCAAAACATAAGCCATTTTAACTGTATGACAATGAAAATTGATAGTAATATAATGTTCCCAGGTTCAATATTTACAACAGATGCTTCACTGTCAGGTTAATTCATAAAAACCATCAATTCTTCACAGAAAACAGGAAAATAATACAATAAAATAACACATGCTTTTAAAGCATGTCATTAATCTACCTGGTAATATTCTTTCTAATGTGGACTGAAATAAATCAGTTAATTAATATCTGTGAACACAAGGACATTTAAATATACATTATTATATATTATACTGGCACAGGAAATGTTTGAAATAATAATAAATAAAATATTACAAATAAACATATGAAAAAGTTATTTATTGTTAATTAAGTTTTTTAAATCTTTCATAACCACCTGCTAGTCAAAACCTACTGAATCTTATTTATAAATCATTTTTCATAACTTAAATATATCTGTATCTGTAATTAGAGCACCTGTCTATAATGGTGTCTTTGTAAAAATTCAAAACATATATTTTTGACCTGTGAGATTGATTAAGCTAAAGATATCAGTTAGACCTGATTCTGGCAAAAAAAAACCTGGACAATGGTCAAATGACTGACGATAGAAAAGAGAAGATTTGAACAGCTCACATTGAGCATTTGCTCAGATGAACTTAAAATCACTCACAGAAATGTCTCTGTCTTATATTAACAATTGCTTTACTACTTTTTACAGCTGTGAATTATGAGATATATTCAACATCCAGATATCTGTTCACTCCATCTTATTATTTTGTATGGTTAAGTTTTGTTTCAATAGTGTATGTTCAATGTAACAGACTAGATGAACAGTTCTAAGAAAGCAGTAAGCAACATACTTGTATGGTTAGGATTTGTTTAGAAAATGTACCTCAAATGTGACAGAACAGATGAACAATTTCAATAAAGCAGTAGACAGCAAACTTTACTCATATCTTATATTTCTTATCCACTTTCTGCTATATGGAATTTATTATTCTAGTCTGCTCATAAATTAAAACTATTTGAATCATTAAAAATCTATTATGTTTGATGTATGTCTATATGGTGTCTGAAGAAAATTTGAAACACTGCTGCACCCTGCGAAGACCAGGCAGACACTGGTGCACCAACAATTACAAATCAATGATTTATTTAATGTAAAACACACATTAAAACAATATTACAACAATAGAAAGTGATTCAATATCCATGTTCTTATTTCAGACTTTATTCAAACAAATTACAGTCGATAATGGCTCCACTGATATTTGTAAATATCTGAAATAAAGACAGAGCTGAAAAAACAGTCAGAAAACCTCTACAGTGATAGTGTATCAATCAGGAATTATACACAATATTGTATATGTAGCACAGCTCTCTTCATTACCTATCCAGTCTGATTTCATGATATATGACCCAGATTAGATTCAATCAAAATATTTATAGCATGGTCCATAGCATCACACAAAAGATTTATGATAATTTTCCTGTCAAATTGTGCCTGGCAGTTATACAAAAACATCATAATTCATAGTCATCTGGTAGACTAAGAGGGACCAAACAAATCATGTGTTCCCATGGCAGTTGATGGCTTCTGACAGTTTCCATGACAACATCATTTAAAACATCTATCATTGTCATTTAGAATGAATCTCATCAGTAACTTTCAATCAATTTGTTTTTTAAGGAATGTAAAATGGGGTAGGGTAGGGAGAAAGGTAGAGATAGAAATGCAGAAAATGCAAGCTGCAACTTCTTAAACAGGTGTCAACTACCAGGTAAATTAATTAAAAATGAAATACATTAATATTACCGGTAATTGATCAGTAATTGATACTTACTATATATATATAAACAGAACAAAAAACCTATATTTATTTAATGTTCCAATAAAAAAAATACCTTGGCAAAAACATCTACATTTGTGAAAAATTACCATAATAATGGTTTTGTGTCTCAAATATGTACTAAAGCAGAAAAAAAAAGAAAAAGAAAAACAAGGTTAATTTTTTATTATTTGAAGGTTTATCAATAACCAAGCCTGACTGAGCAATCTAGCAAGTTTGTCTGACATTACTAATAATGAAATGTGATTTATATGATAGCCTTAGACTGATTAGAGCTATTATGGGTCTCCAATGGAAATTAAGATCCATTGCCTATAAAGTTTCTGACACTTGGTGTGATTTCCTATCCTCCATGTCACAGCAGCAAAATTCATCAGTGGCAACCATAAAATATGACAATAATTCTATCTGTAAATCAAGTAAAAACCATTTGATAGACCTGTGTACTAACATAAAAAGGATTGGCATAAATAATGGATACGGCAGCAACATCGGCAGACATTATGCTGGATGTTGTAGTCTGTAAGGGTAAAATAAATGGCAAATATATATAATTTCGTTTGACAGGAAAACTGTGATCTAAGATCTGATATGTATTATTGTATTAAATATAGGCAAACATTTATTGATATTTCTGGAAATATGTAGAACAATGCAGAATGTTTAGTCCACTTAATTGAAATTGAATTGTTTGTCCAAAATTGTTCTAATTTGTGGGAAAATGGGTTAAAGCAGTATCTTGTCTCATAACAACATGGGGACTTTTTTTCTTAAGGACAGCAGATTATCCAGAAAACTTCAATTTTCAAGATATCGTAAATGAGATGACAGTAAATTTAAGTCATCAACCTAGAAATGTACCAGTCTTAAGGCAACCATTTTTCCTTAGATGTATAAAGGTCTCGATACCATAATTATCCAAATTAGTAAAATCACCAGTGAAGTATGGGACAAATTTTCAAACATGATGGTTTCAATTATTCTATTGTCAACTTTCCTTTTCTGTTTCTACTGTAATTGTTATTTAATACACTATGATAGAGTTTTTTCCACTACAGGAACTTTATACAACAATGCAAGCTGTTTATAAATAAATTGTTGACTCAGGGATTTTGCAAGCTTAGGTTTTATCAAGGATATAAAAAGTTTTATGACCATCATCACAATATTGCAGATATATAGAGTATGCTGTCTCCGAGTCTGTATACATCCAAAATTATCTTGGATATAATTGATGCCCCATACTCCCATGTTCTTTTTATTCTCAATTTTAATTTTGCAAATGGCAAGTGTAGCTAGCTAAACAGAAGACGCTTACCTTTCTGAGCACCTAGCCTCACTGTCCTAGTGAAAATTAACATGTTTAACTTAATTTGTTGGTTTTCAAAGTTTTTACTTTGCTTTTGGGATTGTGATTTGAACACGAACCACTATGTTTGTGTTTGATAATTTTGATATATATTATAATGACCATCTTATGGTTCTTCTACTGCTGCAGTATTTATCAATACCAATAGGCGACTTTCATGCAAAGGTTAAAAGAAGGTATTTCTGAACAAATCTGTACAACAGATAATATGTAGGTGGTCCATATTACCACAGGTAACATATTAAAAGATTTGTAACTGTGTACTATAAGTTTTAGTATAAAAACTGACTGTTGTAAACAACAGCTTAACAATAACTATGACATATTTATGTTGATGTTGAATCATTTGTAATGATTAGTCCCCAGTGGACAACAAACCACCAAACACCTGGTTTATCCTTCCACAGTGAGGACGACAGACTTGTGGCCAGTTTGACAGCCATAAGGAGCAGTATTTCTAAGCCACGGAACATTACACAATGACAGATAATGTACATGTTTATAGTGACACCAAGGCTATAACTTTGATATTAAAGTGACAGTTATTAATAATATGAAACAGCTTGGACAGGTAGAACAAGCCAGAAAAAATACTAATTGGATGTGTCATTGATCCTAAACCTTGTGTTTCTATCAGCTTCACATCCCCACTCACTATATGTGTAATATATTAACAACACAAACAAAGCCATTAACACAAGATTTATGCAAAATGCTGTCATCAAACAACGGACATAAAAATGACCAATTACCGTATAAAAAATATATAAGAAATGCAGTGGTCAAGAATTTTGCTTTCATTTCAAAGCAAGACTGTCAATTTTGAAAGTTAACGAGTGGAGTTGTTGCCCAAGTCAATCAATTTTCTTTCATTTATATTGAGATGACCAGTGCTGAGATAGTGGAGGAAACTCGAGTGCTTTGAGAAAACCATGAGCAATGGCAAGTGAACTGACAAAATTTCTGTGTGAGTGGGATTCAGACTTGGGCTGTGAGAGGTGCTTTGGTTTGTAAGCATGTTTACTTTAGACTAATTGGTCACCAAGGTCCCTGGAAAGTTGAAAAGCCATCAAGAATTGTCTGAAATAAATTGGTAAAAATTTTACGTGGTTATTTAAATCTTCAGATTTCCATGATTGGCATTGGCACTCAACTTGAAAAAAAAATTATAATTAATACCAAGATTGTTAAGAGATTAAAAACTTCAAAATTATAAAAAAAAATAACCACCATTATGATTTCAAATGTTTTAAAAAGAAATATATACCTTTAAAGAAACAAATGAACATATTTAACAGACAAAACAGAATATAAGCTGTTCAGAACAGTGTAAATTATGACATATTTGAGCACCATAATTTACATAAAACGACCTTCTGAAACTGTAATCTGTCAGCAGCTGGTAGGAAAATCCTCTATAATATTTGACAAAAGCGATCTATATCTTTTGTTGAAAAGTTTGTTTTCAAAGTTTAAGTGACAAGATTTTGTTGTGGTGCAGACAAGTAGGAAGCAGAAAAGCAATAAACAACTTGACTAATTCATCAATGTCTTGTTGATCTTGTTGGTAATAATTTACTTGTTATACTTCAAGTCATTATTTACAGCAAGTATTCAAAATCGGTATGCAGCAACCATAAACATACTACATTCTTCATGTTAGAAAACAATTTCTTAGATAAATTAATTAAAGACGAAACTTAAGTTTTTGATTCAAGTATTCAAAACTTTTGCATGATAAACATGCAGAATACCTAGTACTATGAAACAAATTACCGTACATGTTCTGGTGACAAAATTAAGTTGTTAGTTCTTACATCATCTTTCATCATGTGGATATAATGCGGCGTAAAAGAAATAAATTCAGGGGTTAGCATGTTACCAGTACACTTCTGCGAAGAAACATGTCCAACAATTAGTGTCTTATGTTGTAAAGTAATAACTCAAGTCACGACTTCAAGTATGATAAACAATGGTACTGTACATTGTACTTAAAACAAGAATGTCTAAACCGGATAAAGAGATTCCATGTTTTCACACACAATTACTATGATACTGATGGTGGTGACCAAAGGACTCCCTAATATGTATAAAAATTATATTTGCATGTAGTAAAAATTTGATGCAGAGCAGCCAATTTACAGAGGTTATAATTATGGCATTATGTTCTAAAGAGAATTCAGTTCCTTCTTGGCATGTAGAACACTATAACCATTGTGGTCAGCAAAAAGCTTAAAAATACCCCTAAAAAAATTATAACCCCTGCTGGAATACTTTAACAGTCTCAACATACTGATTAGAGAGAAGTGCTTCTCTATGTCCATTCTGCTGTCTCTGACAGTTACAATTGCAATGTCAATACTATTTTAGACAGCACAAAATTATTGCAATATGGTCTTTGTTATTTTGACATGACTTTTGCAGAAAAGGGAAGAAACATTAAATTGAAATTTCTAAAAGTTACCACCTTCATAGTTAAAGAAACAATTGCAACACCATATAACAGCAACAACAGAAAACCAAATTTGTTACCAACTTTGTACCAGAGCAGTATAATGAAGATACTGACTAGAATTCCACGGTTATTGTTAAACATTTGTTTGAACTACAAAAGGTTTATAAGGTGTTTGTGTGAAAATGTGTGTGAGTAATGTGTCTTAGTGGAGCTATATGTTACAGAAAAATACCTCAGAAAGAACAATGATTATTCTTACACAAATATATTATATGTCATCTGCGTGAACACACAGTAATTTGTTACCTACACCTATAATGTTTTCACCTACCTTGTCAACTATGATGGGTCTGGCTATGGACATGGACATTTATTTACACCTGAACTTGGACCTTACCCTTCAACTCTACAAACTCAAGCCAACAGAAAAACTAACTAATTAAATTATACCAGAACAACTAACCCATCACAAATATCTGGAGAGGTTTAACAAACAGATTAGTAACAAGTTTTATGATACAAGCATGACCAAAGGGTAGAAAGTTACTTTATTAGAACCAATGTCAGTCAACTAAATGTCAATGTTCACAAAACAACACAGTCATCTATCAGCAGGACAAATGTTTTCCTTCTTAAATAAAATAAATGATAATTTTCTTTTGCAGTTTAATAGTTAAAGAATTTTTAATTTTTTTACCAATGTGTGTGTGTATGTGAGTGTGTGTGTGTGTGTGTGTGCCACTTACAAATCTGTTCTAACAATAAAACAATGTGGTTCGCCATTATACCTTAAACATTATTTCTGTGACAGACTAAAGCAATACAGTTCTTTATCGGTAGTTCACCACCATTAGTGACACGCTACTGCACTTTGAAATAACAATACCAAATTAAATCAAACAGCATGGGTTAGCTTTATAAAGAAGATTGAAGCCCACAAATGCAAATTGTGGCACGACTATGCAGGTTTTCTTTTGTTCTCGGATGTTCAATAAATCCCCATACAAGTGAATAACTTGTAGGGGCGGACCCTAATTTCCATTGTCCTCAACCCAAAACTGTGCTGTAATTTAGTTACAGCACCGTTTTACCGTGCTGTAAGTGAATTACAACAAGTGGTTACGGTGACCTGGGTCAAATTAAGGACAAGATCATTTAAATAAAACCAAAGCAAACATTACACACAATTAAAGCAATCCATTTTAATCCAAAGGGCTAGTATGGCATGATGTTTGAAAAAATGTCACATATTTCCATTTGAATTTATTTAGCGGTAAAACCGTCACTGTAATTGTTCCTAAGAATCTGCTTCAACTATTACACAACATATAATGTCCTTAAGTTTTCAATGTTTTAAGATAAAAACAAGTAGTACAATTTTTGTTTCTGTAAGTTGCACTAAAACATATTCCAGGCTCTCCTAAAATACAAAAAAATCCTTTTTTAATTTAAACATATTGATACAAATTGAATACAATAAACCAATATAAAAATGTTAAATTCATTCTTTAAAACAGTTTTAATATTTAAATGTAAGCAGGGGTTCAAAATTCCATAGGTTCGGGGTTTGGAACCTATATATTGATTTTGCAATGGTACCCTTGTTATAATTTTAACTATATAAGTCCAATGGACCTGCAGTTTATTTTAAAAAAGATTAATACTGCTCATTCTAATTGCATATGGACATTTCAGTGTTGATTTTGGACTTTCACAAGCAAAGGGCGGTGGACCTTGCATGGCAAAACATATTTAACCCCTAGTAATAATGTATTATCTCTAATTATGAAACTCTTAACATTGGCAACTCATTGTATATTTATATTAATTACATAATCACTTTTTGTATAATATACAGATTCAATTTTTGCAATATACAGATTTTTCTAAATGGTTATCTGAATTAAATTTTTAACGTATTCAATTTACTATTCCACTCAAAACTATTATTTAAGCGACTTTTTAGTATACAATAGTACTCACCCATTTTCGTCTATCCTCTTCTACAAAATGTGACAAACTAACACACTTTCTAACCTGGAGAGATGTTGGGTACAACTGACCACTGATTGATGAGTTATTAATTTGGTCATGTTTGCTCTTAGATTGTTAGATGACCATGCTTGCCATCTGTCACACATGTGAATTTTTCAAGGGGTTTAATAATTTGCATATTTTTGAAATTTATTTTATTTCTAACACAGCAAATTCATGTCAATAATGTGTCGTGCCACAAATCATTTATTGAACGAGAAAGTGTGCTGTATTGACTGTATTGGGAATGACAGTCGAGAGGTGGGACACTCGTTTGCTACGCAAACTCGTGATCACCCCTCGACTGTAATTCCCAATACAGTCAATACAGCACACTTTCTCGTTCAATAAATAATACTTACAAAAAGTGTCTCAGAACACTAGCCTTTTGTAATTGCTATTAGCTATATGACACTGGAGACTATTTGTGTGTCAACACTGATGCAGACCAAACACCACTGAACATTTCTTTTAACAAAAAAATCTATGTTCATTGTTCTTTCTATACCAGAATTCAATGAGTTCAAATACTAGAAGACATATATTGGCAGTTTGAGGAAAAAAAGCATAAATAGTTTTCATTTTAAACCTTTTCTCCAAACTTAACAAAAAGGAAAAGGAGGTATTGCTGTATATGAAATTACTGTAGGAACCATACTCTTGTAACAAGACAGATTCATGATTGAACTGAATTATCTAAAACAATATATACAAAGATGAGAAATTGTCTGGAAAAATACAAGATGAAGGAATAAAATACAGGTACTGGTTTATGTGAAATCGCTGTAGTTAGGCTTACTCTTGTATCCAGATGCCAGGATTGGACCATGTACATAAATATAGATTACGAATTATCTTAATGAATGCAAGGCTATAAAACTAAATTGATATTTTACACAAGGAAACATTTTACCTGAATGATGTAGAAAACTGACAAAACCACTCAATTTATGATTGACATATGTCATTTAAGGTATAGGAAGTATTTTACCAGCAGCTTCCTGTCTAAGTAACTACAAGCCATGCTGTACTGATTTGTATTAAGCTATGATGGGAATTGTAAATGTCTTAATCCATCAACTAATTACTTGTCAATTTCTGGAGTAAAGATAAAACACACAACATCAACAAAAACTACCATTATAATTTCCCTGTTGTAGACTTTCCCAGATTCTTTTTTAGTAGTTTTATGGTTTTATTGTCTGCGGAGTTAGAATTATTCTGGGTGTAGAGATGAACATAAAAGCCATCAAGTTAAATGTATAATCATTATATTTTACATAATTTACAAAGGCTTGATATGATTTTATCAGTTCTCCTACATTATTATGATATAATAGCAAATATACATAAATATAGCTGTAAGTCACTCATATCAATAGTTTGTGTAATGGATCTAGATGGTGGGCTTAGTGATTTATTTCAAATTGAAAATAATATATTTTTCTTTGACCCAAAAAACTATCAATAACATGTTATACAGCAATAAGATAATAAAAAGTGTTAGTTTGAACTATTTTAAAATGATTACTTTTACCATTTTGAAAGCATATTCTGGTTTAAGTAAATATTCACACACATCCAAAGAACTACTGCCTTTGTTGAACATAAAAGCTGTATGACAATTTGGTGATCAAATTTTCATTTTGAGAAACCTATAGAGTGGTTCTTGTTTCTGGATACCAATACTTTATACTCAGGTTCTGTCTGATCACAAAAGCTTTGTATATGAAAAGAACTGGTTTCTGTGTTGGACACCAAAGCTGTATGCATCTTGATGATCACATTTTTCATTCCAGAAGACCGAAGAACTGGTTCTTGTTTCTAAACACCAATGCTTTTTCAAGTTCTGTCTGATCAAAAATGGTTTGCCTATTAATTAAAGCTTAATTGTATGGGGAATTACAGTATTGGCAGTGTTTATTTTCTTCAAGACACTTCTTTATTCATCTAAAGTGAATGCTGTGACTTTTGTATATTGCATTGTGCTTTATGACTTGCTTATTTCTTTGTTTAACTAAAATGACTGTAGTCATATATATTTTTTTGTTTTATCTGTCATCATTTTTTGACATTGTTTATCCTAACATCCTAAATGGAATCAGTCTGAAGTGATTCTAATTTTTGTCTACATAGATGTATGTTTTTACATTATTCAATACCCATGATTCAGATGAAATAAAAAATAATCCTACCACTCCATGTCCGAATCACAATACCAAAACAAAAGCAAAAACTTTGCAATGCCAATTTAAGTTAAACATGTAAACTTCTACAAGGGAAGTGAGGCCATGATTCATATTAAATCAAAAACAAACACACCAATGATGTCCAAATCACAATCCCAAAGGAAAGCAAAAACTGAAAAATTAAGTTAAACACATGAAATTCCACAAGAGAAGCCAAGATGGAAGTACCAGAAGGGTAAGCACTAAAATCAGAAGTATGAAATACTAACATGCAAATTATTATAAGACTAATCTAAATATTTGAAATTTTACTTGCATAATATGTGTAAAATAATATTGATTTTTTTAATGTTTAACTTCAACTTTTTAAATCAATTGTTTGTCTTAATTTTGTCATTTAAATAAATTTTGATATTTCATTAGCTTCACTGCTGGTGTACTATTTTGAAAAATATCTTATACATTCTTAGACAGGTAAAATTGATTGATTTGTGTATATAAATTAGATAAGAAAAATTATAATTCAAGAAATGTCAAAAATTGAAGGATTTTTTTAAGTATTTATATCAGATAAGCTGTGAAGATATTAACATCAAAGCACAGATTAAGACAAATGGTGGCGTCTAGACAAAAACCAACACAAATCACAGCAAAAACGAACACAAATCACAGCTAGATTTAACTACCTAGGCCTGTAACAATGGGTCAGAATAGTGAAAAAATGAATATGTCACAAATAAATATAGATACTAGATACTAGACTAGTATATCACACAACACTTGACCTAGACCTAACCAGACACATCTCAAAACCAACCTGTCACTCTGATATATAGAAAGCCATATTTGATCATATGTTATATCTTAGCGTTTTTAATCTGTCTAATTTTACAGCAGATATCATCCTAATGTCTAAGACATCTAGACTAGAAGATGTCATAAAAATATCTCACAAAAATATAGTTTAATGCATACATATAGATATAAAACATGACACTATAAGCAATATTAAATGAACTTATGAAACTGTAATTGACAACCGAGACAAGATGGTCTCACTTTTCTTAAGTTGTGGAAAACAAGCCTTGAATGATCTAAAGATGCTTTACCAAATAAACCAAAACGTCCAGCCTTTTTCCTATATATCTGTAAATAATTTTAAACAGTTGCAAGCCTATTGTAAGCCTAAGCTTAGTAAGGACCTCAAAAGATTTGATGGTCTTGCCACAATATTGTTGATATGTGTGACATTTATGATTCCAAAATTTGACATCCAATAGTTCCGTGATCCTTTCACTTTCATTTTTGATTTTACATATGGCAGGTGTAGCTAGCTAGACAGGAGGTGTTTACCCTTCCAGAGATTTTCCTGGTGGAAGTTCACATGTTTCACTTAAATTGTCAGTTTTCAAAGTATTTACCTACCTTTTGGAAATGTGATTTGGACATCAACTGGTATGTTTGTTCTTTGATTGCAAATGGTTTGACAATTGTAAATTTGAAATGAAAAATCATCCCAACAACATAAAACTAAACATTTCACCATCCAATGGCAAAGGCAATTTAACTACAAATATTGCCATGTATCATATTAATGTGTAGTTTAATGAACTACTGGTACTCTTTTTCAAAATACATTTGTTGAACTTAGAATCAGATGCAGATTTCTGAGGTCCGATATGACAATATAGATCATTGATAATATTTAAATTTTTCAGAACATTTGTATCAGTAGCAAATTAAAGTCAATATGGTGTGAATTATTCATTCCAGAGCCACTATATGAAAGGTTTTGATCAGTTAATATTAACATAAAGTATCAATCACAATAGGTGATATGATGTACAGATACATAACAAAGTACACAGGTATCCATCAAAGTCGTTAACTTCAGACAGGTGTGAGATACTCATTAATAAATTGATTAAAAAGGTTACTATGGCAAATAAAAAATGTGTGGACTAACTTAAAACCTTTAACCTTTCAAATATCTAAAATGTGAACTGTGATAGAAAATATGTGTAGATAGTCCAACCTCCTGAACGACACCTCTATATAAGACCACTGCTTATCAGTAGAATTGTATCTAATTGTTCTTTATTCATATTATTTGAACCTGTATATAAAGGTCACCTGTCCATAAAGGTCACTGGCTGGTTTCCTTGGGTGCCTTAAGACAGGTTTGACTGTATATTAGCAGTCCATGCATTAACTCCAGCATATATACAATATGTACATATGTATCATAATCTGCACATATGTGTACCCGGTAATCATGTGATATCTTTTACCTTTTCAAATATCTAAACTGTGATAAAAATACAATATGCCAATATGCTGTATCAGCAGCCCATACATTAACGTGTAATTATGTGTGTATCATTAACCTATACATATGTGTTATTACGTGTGATAAGTAATTAGGATGTTGATTGTTGGAGTTTAATGTCCATTGTAGCCAATGTGCAGACAGTAATGTAATTAGAATGACATGTATTATACATTTTATAAGATATATCTATAAGATTAACTATTGGTATATAATGAGCTGTGTGCTATATAAACTGACACTTAACTAGCTGTAATGTATGTGATTTTGAAGGATTGCATATCTTATAATTATCACTAAAACTTTTTTTTGCAACACTAGACAGTTGCTAGATATCCTATACAGTCAAACCTGTCTGTAACGGCCTGCTAAGGGAGCCAGTAAAAGTGGCCTTTATATACAGGTTCTTATAATATGAATAAAACAATTAGGATACATTCTACTGGTTTATAAGCAAGTGGCCCTTATATAGAGGTGGTCTTTCAGGCAGGTTGGACTGTACATATACAAGTAGTTTTTAGGCAGGTTTAACTACATTTCAAACATTTCATTCATTAAATTCACCATCATTACTGTATCCCTTTTTTTAATTAAGAATCAATACATACAGTAATTAACTTATTTTTTCTATAATACTTAAACGTAGTAAAAATGTCTTAAGTTTTTTATATTATTTATTACTCTTCAATAGAGTATACATATATATATATATATTTCATAATCAATAACAGATATCAGTAGTCTACTTTTATTTTTGATATAGTTGCTCATTTTTTAATTTATCAAATATGATACGACCAGAAATCAGATTTAAGTGAACTGTTCATCAATCAGTATCACATAGGTCTGGTCATTTACTGGTCGTAATATGATGATCATAGATACCACGTTGGGAACTGCGGAGCCTGGGCTGTCAGACATATTACACATGATAAGTTACAGCCTTATGCAACATTTGGTAAATGTTGTGCCATTCTACAATGATCTATCTCTCTTTATCATGCCAGACTTATCATATAATGAAAACAAATGAGCCCTTAGTGCACAAATTACTAATCAGCTATAGTTTATAGTCAAATAAGTATGGGCTAGTCAAAACCCAGCCACTTTATACCCGAGCTGGTATCAATCATTCTAACATCCATGACATCAAATAACAAATGAACGTAGCAGTCACTTAAGATGGTAGACATCTCACTTCATAACTTAAACAACAACATTGTTATCCTGCTGATAATGCTGCCAAGTCAACGATTGCTTTTTCTTGTTTACTAATAATATCATACTTCCCATACACAATAGAAAGATATAAATATTCAAAAATACTTTTTCCTCTCAATTTACTTATACAAATGTATATGAATCCAAGGATACTAAACTGTCTTTTGAACTAGTTAAATTTAAAATACTGATAAAAGAATTTAAACAAAATTTCCTCTAACTTTATTGTAAAACATTAAGAGTTATCTCCCTTTTTCCAATGTAACTTCAGAAATAGATATAAATGGGTTTGTTCCTAGGGAACTCTCTCAGTAATTTCAAGTACATGGTAATTTTTCATGTAGAACACAAATTTGTTAAATCCTGAAATAAATATCTTTTTTAATTGTTTTTTGTTATTTCTGATGTTTTCTTCAGTGCAATCATATGAATAATTTCTGCTAACTTTTGATTAGCGACACAATATTAATGTATTCTAAGAAGACTAGTTGACACTGAATGTAATGAACCCTCATTTTCTCTGTAATTTACAACTTAATGTCACATTGTATAAATAACTCAAAAATACTTTATGACACACCATTCCATTGAGATAAATTGAGAATTGGTAACTGAAAAAGTATGACCATAAACTACAATATAAAAAGTTCCGATCTTATTTTTAAATTTAAATTTTTCAAATTTCATATTTCAAATAATTCATTCAGTATTAGAGATTTTAACCACTTCAATTAATTTTAGCCATTACATTATTATGATGGTGATGCCAAAATTATTTTTCTTTAATTGAAAAAGAAATGTTGAGCCTTCGTATTCACATTAATTACCACAATTACATGTAATGAGATATGTATAACAAGTCAAGACATTGCCAATGAACTGGTATAATAGTGCATGTATGTTTAAACAAGGTCCCAAAACAAAAACTATAAATGCTTAACAAATTTGATTTTAATTTACAAGATCACATTTTTATGGTATGGATGACCATTGAAATAACAATTTAAAAAAATTCAAGATAATGAATTTCAGCGAAAATCACAAAATATTGTTCGAATTTTTTTTTTCTAGGTCAGAACTTTAAAATTTAAAGCAGATATATCTATTTGAAATCTGAGCTCTTTTGATCCATTATGTATAGCAGCTTTGACTATTATAGCACAGTCTATCATTAAAACTGATTTATTGTAAAAATGACAATTTTACACATCTATCAATCACTATCATAATTCATCATAATTTACTAATAATAGAATGAAAAGAGATGAAAGAAAAGTGAATAAAAAATTAAAATAAAATGAAAATAAAAAAAAATACATGAAAAAATGAAAAATTCTAAACAACAGTTTTAATATGTTCCATGTGACACCTTTCAGTTCAATGATCCTTCAATTATCAATCATTCTTGCTTTATAGAATTCTGGAATAATAACAGTGGAATTTAACCCCCATGAAGCCTATAAAATAAGGCTTGAAGAAGCACATCTGTTGCCAAGTTGTCTAAAACTGGCTCACAAGTATTTCATATTGTGGGTTTAAATGAGTTCCAGTCAATAATACAATGTAACAGCACACTGAATGTTGGGATGTATAAATGTTGTTTTTTTCATTCATTAAGCCACAAAACAAAAATTTGAAGTGCATCAACCAAAAATAAACCCAGCATGGGCTGGATGGCTGGGGCTGTGTAACTTGGGCTGGGTGACTCAGGCTGGGTAACTTTAGCCGGGTGTCTTGGGCTGGATAATGTAGGGTTGGTAACTTGGGTTAGATAGCTGGATTACTCAGACTGGGTAACTTGGGTAGGATACCTCAGGTTGGGAAAATTCAGGGCTGGGTAACTTGGGATGGTTACTCAAGCTGGGTAACTCAGCCGGGGTAATTCCGTATGAGTTACTCAGGCTGGGTAACAGTCAGCTAGGATAACTTGGGCATGGTTATTCCAAGTGGGTAACTTTGGCCGTGTAACTTGAGCTGGACAATTTGGACTGTATGACTGTTGATCAGGCTGAGTAACTTGAGATGGATAGCTGGGACTTGGTAACTTAAGGGATAGATAACTCAGGCTGGGTAACATAAAGGGTTGATAACTCAAGCTGGATAACTTGTTCTGGATGACTCAGGCTGGGTAACTTGGGCTGAATGATTATTAAACTTGTTTAATAATTTTCATATGTCTAAGATCACAGTTGTCCTACACATGTATAAAACATTTCTAAACTGAGTATAATCACTTTAAAAGAAAACCCAGATCATCACAAAAACCTGGTTTGTACAGTAATATCATAATACATCATTGGTGATTATGTTTGTCATAAAGAGCCTCAATGTCTCCATCAGTTTTACTGCCAACTTCTAGTTTTATCATATAGCAAAGTAAAAGCCGCTTCACAGCATAATATTTATACTACACCCATCAATCTTCTTGAATGAAAAAAATATCTGTTTTCATTCAAACTGATGTGAAATATTATGCAATAAAAAGCAAACAATTGTAAATTGATGGATAAGTCCATCCTTCTTTAAAAGTAAACCACACTCACATCTCCATAAATCTGAAACTGATATATGCATCAACCTGCAACATTGTAAATATATTACATAGCACGGAACCTACAACCATCAATCATAAACACAAAAGACTTGTACACGCCAGGTAAACACCAAGCGGTGCTAGCTATACATAGTCCTCCAACAGCAGCAAAATACCCAGGATAACTTATTTATCAAAGTCACAATTAGAAACTCTTAAAACAGCTTAAACAATACAGATAGAATTTGATTGAACTGTAAATAAATATTGAATTGTGTCATATTTTTCAATACAACTTTATGTATACATTTTAATTCTAAAATATAAAAATCAATAGGTTTCTTTTAAAAATTCTAGATGCTTTAAACCTGCTTAAAATGTAGTATGGAGAATAAAATCTGATGCATCTTACATGCTGTGTCAGTCACAAATCTTATCCCTGTCATACTGAAGCTCTCATAAAGTGTGTCTTACTACAAATTTAATACCCATTTTGTCATAGGATACTAGAAAGTCGCTTCGTATTACCATTCTAGTCAGTTCAAATTGTCATAGCACTCCAAAATTTTCTCTTTTCCTAGGTATATATTTGTAAACCATTGTAATAAATCTTTCTTCAAAGTCAAGAGCACAAGGAACAAAACTTTGTCGACTTCAAGAGAAAGCAACACTCTATTCAAATACAGATCTTCTAAGACAGACTGACAAACAAAAAAAACCTGATAACTGAGGGGAAAATATGGAAACTGTTTCAATGATTTATCATTTGGATGTGGTTTATCTATACCAGGTACCAGAGGTATTTTGTCTATACCAGGTACCAGAGGTCTGTTGTCTATACCAGATACCAGAGGTATTTTGTCTATACCAGGTACCAGAGGTCTGTTGTCTATACCAGATAACAGTGGTCATTTCTCTATACCAGGTACCAGAGGTACCAGAGGTCTTATGTCTATACCAGGTACCAGTGGTCTTTTGTCTTTACTAGATAACAGTGGTCATTTCTCTATACCAGGTACAAGTGTTTTTGTCTATACCAGGTACAAGTGGTCATTTCTCTATACCAGGTACAGGTGTACTTTATCTATACCAGGTACAAGTGGTCATTTCTCTATACCAGGTACAAATGTACTTTATCTATACCAGATACAAGTGGTTACTAGTATTTGTCTATACCAGGTACAAGTGGTTATACCAGGTACAAGTGGTCATTTCTCTATACCAGGTACAAGTGTTTTTGTCTATACCAGGTACAAGTGGTCATTTCTCTATACCAGGTACAAGTGTTTTTGTCTATACCAGGTACAATTGTACTTTATCTATACCAGATACAAGTGGTTATTTATCTATACCAGGTACAAGTGGTTATACCAGATACAAGTGGTCATTTCTCTATACCAGGTACAAGTGGTTATTTGTTTATACCAGGTACAAATGTACTTTATCTATACCAGATACAAGTGGTTATTTGTCTATACCAGGTACAAGTGGTTATACCAGGTACAAGTGGTTATTTGTTTATACCAGGTACAAATATACTTTATCTATACCAGATACAAGTGGTTATTTGTTTATACCAGGTACAAATGTACTTTATCTATACCAGATACAAGTGGTTACTAGTATTTGTCTATACCAGGTACAAGTGGTTATACCAGGTACAAGTGGTCATTTCTCTATACCAGGTACAGGTGTACTTTATCTATACCAGATACAAGTGGTTATTTGTTTATACCAGGTACAAATGTACTTTATCTATACCAGATACAAGTGGTTATTTGTCTATACCAGGTACAAGTGGTCTTTTATCTATACCAGCTACATGTGTATTTTGTATTTACATTTGTACCAGGTACAAGTGAATTTCATCTATACCAAGTAAAAGCAGACTCGGCTCGAATCAACTTACAACATTTATTACTGTTTGCGATGGTAAGATGTATTTTAAAATCAAATGTCAAAACATCTTTTAATTGTAACTTTAACAAAATCAATTTTGTATGTTTAATTTATTTACTAGTTGCTCTGAACATCACTGACAATAATCAATAACGGCTGTTTAATACAGGTTAACTATCGTTGTAAGGAAATAAGCTTAATTACCTGTTGTCAATAAAACACAACATTTTATAAACATCTGAACTATAAGTGGCTTCTAGGTTACTAAGGATATAAATCTATACAGGCTTTTCCTTAATTAACATCAAATAACAACTTTTACATTTTGTTAATTTTTTTTATTATTATTTTTTTTTATCATTTTTTTTTTACATACATGATTATTAATAATAGTGCATAACGTTAACATTGACTTTATCATAAGATTTATTTTTTATTGATGATGATAGTTAAATGTTACCTGTACTATAATACATGTATAGTTGACATTTTGTTTCCTGATTCTGCTACAGCAGCAAGAATTATTTTGTCACTACAGTACTGATCTTAAGAGTACATGAATGGCTTTTTATGCCCAAGATTAGTTTTAATTATAATCACACAGCACCAGCTATTTCATGGTGGCAATGAGGAGAGCATTTTTATGCCTACTGTTGTAACATGACAAAAAGGAACATACATATATGTAATTCTGTCAACAAAACAAAAATCTTCATAGGTTAAATTTGACATGTCATTAATAACTTGTCACATAGAACTTGAGGTTATCAACAGCTTCCATCAAATTGTTAAAGTAACACCCAAGCATCTTGTTGATGCAGTGACGACAAGACATGCCAACCTTTGATGACATAATAAACATAAGCCAACAAAAATGTGAACTAACAAATCAACAGCCAGGCAAAATCTGTTCAATAAAGGCTATGGTTGTCCACTGAAATTTCAAATTACATATTATAACAATTTTAATTTTACAGCTTCAGACGGCTGTTTCGGAATACAATTCCTCATCAGTAGTGCTAAGACCAAAATTATGAAACCAAAATTGTTTTCAAGATGTTGAAGTCATGGCATAGCTTCACTGAAAAATACTAACTAACCTTTGACATTAAAAATACTTAATGCTGGTTTAATTTAAAACAAAAACAAATTAAAACATCTTAATTAGCATGAAAATTGAACTGTTTAATTGAAATTCACTCAATAACTCCCATATCTCTATCAATTTAAAACCAATTTGGTACATAATATATTCTAGGCAACTGAAGATTTGTTGAACATTTGTCTTTCAAATGGCTAATAGTAAATAACTCAAAGGTTGAAGACTTAGCAGTTTAAGTGCTCTTGACTCACATATAGTTTAGTAAAGTGACATTTTAGTTTTTTAGAGCGGTATGGATTGGAGTTTTACATGGAAGAGTTAATGAGTTCTATATAAGTGATTATTAGATAACTGTAAACAAGTGATTCTCTCATCTACATTACTTTATACAACGACCCATCAATCCATCTAACGAACATCAATCAATCTATCAGACATTATACTGCTATACTTATACCTCTACACAACAATTGTTTTTTATTTTAGAGGTTAAAACAGTGCTAAAAGGTTCTGTATGTCACATCAATTAAAGCCTCTAAGACTTTAAAACTTGACTGAATTTGGACAATAAAATTCTCAAGATAGAAAAAGAAACATCACCCATATTTCCAATGCTCAACAAATTCTCAAACATAGAAATCAATAAGGTAGTTACTTATATAGTTCAATAAAAGCTTATTTAGCTATTGCAATCTAAAACAGAAGTCAGAAACATTGCCATCAACTACAGTTTTTGTGTCTTCAAGTTATATCAATTGTTCACACGTCTCAAGCCTCAAGTTCTTGATCCTGCTAAATTTTTGCACATTGCTTAATGGACTAACACTCTGTAATGAATTTACTATGAAGTTATGTGCCATTCCATAGCAATGGTTTTCTTACACTCTGTAATGAATTTACTAGAAAGTTTTGTGCCATTACATACCAATGGCCTAACACTCTATGGATTTATGAATTTACTATGGAGTTACGTGCTGTGACATGTCAAAGCTTTACAGACATGCTGTAAACATGTTTGTACTTTGTCTTTAAGTAGAGTAATTCTGATTTATGAAGAAGAGTGATACAGAATTAATACTGATTTATGTTGACTTCCTTGTATTGAATTGTGTACTATGAGACAATATATATAAACATATATGGTGTCCAATGAAATAGGAAATATAAGTTTATTTTGAATTAAGAAAGAGTATACTGAACTGGGAAATGAGCAAATTTTTACAAATTGGTTTTTCTCAATTTATGTTTTATGTAAATAAATCATGAGGATCAAATGATCATAACATCAAGTAAGCACTTTATAAAATACCAAATAGCTAAACATCAACATCTTGATTGGAATTGTGCATCTAACTCAAGCTAGGAAAAGACTGCTGGGTCCAACATGACAGTCACAACAAAACAGATGACACCTCTTGGTGTTACAAGATAACGATAACTTTTTTGTTACTTTACAAATACAAAGTATCCATTATAAATGCCAACATATACCACTCAGTGGTGCATACTTGACTGGAACTGTGCATCAAGTAAGTGACTATTTGGGAATATCAAAATATAGCAATTTCTGATTCTGAATTTCTACAAATGCCATGTCATGTCTTCCAAAACAACCTTGACTTAGCAACAAGTATGTTTATCTTTACAACTACAAAATATCCATTATAAATGCCATTATATACCATTTGGTGTTTGACTGGAACTGTGCATCTAGTATGTGGCAATTTTGGGAATCAATATAGATGTTCTGAATGTCTTCAAAAATAACCTTGACTTAGCAACAAGTATGTTTATCTTTACAACTACAAAATATCCATTATAAATGCCAATATATACCATCTGGTGTTTGACTGGAACTGTGCATCGAATATGTGGCTATTTGGGAACAAATATAGATGTTCTGAATGCCTTCCAAGACGACCTTGACTTGGCATCAAATATTGCATTACACCTTACACTAATCAACTGCAATGACAGATGAAGTTAAATAGCTCAAACAAACAGTTTTTTTATAGTAACAAGATCTGGTAAATAAGTACTACAAGCTCTGTGTATGTATGCACAGGGAATGGGATTTATAGCTCAGAAGATTCATCATTTAAACTGTACCATGATGACATAATAAATAATGGTTTTAAATACCTAAATCAATACATTGCTGTTATTTTCAATGTCAAGCAGGGAAGTAAAACATTTTTTTTTAATTTTAAAACATTTTTTTTTATTTTATTTTACACTGAAAGAGGATTTAACCGTATAATGGTACATTAATGTTAACACAAAAACCAAGAAAAAATCTCTGGTGAAATAATTGCCAAAAAGCTTGAAGTCTTACAAGATAGAAGACAGCGAACTTTACAAATGAATACCAATTACGATTTGAACAAGTCCTCTTGGGTATATCTTAGACATCTGCTAATGATGCTATTGAACATTGTTGAAATCTTGTGATTCTCTGCTAACAAAAGCCTTTTATGTAAGTACAAATATTTTCCACAAGTTATGATCTTTATTGTCAGCCAGAAATATCATGTCATGTTTAAATTTAATATGAGATGTCCATTATTCTGTAAATTAATCTCAGGATGGTCAAAAAGTTCAAAGAACAACAGCTCTTATACCATTACATGTAGATTCCATTAAATGTATTATACCAATGTAATACTGTCTTATTTTTAACTGTGCATACAAGCAGCAGTTTTACTGTGGTGTTTGTAAAAGATTTTTCACCCAATGTTCTCCTGTTCAGTTCATCTCAATACGACAAACATTCACTGCATGTTTCATTAATATATCTTATACTGTTTTTAGTTATAAAGTAGACATTGACCTTGATTCTTGCATGATTCTGACCTCCATGCACTGCACTATGCACCTCTCAAATGATTAATTTTCATGAGTACCAGGTAGTTTGATTGAAAACTGTCATTCTGTATAAACATGTAAATATTAACAGAAACCACAAACATAAGTTTTCTGCATACTACGACCTTGACCTTTGACCTGAACTGCCATGTATTGCACTCTGTACATCTTTTTGAAATTGGTAATATTCAAGGCAAGTTTTCTTTAAAATTATTCATATAGATAAAGAGTTAACTTTAATTTTCCACATGCTGTGACCTTCACCTTTGATTGGACAGTATGTATGTATGTATGGTAGGGTCAAATTCTTGACTTGTCTACACTTCCCATGTTGCTTACAAATCAGCTTTTCTGAAATGACTGTTGGCAGACTAACACAACCCATACCATCAAAATGTAAGCAAAACTTTATGCATATATTTTATACTTAAATCATATTCTAATTTATTATCTGGTGAAACATGCAGTCCTAAGATAAATTATTATTTGTGAGAACAATTCTGTCAGGTGTGTTGAGTCTCTTGTTACTCTTAAAAAATAAAAACATGCAGAAAAGGAAGGTGGGTTGGGGGATTTAGTATTGTGGTAAAAGTAAAATTTCATCATTAATATCCTAATATCTTTATAACTACCTGCTTTACATTTCTATCATGAAACAAAATCATTTCACCAAATCTACCCAAAAACCATGAAAAAATGTCTTGTTAGTATAACAAATTATGTATTAGTACTGGACCAAGTTCATGCTTATTAACTTGTGTGTCTTCTATTTTCTGTCTGTTAAAATTTAAATTTAAAAAAAAATGAGCTTAATTAACAAAAGTAGATACATACCAATTTATTTTTAAATCGCTCACTTAATATGTAGAACCCTGGAAAGTTATCATTAAATAAAATCAGTTATCAATCTGCATGTACATATACAACAACTAGACTTCTTATGAAAAATATCTAATATGCAAGATTCATTATCACAGTTTTGTGAAAATAATGTGAAAATAAATTAAAATCGAAATAACTTACAAATAGACCGTGAGTATGGTGATTTCTTCAGCTTCTTTATCACAAGTTACAGCCTAATTAAGTCATGCATTTTATAATATAAAATATGTTTGCATCCTCTTTAGCAATTTAAATGTATTAAATTTAAAATAAAAATCAATTCAAATCAATAACAATCATACCAATCTGTGTCCAAAGCAAAGTAAAAATTTTAAAACTGGCAAATTAGGTTAAACATGCAAACTTACAATTATGAAATTTCAAATAACAGTAAGTTTACATGTCTTGTATCTCAAATATTGTTGTATATTATGTACAAATGTTTATCTTTAAACTTAAAGAACAACACATATATTTAAGTTTTCTGAAAAAATAAAACAAGTGAAATACTTCTCACATCCAAAATGGTTTCTACTTACGCTTCGTAAGCTGATAAATGTACCAATTATTTAGTTATCTCCCCTTTTTTAACAAGTTTGACTTCAAAAATAAATATTATATAAACTTAAAATACATACCATATATAGATCTACAAAATCCTTTTTTGTTCTTATGTTCACAGATTTGTATGTTATAACTAAAAACTTAACAATCAAATATTTTTAGCACCGGTTGTGATGACAGTTACTACAAATGATCTTAATATAAACAGACTTAACAATCTTAATCCGTAAAATTTAAATCAAGGTATCTGTAATACATGTGTCTTCAAATTTAAAATTGTGATAATTAAGGATTGATAAATGGTAGCCATCATAATATGGCATGACGGATTACACAAAAACATGATAACATCTGTTTACTTGGCTTATCAGATGTAATAGTCACTTTGAAAAATGAATAATTAGGTTGCAAAAATATATCATCTCCTTTTTTTCATTAAATTACCGTAAGCAGGTATGAATCATGATAAATTATATACAATATTCTTATATAAACAATAAACATTGTCTCTTTTTATCTATATATACATAATATAAAACATATAAGGTATGGATTATGAATTGTCTGGTAAAAAATGAAAACTATATAATCCATAACGAGATCAGAGAGATGCACACAGAGACAGACAGACAGACAGACAGGGGAGTGGGTGGAGTTATCTAATCATGTTTTAAAATAAGATTTAAAAATAATTCAACGAAAATTTTCCTATGGTAGAATAGTTGACCATTTCTCACATCAATAATTGCAGTATACATGTTCATGCTCATTTAGGTCCATGGTCAATTTGAAATGTTACAAAAGTAAGTCTTTTTAAACCCTCTTTTTTTCTCTCTCTCTCTCTCTCTCCCCTCCCCCATTAGATGTTTTGGATGTGCAGATCATTGGCTAAGTAATTCCAAGCTTTCTTAGCAGTGTAGGATATTTAATGCCAATATAATATATGAGTTAAGTATTTGTAACTGCTAAGATAGCTTCTAGTTACCGAGCACATGATTTGCATAATAAATAGTCACGTTTTAGACTGTTACAGAGTCCACTACATTTCTGTATATTCAAACAATAGACTGACAACTGGTGTACTGAGCATAACTAAACTGAACTAAAACACAGGAAATAAGGTGATAAATCTCATGTCAATTTTTTCTAAAAAAAGTTGAAAATTTTGAAACATTCAGCAAATTACCGTAGGAACAAATGACAAAAACATATTAACATATAAGGCCATCACTAGTTTAAATACAATTTGCCCATTTTTAGGCAAAACTTAGAAAGTTGGTCAATTATAGCAATTTAAAAACAATTGCAAAATTAAGAAAAAAATATTGGCATATTAGGCAATAACTAGTTCAAATAAAGTTTGCCTGTTTTAGACAAACTTTGGAATAGTTGGTCAATTATATGTAACGCATTCTTGATTACAATTTAATACATTCTTTGACGAAAACAATTAGCATCATGTAATAAGTGACAGTTTTACCACAATAATAGGTACCACTAGTGATGCATCAACATTTATGAGATCATTCATAGAAACTGACATTGTCTCATTTTCTCAATAATTAAATTTGTATTTTCATGTCAAACAGAAATAAGTTCTCAAATATAAATGTGATTTTCTTACCTTGAGATGTATTTAAATTCCTTTATTCATGTAAAATGATAGTCTTTACCTGACTAAATAAATGGCCAGGTAAATCATCATTTAATTTGAGAAATTCTTTTTTTCTAAATTACTAGGTACATGGAATGACCCTGGTATTGTAGGACTTAGTGGGGGAAGAGAGTTTGACCACTCCCATTTATTTCTTCTGTAATTATTATTTTATAATAAATGACCTCCCCCTCCATCTGCTCAATCTACCCACCAGTAGTTCAATCAACCTACTCGTCTGAGTGACAGCTTGACTGTTAATCTCTTTTCTGGAATTTTGAGTTACATTTTCTACAATTTTACATGCCAGTGGATATAATTATACAACATAACAGCTTATTACAACAATTTATGTACATGTATGTAGTAAAATATTCTACATATACCCAGTTGGTGGCATAACATGTACCTGGATTTGCAGTGTGACATAACTTACCCAAACAAAGTTGCTTAGGTCAGATTTCTGAATAAAATCAAGATTGTAGAGATGTATAGGATACATTACATGTAAATTGTATATATTTATTAAACATGTTGAAAGATCATGGTAAAATGAAGGTCTGTTTAAAGTAGCTTTTGTTTGAAGTTCTAAACAGTTATAACAACCGACTTTATACAAACGTTTACCAGTTTCAGTACCATAGACAATTAACATCTATATGTCTTAACAGTTGATGAGATGGGTACTAAACGTGTGTAGCATCTTTGAACAACTCACTTGGTACCACTGTAGCAAAATGATGACATATCAGTACTTCGAGAGGATGCCATTTCCTGGTCAACTGAGGTTTCAGTGGTTGAGTGCTCTAGACCCCCAGATTACAGCGCCTCTCACCATATAAGATTGAATCCTACTCAGGCATATCCTAGTGCGAGAAAGTTTGTCAACTTGGCAAATGGTGGTGTTTTTCTTGAAATTCCAGTTTCTTCCCCTGTCCTAGAACTGCCTCAATATAAGTGACAGATTGCTGACTTTCTTTTCAAGAACCATTGGAAAAAACAAGTACCATGAATTTAAGTTTGAAAGAATCAAAACCTGAATCTACTGTATAATACAAACTTAACTCCGTACGGGTGAGCTTAATATAAGGTAATATAACCAATATTCAAACCCCGACCAATCATGATCAACAAAGAACCTACCCTCATCTAGAAACAGTTAGTTCAAACAGTTTTTCTTCATGTCTTGGCTATTTACATGGAATTTCTTCATATAAAATAGACTTTACTTTGTACAGGTGAGCTAATAATGAGGTAGACAAACCAGTATTCAAACCCCGGACCTATCAGGACCAACAAGAAACCTACCCGCATCCAAAAAACAAAGAATCTTTAGTTAATTCTTCCCATCTTGGCTATTAACATGGAGACAGCATGGTTGATACCATGATTTAATCATAAATTTAATGAACTTGTTATAAAATGTAATGATTTTGATAAAGGTAAAATTAGAATAATTAAGACTGATTATTGTGTATAATTAGTGCCAGTGATCACAGAACACTGAAGTCTGTCTAAATAACAGTTGGCATGGCTGTTCTGATTAACTTGTGTCAGCTATGAGTTATATCTTTTCATTCAATATTAACTTGAATTGTTCCAATGCAAAATGGGCTTAATTTAATATGAATGTGCTTAAATTTAATGCTGGTCACACCTGGAGTTTTGTGAGGAAGAATTAAATGTTAAATATATGACAGTATAAATCATCTAACAATGATAGGGTAGAAGTGATCTTAAGCAATCAATCACCGTGTGGATGACAGCCTTCTCAATAGAAACCTACTAAATACAGGCACAAACAACTCCATGGTCTGGCATAAATAAATAAACCTCTTTGTCATCCAAGGTACTACAGATACAGATAAACTGATAAAAAATTTACCTGCATTTCAATATGTATAAACTTAGACAAGGCAATTAAATGTCAATATTCTGTGTATAATCTGTCCATTAAAACCCATCTTATAATTGTCAATGTCTGGCTAGGGTGGTCGTGATAACTATTATAAGGTCAAAGGTCAACTACATTACAAATTTGGTTTATTTTATAAACAATACAAATGGTATCTATGTCCTTATAAATTACTTTAAACGGGTCTTTGGTTTATTCTGTGGTTGATTTTAACAGGTTCTACTGTAGTTCAGTTTATAGTTTCAGTTTACTGTGGGTTCTATTTTAACAGGTTCTACTGTAGTTCAGTTTATAGTTTCAGTTTACTTTGGGTTCTATTTTAACAGGTTCTACTGTAGTTCAGTTTATAGTTTCAGTTTATTTTGGGTTCTATTTTAACAGGTTCTACTGTAGTTCATTCAGTTTATAGTTTCAGTTTATTTTGGGTTCTATTTTAACAGGTTCTACTGTAGTTCAGTTTATAGTTTCAGTTTACTGTGGGTTCTATTTTAACAGGTTCTACTGTAGTTCAGTTTATAGGTTCAGTTTATTTTGGGTTCTATTTTAACAGGTTCTACTGTAGTTCATTCAGTTTATAGTTTCAGTTTATTTTGGGTTCTATTTTAACAAGTTCTACTGTAGTTCAGTTTATAGTTTCAGTTTACTGTGGGTGTTATTTTAACAGGTTCTACTGTAGTTCAGTTTATAGTTTCAGTTTATTTTGGGTTCTATTTTAACAGGTTCTACTGTAGTTAAGTTTATAGTTTCAGTTGATTTTGGGTTCTATTTTAACAGGTTCTACTGTAGTTCAGTTTATAGTTTCAGTTTACTTTGGGTTCTATTTTAACAGGATCTACTGTAGTTCAGTTTATAATTTCAGTTTATTTTGGGTTCTATTTTAACAGGTTCTACTGTAGTTCAGTTTATAGTTTCAGTTGATTTTGGGTTCTATTTTAACAGGTTCTACTGTAGTTCAGTTTATAGTTTCAGTTGATTTTGGGTTCTATTTTAACAGGTTCTACTGTAGTTCAGTTTATAGTTTCAGTTGATTTTGGGTTCTATTTTAACAGGATCTACTGTAGTTCAGTTTATAGTTTCAGTTGATTTTGGGTTCTATTTTAACAGGTTCTACTGTAGTTCAGTTTATAGTTTCAGTTGATTTTGGGTTCTATTTTAACAGGTTCTACTGTAGTTCAGTTTATAGTTTCAGTTGATTTTGGGTTCTATTTTAACAGGATCTACTGTAGTTCAGTTTATAGTTTCAGTTTATTTTGGGTTCTATTTTAACAAGTTCTACTGTAGTTCAGTTTATAGTTTCAGTTTACTTTGGGTTCTATTTTAACAGGTTCTACTGTAGTTCAGTTTATAGTTTCAGTTTACTTTGGGTTCTATTTTAACAGGTTCTACTGTAGTTCAGTTTATAGTTTCAGTTTATTTTGGGTTCTATTTTAACAGGTTCTACTGTAGTTCAGTTTATAGTTTCAGTTTACTTTGGGTTCTATTTTAACAGGTTCTACTGTAGTTCAGTTTAGGCAACTTTACATATTGACAGTTTACTCCTGGTTCAATATTCATAGTTTCTATTATATTTTAGTTAAGCATGGTATTCTTTCTACTTAGGGTTCAGTTTGTACAGGTTCTACTGTAGTTCATTTAAGACAAGTTTTAAGTATAGTCTAGGGTCAGTTTTAGCTGGTCCTACTGTAGTTCAGTTTAGGCAAGCTTTTTAATTACTCAGAGCATAATTTTCACATATTTAACTGTACTGTTTTATTCAAATCTCAATTTTTAAGTTTTTAGTTAAGAAAAGCAAAAATAAAATTTCCATATGTTAAAATGGATTTTATCTTAAATCCAGTAAATCTCCCCACCCACCACATTCTGAATCTTTATGTACTCTACTCTTGGCATGTTTTTTAATTTTTTAATTTTTTCAAAGCATATCTTCCGTGTTTAATACCTTTACTGACATATATGATAAATGAAAAATGTTTATTTTTTTCAAAAATTTAATTTATAAATATATACCAATAATATAGCAATTTGACCATCAACAATTCACTATTATTATGTTTATTCAAAACCATGACAATAAAAATGGAAACTTTAAAGCATGGCTACAAACAAGGAAAATTTTGCATTTTTAATGACCAATAAAATACCAAACTAACATGTATATAAATGTAAAACTGTGGACAATATCCAGAACTAAAATCTTTATTACCCAGAATAATTACGTTTGAAAACCATCAATTTACAAGTAACGATAAAGTGACATAATTATTGAAACATGAAAAACAAAACCAAGACTACATTAATCTTATCAACAACAGAACTCTCCCCATACTTCATTTTAAATACGGAATAATAATTCTATGATTGATGTAAAATACATGATGATTACGCTCACTCTGATGATGACGATGATGCACAAACTATGAAATATAACTAATTTTTTTTTTCATGACATAAACTTTGGAAGAATGAGTGAAAATAATATCTCTAAAACGTGAAACAACAATAACTCCTGATAACATCACCAAAGAAAAAAGCCATTAGATTAATAAATCAACACGAAACTATTGATAAAACATAGTCCATCAACACAAAATGTTAAGAATGATTTATTATGTTGTATAAGGCTCCTGATTTCTGCAATCCCAATCTACAATATTGACAGTGCTTTTGAAATTTGATTTTCATGACAGTTTCTTGGTCATTTGTCATTCACACTGACTTCAGAAAGATACTGTCACACCGATTTAAGAATCTATAACATGACTTTATCTCAGTGTATTACTGCGTTGAATATTTTCTCTATACTAATGTCGGCTTGTAAGTCCATGACAGAATCAATGATAAACAATACACAATGGGATATGCCAGCTTGTTTTAACAAAATATTCAATTCTATATTTTTTATTTTAAGGTTGTGTAATTGATAGTGGGGTGAGATGGAAATCTGACTTTAAAATGCATTAAATAAAATATAAAATATAGTACCAGTAATGGATGATATCATTTGAACTTAGTAACACTGACACCGTATACTAAAATGATCTATTTTTAATTGTTATAATCAAATCACTAAACTAAAAATTACATAACACTGGTCTGCCAAGTCAATGTTGATTAGAATGGTGTTTTTAATGCTATAGTCAATATAATTTCACTTAGTTGGAAGAAACTGGATTCTCCAAAGAAAATCCCAAACCAATGTCACATTTGTCAAATTACAATGAATGGATCCGCCTACTGGCTCAGTGATAATGCAACCTATGTACATGAGCAGAAAACATAACTTTCAGTTTGTCTTCCCTCACCAAGAAAGACCATTAGCACATTATGCAAATCTGAATGCAAGTAATATCCTAATCCTTGTTGTTGTCTAATTTGAGTTAAAGAGCAAAAATAAGATTATCAAGAAAAAGAGGATATATGTTGAAAAGTAAATAAAAATACTCTTACTAATATAAAGATGTACTGTACAATCAATCTAGTTTATAAAGGCTGTCCAAGGGAACCAGAAAAAGTGGTGTTTATGGGCAAGTGTACCTTATACAGAGGTTAAAATAACATGAATAAAGAGCAATAGGGATAACATTTTAATGACCTTTAAAAGCAGGTGACCTTAAGTAAAGGTGTTCTTTAGCAGGTTCGATTGTAAAGCATTGAAGAAAACTCCATTTTACAATTTAAGTTATCCTTCATTTTACAATTTAAGTTATCCTTCCCTTTCAAGGAGATACCTTGGAGGCTAAGTGGTCTAAAGTACACACTCGTAGATCACAGTGACCAACACTGCACAGGTTTAAATCCTGCATGGGCAAACCTGTATGAGACAGTTTGTCAGTTCACTTGTTGGAAGCCCCAGTTTCTTCAACCATTCTTGAACTCACTGCCTTAATATAAGTGAAATGCTCTTGACTTTGGGCATGAAACACCATTGCTTCACTCCCTTTTGAGAATGATGAGGATGTCCTTGTTGCTACTATATGGATTTTGAATTAAATCATAATCTAATATTAAACAACATATTCTGGAATATTCTTTTTTAAAATCTAAAAGTGGAAGAAAGTTTATTTTTGTACAGACAAGTCAATGATTCAAATTTTTAAAAATCTAATTTCACATACTAGTATTTTAAAATTAAATGTTGGTTTCAAATTTTCAAGAATGTGTTTGATATATGTTCATATTTCATGAAACACAATGTATGATTTTTAAATAACCATATATATAAAGAATCGTGTACGTAGTGACCAACTTTACAAAAAAAATCAATTAAATATCAAGCACGTTCTAAATAACTGATTTTATTAACAAAGAATCCATCAATGTTAAATAAAATTGACTGATTGACATTAATTATTTGTAATTTAAAAAACATCATTAGTCACGATTATATAAAATTGGATCAATTAAGTAAAAGATGATAAA
The DNA here is from genome assembly GCA_021292105.1 of Anadara kagoshimensis. Classification (NCBI taxonomy): domain Eukaryota; kingdom Metazoa; phylum Mollusca; class Bivalvia; order Arcoida; family Arcidae; genus Anadara; species Anadara kagoshimensis. The sequence continues at coordinate 58,972,636 of CM037875.1, read as the reverse complement.
TTTCATAATTTTATCTTTTGCGTTAAGTTTTTTATCAAAACACATGCTTTGTTAAATTAGTCTGAGACATGTAATAATTAGATATGATAATATGACTAATGAAAATAAATACTGCATGGTCCTAGATTGCCATTACTGCCGCTCGGTCCGCCGAGTATCTAACTATTTACTAGATCACAGATATATTGTCTTCTCATAGAATCCAAATGGTTGTGTTTAAAATCAGTAAACCTTTGATCATTGTAAAGAAGTAATAAATAATTATTTATTGACTTTGGGGGATCTTAAATAATCAAGTTATCAAGTACGTTAAATTTTTTGCATGCAATTATAAAATTCAACTTACGTACCTCTCAGTACAATGCTAACCATTACCAAACTTTATTACTGAATCAGCCTGCATGCAACTCAACTATAATGAAATTACGACCTATCAATCACTGAAATTTTATGCTGCTAAATTTAGATTTATTGCACATGCTGTTTGTAAATTTATTTAGTTTTCAAAAAAAATTTCAAAAGAGAATGTAAATGAATCAAAGTAGTCCCAAAACATTGAGCAGAAGAGTTGGATAAATAGAATCAATCCTTGGTATGTCACTGACTTAGACAGGAATATCTCAATCTGAGAAGTAAGATATTGTCTGTAAAACACAAGCTCTGTCAAGGTCTGGAAAATAGAACATTTTATCCTGAGGTTGAATTTCTTTATTACACCGAAAAACGGGTAATCTCCCCAATTTTAATTTTGATCTTTTTATTTTAAAAAATATCCATTAGATGTGAAAATTCTGGAATAGATTTTAGCTACTGACAATAAAATCTTGACTTTTGATGGGCATTGGATCTAATGACAAAGTTATGTTAAGTGGTGTGGTTCAAGTACCAATGACAACTGTAACAATCAATCTCACTTTAATTTTCAGATAGCCAGAAAGAAAATGTGGCTTGTCTGTTTGCCCAGGTGAGCTAAGAAGTGTGTATGGTAAATGTAGACTACAATGTACATGTCATATACACTTTAGGAACTTGAAGCAGCAATCACAGACTCCCATATGGCCATATTTTTAACTAAGGCATAGGATAGAAAAAAGGTATAAAAGACATGCTTTATATGACCACTGCCAAAACGGGCTAAGAACACCCTATGGTCAGCTGGTGTCTTATTATAATTTATTATTAAATAAATATGAAAACCCCTAGGAGAATTGTAGAATAAGGGACACTGGACCAGCAGTAACTCCAGACTCCCAAATCTTAAGTTAAAGTATGGGATAGAAAGAAATGATCATAAAACATGAGAAATAGAGATGCAATAAGAAAGATTTCTGTGACAGAAATAATGTATCATGCTGCTTAAATAGACACATTACTTATCTCTGATAGTAAATGGTTTTCATATACCAACTGATATATATTTAACCTTTCTATGGATTATCAAACAGTCTTAGATTACTGAGTTTTTCCACAATGAAATCTGATATATAGAATAAAGATGTTGGTTTTCTTCAAAGTTTTGACACCAGTTGTATATGAATTACAGTAAAATAGCATTTATTAATTACTCATGCCACTTAAGTTCATCAAAACACTTATACATTGATCATATTTAATTTTGACAATTTTTAATTTTTATCACTGAAATATTTACATCACCATCCTATATCTGTCAAAAGTTCTCCATTTATCATACAGTTTTGTAATACATGTAACAAGGATGCAGATTAGAGTTGAAGGTTGTGTGCTTGATCTTAGGTCTGGTCTGTGTTTATGTTAGAAATTAGGAAGTAATAATTAGAAGATGTCTGTCCCAAGTCTACAGGTACGCGTATAACAGCCCAAAGATTACCATCATTCTGGTATCATTACATTGTTAAACCTGCTTTTGTTGGGTACCAACATTCCCTATCTCTGCTGTACTTTGTCAAAATTAGTTAATTCTTTTTCTTTGATTTAATACAGCATTTCTTGCTTCAGAATAAATATTTTTACTGAAATTGCTAATTTATGACTGCACGGAATACTGTCAACAAAATGGCTAAAATGAGCCAAAAAATTAAACGTTTCTTTCTTGTAATGGCAGTGTAAAACATATTGATTCAAAATTTCAAAGAAATTTCAGAAATGATTTCTATCATTAAGACAAATATGTTACTGAGAATGTAAAGAAACATAGCTTTAAAAGACTAATAAAAGGCAACTCTGAGCTTACTAATGACAACAACAGAAAACTTTACACAGACCTGAAGTACTTGTGTATTATAGACCTGTAGAGATATTGGTTTTTCTGAAATTCAATGATAGCTGGTGATGCCTAAATATAAGTAAAATATTCTTAAATAAAATGCTCTATCAATCAATTGAAGAGTTAATTTCTCTCAAATTAAGAAATTAATTTCAACAGCTGGTGATGCCTAAATATCAGTAAAATATTCTTAAATAAAATGCTCTATCAATCAGTTGAAGAGTTAATTTTAAGACAAAAATCAACAAGTGTTTCTTGAACAATTCCTTGTTTTATTTTAAGTACATGCAATGTGTAATGCTTGCTTTGTTTTAAGTAATGTAATGCAATACATTGCTTTCAGTCATAAAAATCTGACGTTTACAAAAAACAAAAAACTTGAAATTAAAAGATTAAAAGTGACAAAAAGGCGCAAATTTGAGAAAATTTACAAAGCAAAATACAAGCAGCAGAGTTGCCCATAGCTAGCTAGTATAGAAGTGTTTTAAGTCTAGAAGCAATCAGGTAATGACTAGATGTAAAAAATTATACTTTAGTCTTTATTCCTCTTTATCAATCACGACAATCATGTAATTCAAGCTTAAAAGAATCATAGTTTATGGGGCAATTTGGGAAATTTATAACCTTTAGTTTAAAGGAATTGTCCATTTACATTAATTTTGTAAGACAAAATGTCCTTATAATTCACATTACCAGTGTCATGAATGCATTTCTTAGTAATCAAAGGAAGAAATGAAGGTGAAAGCCTTCATGTTTGTACTACAATAACTGACAAAATAAACAAGAATTATATTTATCATGTAAAAATTGTATAATCAGAGACAGGCTGGCAAGATCAGCCTGTAAATTGTTTTCCAATTTATTGATCCATCAGGCTTTTATACTCTTAAAATGTACAAAATACATGCATCTATAAAGTGTTTCTGTTACAAAAATGAATATAAATGGTATTGCTCAATAACTCTTAAAATTTAATTTTTAAAAAATAAATATTTATTTAAATTACTGTCCAATATGTTCTCTATAAATATATGTTTCATATTTATAAATTCTAATTTTTTAAGATAAATGTTTTTGAAATCTTGATAATTAAATAAAATTTAAAATAATTTAAATAAATATATGAGAAGAGATAACAACCCATATTTTTGTCTCATACTTCAAATTCCAAAAACATTAAATTTTTTATTTGTGCAACTGCAAATCTATGTATCTCTTTGGATGTCAATTCCTTTTCTATTATGAAAAGTTAGACAACCTAAGAGAATTCTCTCTCTCTCTCTCATGGCCACACTGGTTGGCTTGCCAAGTAGATACTAGTAAGATGGAGTGAATAGTTTGCAATGTCAATGTGTAACATCATAAGCCACTGCTTGTATTATAGTGTTCTCTCACAAGACGCTAGTACAAAGCAGATAAGTAACTCTTTCAAAAACTTACATACCACATAAACATCTCTCTCCCTAAGTTGACAGATTGCCGGCCACGCCCACAATGTTCCAACAAGGGCCCAAGATAATTGAATTAGACACAAAAAGAATGAACAACCTGAATTTTGTTGTTTAATGATGTCACTGACACTAGTATGTCATGCATTTAGTAGTAAAACAACTGGACAAGTGATGTTACTACCAGCTTTAATTCAGTTCTTAGAGCTGTGTTGGTGTTGTGAGGTATGTAGTGCCAGGGTTTATATATGGTAACTGTATACCAACAACCTGGAGATGACCAATCCAACTGTTGTATCATATCCACCCTGGTTTTGTTTGCAAAAACATATTGACAAATTTTGACCAATCTTTTTTTTTTATTTACTAGGGAAATAAAAAAGTATTGTCTGAATCTTTGACTTTAATAAGGTTCAGTCAAGTGTTCAAAAAAGTGCTATACAAATTCTTAAATCTATAAAAATTTACAAATTCCTAAATGACTGAATGTAAGAACATGTTTCATTACCATTGAGAATTCAAAGAAAACACAGTGTAGGTGTTGAGAGTATGGTCTTATTTAAGTAAGACACCATTTGTCTGTATGGTTAATGTTTAATTATTTTGTAACACCTGTTATATCACTTTCATTTAGAGAGATAAATATTTCAAGACATCCACTAAATAAGATATGGCTACTGAAAATCAAGCTATCTAATTTTACTTAATTATATTTAATTTAATTACAATCCCTTTTTTCCAAAGCTGATGACAGGATAGGTCTTCAGTTTTCAGAACAGGAGTTGTCAAATAACATTGGTATAGATTGCTGTTCAATTTTGGACCACATCTGATGAAGAATTCCTTAGAAATGGTAATCTTTTCTCAAATGAAAGCATTATATTAGTTACTGTAGTTACTGTATATATATTGTAATACATCACATCCTTAATTTTTTAAGCCATGTATTTTGTTAATCTGTAAAATAAATCATAACAAACAATTGCCTTTTATTATGCATGTTTATCTGATGTGCATTGTATTAAGAGCACACCCGATCGCTACAATTAGACAATGCCAATCCACCCTGTAACAAGATGACACTCAGCAACTAATGTCAACAGAAATAACATTCCACACATGTATACTGGCCAATTGACCAGTGCAGGAGTGGGGAAAAGTATGACCACTAACTTTTATACAAATTAAATCATAAAGAACAGTGCAACAAGAGCACCATTGTAACACTGTAATGTAAAATACCATGCTAAAGGTTTTCCTTTTACGGTACTTTACTTTAAATAGACACCTTCAGTAAGCCTTAGGCTTGTATAGGCGCATTTTAATCTTTGCACTGCAGTGCAAGTGTCAGCCAGATTATATTAGGCTACCCATCTTTGCACTGCGGTGCAAGTGTCAGCCAGATTACACTAGGCTACCCATATTTGCACTGCGGTGCAAGTGTCAGCCAGATTATATTAGGCTACCCATCTTTGCACTGCAGTGCAAGTGTCAGCCAGATTATATTAGGCTACCCATCTTTGCACTGCGGTGCAAGTGTCAGCCAGATTACACTAGGCTACCCATATTTGCACTGCGGTGCAAGTGTCAGCCAGATTACACTAGGCTACCCATCTTTGCACTGCGGTGCAAGTGTCAGCCAGATTATATTAGGCTACCCATCTTTGCACTGCGGTGCAAGTGTCAGCCAGATTACACTAGGCTACCCATCTTTGCACTGCGGTGCAAGTGTCAGCCAGATTATATTAGGCTACCCATCTTTGCACTGCGGTGCAAGTGTCAGCCAGATTACACTAGGCTACCCATCTTTGCACTGCGGTGCAAGTGTCAGCCAGATTACACTAGGCTACCCATATTTGCACTGCGGTGCAAGTGTCAGCCAGATTATATTAGGCTACCCATCTTTGCACTGCAGTGCAAGTGTCAGCCAGATTACACTAGGCTACCCATCGCGGTGCAAGTGTCAGCCAGATTACACTAGGCTACCCATCTTTGCACTGTGGTGCAAGTGTCAGCCAGATTATATTAGGCTACCCTGGTGGAGTAATGACTAACAAATCGAGAATTATCCATAGTTCTGTGTTTTATTAGCACTCACTAGTGACCACTTTTAGGTGGTAACTCACCCAGATAACAACTGCAGAAATTGCTGCCCCACTGGTCTATTATACCTCCTTGACACCAGTTAAGTCTGCAGCAGTATTAAATGAAATAACTTGCCTAAGGTCACAACATGTCCCTGCTGGGATTCAAACTGGTAATAAGTCCATTACATAAATATAAATACTCAATTTCAAACTTGATCTGTAATTCAAGAACCATTACACTAGCAACAATACTCAAATTCAAACTTGATCTGTAACTTATTAATATATCCATATAACAAACATTGTTAAAACTGATAAAAAGTTATTGCCTGGAAACCAAACTATGTGACAGAGGTAATGATGGACAGACATAGATATGAAACCATAATGCCAAGTCTTATACAGTATAAAGGTATAAAAACTGAAAATAATACTTAATTTAAAAGGAAAAAAATCCAACAAAACTGAGATAAAAAGAACAATATATTATAAGACCAAAGAATTTTCATTCCTTTCAAAACAAAATCATAATTTAAACTATATTACAAGAAAAAATATACCTCCAAAAAGTTAAGTCATTCTTTGTTTAAGACATGATATATTTTATTATCTGATTTTTTGAATTCTTCCCAGAGATAAATTTTCCTTAGTACTTAAGTAACGGAGTACCACTAGTACCAATACAAAACTTTTTTTCACAAATCAATCATTTGATGAGTAAATTTTTGAAGTATGATCTCTATCACCTGTATTCTGACTTCAATAAACAAGGAGAGATATGATTTAAGGCTTAAACATTATACGAGTGACAATAACTTCAAAGGCGGTGGCTAGGTTTATAGGCTCAAACAGGGAAAATATTACATTTTGAGCTAGCTGATGAGTGTGACCATATTTATTTGTGTGTGTGTGTGTGGGGGGGGGGTAAATTTAATTTTTAGCCAGATATTTGTTGTGTATGTGTGTGGGTGGGGGGGTACTGCATGTTGAGCCAGTTGATATAACTGGGATGAATGTGATCATATTTATTTGTGTGTGTGTGTGGGGGGGGGGGGGGGGAGGGGAGGGGTAAATGTAATTTTTACCCAGATATTTGTTGTGTGTGTGTGTTGGAGGGGGGGGGGTATATTTCATACAGACTAGTTGATATAACTGGGATGAGTGTGATCATATTTATTGGTGATGAAATGTGTGTAACAAACAGAATATTTATTAAGGTAGATTATTGATAATCTGGACATGAATAATCCAGCCACAGAAACTTAGATAAAACAGGGCCTGACCGGTCTTTTATACTGCACCCATTCCAGCCATGGGCCCTAGTATTTATTCCAGATACAACTGGAATAAAACACGGCCTGATACTCTGTCCTTTCCAGTCACAGAAACTCGGACAAGACCAGACTAATAATAAATGGGTCTATTATAATCAGTTCATTCAAGCCACAGAAATTGCAATAATAATGATGGCTTGGTTGGCTTACTATAGACTCAAGACAGACTTCTTTAACTTTAAAAGGTTTAGACTCAAGACAGACTTCTTTAACTTTAAAAAGTTTCAACTCAAGACAGACTTCTTTAACTTTAAAGGGTTTAGACTCAAGACAGACTTCTTTAATTTTAAAGGGTTTAGACTCAAGACAGACTTCTTTAACTTTAAAGGGTTTAGACTCGAGACAGACATTTAACTTTAATGGATTAACTTCATAGAACCAGTATTTAATTGAAGTAATTTGCTTGAATAGATATATGGCAAGTTGATGAAGTTATGATAATTTCTCTAGATTGTTATATGACCAAACTGAATACAGCTGTTTTTACTTTCTTGCTCCAATGCAAAGTCCAAAATCTTTGAGCTATTACCTAAAATTGTTACCTACAATAATGCATTGAACATTAATTATTTTGTTATGTTTCTGTACAGTAACCCCCCCCCCCCCTCTTTTTTTTTTTTAATAAATAAACTTCTGATGGTAAGGTATTCAGAAAAAAGTATGGATTTTTCTGCTTATTCTGGTATTTGATTCACTCATATTAATTCATTAATTCATGAACTTCTTAGTCTTTTAATCGGTTTATATCAGTTATGTAATAAGTTTGTAATCATCATATTGGTGCATCATTGTATTCATTTATAAATGTGTACTGTGTATTACTGACCTCATTATAAATAAATAAAATCAATGTAAAACCTGTATATATACAAAATCTCTAAGGTAAAAATAAAATAATCTTAATGATTTTTTAGGAAAAATGAGGTTGTAGTGTGATTATGATAGCAGTTGTATTTATAATATTCTGAGTCATGTATAGATCTCACTAATCATGTCAATCACAACACTGAACATGTCAAGGCAAAAGTACACTCAAATTTTACTTCTTTTTTTTGTCAGCAGAACACAATCTGATCAGACCTTCATCTTCAATAAATCACAGGAAAACACATGACAACAGTAATTACCATATTTGTTTGTACAGATACCATGTATAGCTATATCACAACTCAATATGTACATGTTTGTACTTAAAACTAAAAAAAAGATATAAGGTTTAGGCATTTTTATCCTCTTAGTTAAAATAGGTTTTTTATTTTCTGCTGAAGGGTTTAAAGACTTTTTAATTATCTTTGTGTAGACATTAATTAGCGGAATCTAACTGATTTTGATAAAAAAAATAAATTTAATAAATCAGTATACATTGTATTGTATTGTTTTAAATGTAATAAAACATGAGAATCCAAACAAAAATTGCAAACCTACATTGTAAGAATTAAAAAAAAAAAAAAAAAAAAAAAATCAATGTTTTTTGTTTATTTTATATTTATCGAATGATATTTAACTCTGAAGGAAGGAGAATAAGATTTACTTTTTCATGACAAAAAGCCAAGAAAAATATAAAACATGCTAAACAAATATATGACAAAGAAGTTGAGTGACATAATGATGTTTTATGAACTGTGACCATTAATTCACTTACATCCAGGTAGTCTGTTCTGGGATGATGGAAGAAATAAGAGTACATAAGGAAATCCAATGACTTTAGCTGCAAGTATGATACGCTTACAAACTTCCTTACACAAGGGTCTGCCTAAGTGGAAATTGAATCTAGGTGAACAATAAGATGTGCTATGATCAATAAACCTTTTGGCAATCTAATGACAAAAGGAGGAAAATGCCAAACAAAATGACTGTACAATGTTTGATCCTATAGAGACACTCCACATAATGACAACAAAGTGTTCTACAATTTTACTTATTACACAACAAACATTACTTTTGAGAACCATGTAAATTGAATATATATCTTTGGTTTCATATAGGTAGTCTTTTTGTTTAACACTTATCACCATGGCAGCATTTGTTTTATTCAAGAAAGACATATTGTGGTACTGTGCATGTATTTAACACTGTAATGCTGATGAAATATGTGTAAAAGGAAAAGTTTGGATCTCAATGCTTCAACAACAAAGGGAGGTAATTCAAGCATGTAATTCTTATATCAGAAATTACCATGTAATAATAATAACAAATTGTAATAATACCAGGCCTGACTGGCCTTTTATACTCTGTCCTTTCCAGTCACAGAAACTCGGACAAGACCAGACTAATGGGTCTATTATAATCAGTTCATTCAAGCCACAGAAACTGCAAAAATAATGATGGCTTGGTTGGTTTTTTTGTTTGATAATTTTGTATTTTACAAAACTACTTTTTTCAAACAACAAAATTGAAATGTTATTTTTATATGAAATGTCAAATTATAATTCTACAAACTATAAAGGTACCAAATCATCCCAAAATGACAATGCCAAAATAATTAAAATTTTCAAAGTTTGCATATTTCTGTATAATAAAGGGAAATCACTCTACATCCTTGACAGTAATAACACATTCAGTTGTCAATTATCTGTAATTAGTAAAGCCTTCACTAATAAGACAGACTGTCAGGTAGTCGTTACTTCTGGGCATTTCTCCTTATTACCTGTAACGAGACAAGACGTCCATCAAGCAGGTAACAAGGACAGGTAAGACAGTCATTTGCTTAACACTTCAAGTGTGACATAAATTAATAGCTATATAATAGAAACATGAAGAACTGCATACAGGAAGGGCCTTTACTGCTCATCTGGTGTTACTTCATTTGATGTTTATCACAAGGCTTTAGATATTTCTAGTCACAATATCAGGTATAGATCCATAAAGTACCACACAACCTTTAGCTCAATGTGAGATAGACATCAAACCTTTGTATCCTCACAACTATTTATACTTTACTCAGCTCATCTACAAAAGGGGTTTTTTATTTTTAAACTCTAGACCAATGCACAAGAGAACTTATAATATTCTTAATGTTTAAAAAATATGGACACTAGTTGTTGGGATGGTTCAGATGGGTTGTTTAACAGTAACTTTAACCCAACTACTGGATAACACTGTGTAATTATACCCAATGCCTGTCCAAAGTCTTTAGTAAATGTTATATATGTATTATGTTTTTTGTGTGAGCGCTACCTGAATGCCAATTTGTCTATGGCAAATAAACATGATTTCTGGCAATTAAAAATAATCCAGAATTGCTGAAGTGGTGAAAATACATTTCTGATCGATGTTGTAAAAACAAAACAGATCGGTCTGCTTCTTTTCCTTCTCTTGATATTAGTTACAACTAGCAAAGACTGGTTTCCTTTCACTTGAGTAAATGTACTGCCTTGTATTACACTTACTACTTGTTAAACCAGACTACTTAGCTTCATGTGCTTCAGATCACAGTGAGGGCTGGTCAGCAACTGATTCTTAAAACGTATCTGAAAGTTGTTGTTTTATTTATTTGTTCAATTTTGTTGACTAGTCAAATTTTAGTTTGGCTACTTAAATTTGGCAAACATACATTAGCCAACAAGGTAATCGTAAAAAACTCCCAGTGCTAACACAGGTTTTATCTAGGAATAAACAGAAAACAATACTAACCGTATTAAATGCACTTACATCTTCAACAACCCCATCAATACTTTTTTTCATATAAACCATTTTAAAATATCAAATAAAATTTTATTATTACCAGTATATAAAATTTTCACACCTAATTTTTCAAAAAATCAAAAAGTGGTAATTCTTCAAAGAAAGAAGAAAGAAATAGAGACATTTATGTTCTGAAGACATATCAATCTATTATACTTTATAGAGGGACTATGTAATTCATCTTAACAAAAGTCCATGATTAATACGGTAAGTTTTAATCTTCATCCTTCATTTTAGGCACAATAGTTTTTTAATCCAGACTTGGTAAATAATAAAACATATCAATATAAAACTTCAAACAGTTGATAAATTTTGATATGTCTACAAAAACTTTATAACATATCCATCACATTGCTGGGATAGTTAATGTATCCATCAAGCTATGAAAACATTAAGTGTCATATACACAAAGAACATAATATATAAGTACAGCTGTTGCAGATTCTCAGAAACAAAAAACTATTTTGTCAAACTGCACAATACACTGATATATCAACTGTCTTCTGTGATTAAAAATATTTTAATATTAGTTTTACAATAAGATGCAGTCAACAGTTAGCTAACATACTGTCATACCATCAGACAAATGTCACATGGTAGTAAATTAACAGGCTCTTACACTGATAATTACTGCTACACACTGTACAGTTGTGAACCCAGGGTCTCAATACAGTGTTCACAACTTGATTAAACTGGAGCTACATGTAGTCAAAGTAACAAAACCTGGAATGTTTTCTGTTGCATTAGGTATTTTCAAACCAATTTCAACATTATGTAAATTAACTATAAATAGCAAAATATCAATCATACATACCCATGTTCAATAATCAATTTTGGGCACTTGTATTTCTGACCAATTTTGTACATGAGGTCCATGGCCGTCATCACAGTATTGTTGATAAGTTTGATGTCTCTGTGTCCAGGATTGCCCTGGATATATTTGACGTCTCATAGTTCCATGTTCCTTTTACACATTTTGATTACACATGTGGCGGGTGTAGCTTGCTAAACAGGAGGTGCTTACTCTTCTGGAGCACCCACCTCACTTCCCTGGTGGAAGTTCACGTTTCTAACCTAACTTGTCAGTTCCAAAGTTTTTACTTTGCTTCTGGATTGTGATTCGGACATGATTAGTATGTTTGTTTTTGATTGAAATGATATGCTGCAACAATATTACATATACCAAGCAAACTTGTAAAGGTGTATGTCAAGGAAAAGACACTTCTCACAATTTACCAGTAGCCAACCAAGACTAATTTCACAGTAGTCAGATAAAGTTTCTGTTACCCCCCAAACACAGAATCTTTAAGCATTAATACTCAAGTCTTCACCACTTGACAAGAATGACATAAAAATTGTTGAATTTAAGTTTCGTACATGTAATTACGAGGACAATTTGAAGTCCCAAGAAAAACTATAGCCATTGGATCTTTAGAGAGGAATAGTTTCAACAGAAATTGGCACCAAGAAAGTATTGGTACCAGTATTTTTCTTTAAATTAGTCATAAAGAGCAAGTCAGTCTCTTAGTGTGACTAGTATTTATAGTAGAATCTTGAAGTCTGTAAAATAAAAATCATGTCTGACTTCTATATTGTTGCTCATGTTAATTTGTTTTTGAAACTTACTTCAAAACACCTCTCTAAAGTGGAATAGGAAATTTATATTCAAATATTTTTTAGGTTTTACCAATTTCAAATTTCTTCATTTACCAAATAATTCTTTTCCATTTAGCAATAAAGTTTTGACATAAGAAACATTTAGGGCATATCTGAAGGACACAAAAAGTAAAATGTTACTACATACAATCACACAAAGGTCTATCGTATGTAAATTGTCAGAATAATTAAAACATCATAAAAATGTAGAAAACAAAACTGTTTCTTCCTCATCAAGTTACAACAACTAGGAGAGAGATTTGTAAAATTTGGGGAATGATGTTACAATCTTTTAGTATTTGATTTATTTTCTAGTATAGCCTGTTTATCAGGTTAATTGACATATTTATCAAGAAACGTAACCAAGCCCTGCAGTGTTACTTAAATGACTGATGTAAATCCGCCGGCCGTCTTTATCATTTTGGCAATATAATTTGCTTCATCTTTATTATCTATAATTTCAATTGGGCAAATCTAAAAGAAATATGTAGTTTGCGATGTGCCATAAAGCGTGTATGATATAACTCTTGTCAAACCCTATCACAGACATGTACCATACGTTACACATGTGTTTTATCACCGGTCAAAACATGTAGATAACAATATAATTACTAAATGAATTTCTGACATAATCAACTATCTTTTTAGCAATAATGTTTTCTCTTGTAATTGTAACCTTTCTTGTATTAATTAGGATTTAATTTATGTAATAATCACAAAATTATCCCTAATGGTAATTATAACACACAGTTATGTATTGTAAGTCAAATATTTACCAATAAGGAACATTGTAGAATTTGTCATATTTTTAAAATATCTGTTAGAATTTTAACTAAGTCTTAGGTTCTATTAATTATAGCAATAACTCTCATTCCAAACATTGTCAAAAAGTAATCAGTGTCAAGTCACTACAGCTGATTGTTAAAGATACTTGCAACTTGCAAGCTGATGAACTGGCATAAAAATAGTTGTGAAAATCTTAGCTTTGGTTGCACATCTAGTTCAGCAAAAAGCTTTAAAAAGGAAAACCATATTACTCTCTCTCTCTCTCTGATTGTGTGTGTGTGTGTGTGTGCGTGTGACATCAGTAAGTATATATATATAGCCTCAGATATCTATAGTAATATGAAGTCTATATTTAGTATATTTTACTTATAATTAGTTACACCGTTTTATATAACATTTCACATCTGTTACAATAGTTTGTAGATTTTTACTCCATCTTCATGTATCATCACTGTCACACCTTTATAAATAATATCAAACATCAATCATATAATGTTACACTAATCCTAACCCTGGGTGTGGTGCCACAGGCCACAACCATGTTTAGCTTTACCTCAGATGTGGTGCCATGGGCCACAACTACATCCCTTATAAGCTCTGGTTTGGAGCCACAGGCTACAACTATGTTCCGCATATATAACATTAATAGTATAACCTTGAATATGGTGTCACAGGCCGCAACCATGTCCAATGCAACATTGAATGTGGTGAATGGACAACAACTATTTCCAGCATAACCTCTGATGTGGTGCCACAGGCAACAACTATTTTCAGCATAACCTCTGATGTGGTGCCACAGAACACAACTATTTCCAACATAACCTCTGATATGGTGCCACAGGGCACAACTTTTTCCAGCATAACCTCTGATGTGGTGCTATAGGCCACAACTATTTCCAGCATAACCTCTGATGTGGTGAATGGGCCACAACTATTTCCTGCATAACCTCTGATGTGGTGCTATATATAGGCACAGGCCAGAACCAGTCTGACACTAGGATTTACCAGAGTGGGTATTCAACCTAGCTGGTTATAGAGGGGTCCTTCTACAGTTTTTCTATTCTAAGCCCAAAAGTCTTTACTTGTGCAAATGAAATATTACTTGTCTTAAGGATTGTAAAAATTTATCTAAGGTCCAGCCATTATATTTATAATTTTTTGTAAAATATAGGGTTTCCCATTTGAAGACCCACAGAAATTTTTTTTTTTTTTTTTTTTTTTTTTTTTTTGCAAATTTAAAGCTTCAGGTTAAATATCAAAGTTAAAGCACTTAAACTTTTTTTTTTTAAAAAGGAGATTTTTTTAAGATTTCCACTATATCCCTTTTATTGAACTTCAAGGGGACATAACCCCTTCATTTTAGTAAATCAGAAAGTCCTTCACTTACACAGTATTATTGCATAATATTAACAAAGTTAGAACAGCAGTTTTAAAATAGTGATTAAAATGTAAAAGAATTTACAAACGACAAATGATGAACTGTTAAAATCAGTCCTTCGGCTCAAGTGAGCTAAAAATCTAAAGTGCATGAATATAGCATGTCTGAAGCAATTTTTTAAAAGCTAGTAGTGATGTAAAAAGAGAGTTGTTTAGTATCATTGATTTCTGATTAGGATGGCGATATCTACCACCGGTACATCTAACAATTTGATTCCCTTGTTATTTGGAAATTTGATTTCTTTTTTTGAATTGAATGAGAGACATGTAATAGATGTGCGACATCCAGACGTTATTTGTTATGACATGTAGCAACAAGAGTGTTATTACTTTTTCACAGAATTACCTTGCAAGGATGTAAATGACATTTATAATTTGTAAAATCTTGATCACTTTGACAAGCTCACACTGTTCTCTCTATGTACCATTGCTCACTGACGGCACATACAAATCTTTTCTCCATTTCTATGTCACAAACAACTGTCACACTGATTCCCAAACAAGTTTCTTGAATACAAACCATGTCAATTTCAATCTGTCAATCTTTTCTCTCATGTGACATAGAATAGAAAATAGTTTTACCTTTCTTTCGAATACTGTATGGTTTCCGTTATAGACAAATTAATGCTGTTTGCAGAGATAATTTCATTTCATGCTGCAAACATCAAAACTGAATGTCTTTTGACAGATTTTGCCAAATGAACGCAGTTTTGTCTGAATAAGATGTCAGACCACATCAATTTCAATGTTTACAAATTTAGAATCACTAATTGCCACTCACACATTATATATCTAATTGGTTTGAAATAGATATCCCTAGACACAGTGAAGAGAAGTAATATTAGTCACAAACAATACATATCTAAATTACCCAGGTTACTGCATCATTAAGTTAAAGTACAACCTTCCCCGTCATCAGCTAATAATAAAGATTTCACTTTCAAATCAAAACTATTTACAGTAAAACCAGTCAAAATGTTGCACTAAAGGAATGTGATTTGAGTCCAGTTTAATAAATTAAATATACAAGGAGTTGAACTGGTCATCATAAACATTATGGATATGTGAATTATGGTGGCCCATCAGCAAATTTACATTTAAATTTAAATTTTTCAATAAAGCATTGTTGATAGATTTATTGAATGTTGTTTTACGTCCCAGTCAAGACTATTCCACTTATATTAAGACATCACTAGCAATAGGTAAAGTGGTAGAAATTTTTATCTTTGCAGTGGGCTTAGGGTCTATTTTCAAGTCTTGGTCAGACCCACCCCAGGTTCAACCACATGCCTTCATATATATGAAGCAAACACTCTACTAATTAAGCTATCATAATGTCTCAATAGAACATGGGACTGTTGTGTGTGATGTAAAGGTACAGAGATAATATTTGTTCCCTCTGTCTTAAAACTTTATACATCTACAGGGTGATCATTACTCCATTTAATGCCAGGAATATTTTTGTCAAGAATTATCCCCCTTGAATGCTTTTAAATGTCAATGTGAGAAATCTTTTATTAGCCAATCATTATCATTTCACTTTTACCATAGTTTCTTAGCACTTGTAACACTTAGACATTTGAACAAGAGGTGATGCACCAGGTTTGAGGGTCACCATTATAGCAATCAAATTTGTGGGTCACCATTACAGCAATCAAATTTGTGGGTCACCATTACAACAATCAGATTTGTGGATCACAATTACAGCAATCAGATTTGATAGTGGCCATTACAGCAATCATATTTGAGGGTCACCATTACAGCAATCAGATTTGAGGGTCACCATTACAACAATCAGATTTGAGGGTCACCATTACAGCAATCAGATTTGAGGGTCACCATTACAGCAATCAAATTTGAGGATCACCATAACAGCAATCAGATTTGATGGTCGTCAATACAGCAATCAGATGTGAGGGTCCTCATTACAGCAATCAGATTTGAGGGTCACTAATTACAGCAATCAGATTTGAGGGTCACCAATAAAATAATCAGATTTGAGGGTCATCATTACAGCAATCAGATTTGAGGGTCACCAATTACAGCAATCAGATTTGAGGGTCACCATTACAGCAATCAGATTTGAGGGTCACCAATTACAGCAATCAGATTTGTGGGTCACTATTACAGCAATAAAATTTTAGGGTCCTAATTACAGTAATCAGATTGGTTGGTCACCATTACAGCAATCAGATTTGTGGGTCACCATTACAGCAATCAATTTGTGGGTCACCATAACAGCAATCAGATTTGAGGATCGTCATTACAGCAATCAGATTTGAGGGTCAAATTTGATAGTAGCCATTAGAGCAATCAGATTTGAGGGTCACCATTACAGCAAATAGATTTGAGGGTCGCCATTACAACAATCAGATTTGAGGGTCTCCATTACAGCAATCAGATTTGAGGGTCGTTATTACTGCAATCAGATTTGAAGGTCCTCAGTATAGCAATCATAATTGAGGGTTGTCATTACAGCAATCAGATTTGTGGGTCATTATTACAGCAATCAGATTTAAGGGGCAACATTACAGCAATCAGATTTGAGGGTCGCCATTACAGAAATCAGATTTGTGGGTCACTATTACAGCAATCAGATTTGAGGATCACCATTACAGCAATCAGATTTGAGGGTCACCATTTCAGCAATCAGATTTGTGGGTAACTATTACAGCAATCAAATTTGAGGGTCGCCATAACAGCAATCAAATTTGTGGGTCACCATTACAGCAATCAGATTTGAGGGTCGTCATTATAGCAATCAGATTTGAGGGTCACCATTACAGCAATCAGATTTGAGGGTTGCCATTACAGCAATCAGATTTGAGGGTCGCCGTTACAGCAATCAGATTTGAGGGTCGTCATTACAGCAATCAGATTTGAGGGTTGTCATTACAGCAATCACATTTGAGTGTCGTCATTACAGCAATCAGATTTGAGGGTCACCATTACAGCAATCAGATTTGAGGGTCGCCATTACAGCAATCAGATTTGAGGGTCACTATTACAGCAATCAGATTTGAGGGTCACCATTACAACAATCAGATTTAAGGGTCGCCATTACAGCAATCAGATTTGAGGGTCACTATTACTGATGACAGTGCCTCTCACTGCCAAAGTTCAAATCCCACTCACTTAGGTAGATCCTAGTGAGGTTGTTGGTCATTGCACTTGCAGAAGTTGATGGTTCCTTGCATTATTCCAGAATTGACTCTCTCAATATCCAATCGATGAAATAATTTTGACTGGGACATAAAACACTATTTTCACTGCCATGAGGTATCAACAGCATGTTCAATCTGCTTTTTATCTGATTGTTTTTACTACACATAAATGTGAAATTTCAGTTTCAAAATAGGTATACTATGGTCAAGTTAGATATATGGGTGTCTAGCAGATACTGACAAACATATATAACCTGCATTGTATTATTTTGCACAGTTAAACCTCAATTCATTACCACCATTATTAATGTAAAAAATTGACTGAACAAATGATTCCACCATTTGTTCAGTCAAATTTTGAAAATAGCATTATAAAGCTGTTTGGCAATATTGCGAGTAGAGACTTATGAAGAAAAAACATCAAAGGAAAATCTAAATTTGGGGATTTGAAAGTACAGTGGTGTTAAGTGAGGTGGCAAAGTTATGGAAGGGCATTATAACATGGTTTTACTGTAGTTTTTGAATTTTTGAATTGAGGTACACCACTTCAATCTTTCAGATGTATTTTACATGGAATTGTCATCACATACAAGTACATGTGTATATCATGTTTTGCAATCTACCAGAAAACACAACAAAAAGTTTTACAAAGACATTTTCAGACAAGATGAAGCATCTTTAGACATACTGGATAACAAATGCTCTGTTTATTATCAGTTAATATTACATATAGTATGGAAAAAGCAAGAAAAAAATGTTATCTCTTTGCACTTGACAAGGAATCAAAACCACTTACACAGAGTTAAACCAGATATTCTGTCATGTTAGGAGTTTTATGGTGACCCAATTAATACCTTCCCAGTGACCTAACAGAGGACGACTTGAGGGATTACACACAAGTGCACGTACACACACACACACACACATACACACATGAGAAGTAACCTTGATTAGCATCGGATTAAAGAATGAAGATTACTTTTAGTCATTATGATATTCCAAGTTTAACTTGTAATACTGGTATATTATTAATTCAAGTAAAATTGAACATTTGACTAAAATCACACATAATTCAATATTTAGAGTAGCTTATTTCATCTAATGTATATATTTTAATCAACTGTCTCAAAAGAGTGTCTGTATGTAAAGTGCCAATATTGACTAACATAATGAACATCTCCAATGAAACTGAAGATGAAAAAGTTTGGGAAATACATAATGTAAATGATTTTATTTTTTCACATCAATCACTCTTTCACTTATACCTAGATACATAATGATTCAAAATTTATATATGTAATTTTATCTGAATCTGTATTTAATGTTCCATGATTTATATATATATTACAATATCATGTCATTTTCTACCCGTTTTTGGGATATCAATATACAAACATCTAGATTTTAAACAAAACTAGTGATTAATGGTCTGTAATACTAGATTCAATAATTTATTATTCAGTTTGAAAAACAAGAATGACATTCAGTGTTTTAAAATATCGAAAAAAAAGTTAATCTATATGGACATAGTTGACTTAAAGAACCTGTCATCTTTAACATCTCTTCATGACCAATAGATTTACAAAGTCATTGTAGTAAATCATATTTATTCTGTGAAATATTTCTTTTCTTTCTACTCATTTACTTTCAATAAAAGAAAAAATCCATATACATAATAATAGATTTATATTGGTGGCTGTATAACTACCTGACTTTTTAGATATGTGAGGTAGTTTGTCATCTGTCAAACAAATGTGCAAGATCTGACAGTTGTTTCACCTAAAAACATGTCACATGCAAATCAAATTTGATGTTTTAAGATAAAACTACCCCACTTGGCCTTGCCTTGGAATTTTCTTCATTAACTATTATTTATAGGCTAACAAACTTGACATGTATGAAAAATAAATGATGTTATTTGTGTTTTCTTTGACTGATAACAGTAGCCATCAATCACATAGCAATTAGCATCTCCCATTACACAACCCAATGAATTCAATCTATTTTCTGATCCCCGTGGAAACCTAACAACAACCTTCTTTATATCAAACTGTGTGAGAATAATTATAAATGCAAAAAGTTATACACATTCCCATTATATTCCAAAAATGACTGCTTATCATCCCCATCTACTGCAAGAATTGGCTAATATATCTTGCAAAATGTCACATATTAAGCAGGCCTCTTTGTTTGCACTGCTGAGCAAATACATTAACAATAGAAACAGGGCTGATTGATGGAAGACTAGATTGATTGTAGTACTGGCTCTACAAAGGCGTGCTTGACAGCTGATTGACATTTTGCAATGAAATATTTGATTGATGCTTTTAGAACAAACAGCAGATGTGCCTCCTGTCGACTGTATACAACTGGCGACACAAAATCTAGATCCTGGTACCGATATATCACCGATGCTATCCTTTAGAAAAAGTACAAAAATATTACAATAATCCACTTAAATGTCATTAACTATGTAAACAGATACCCGTAATTTGTTTTGGGTATGACTCGTCAATGTGGGTATACACAGCAGTACATGGTCGTATTATATAGATAGACAGTGTAAGATCCATTGGCAGACGACGTGATCACAACAAGTCGGGTGTGAAATCTATCATCATATACAACTTTGATTCTACTTACATTTAAATCTCTTGGGTTGTTCTTGCTTTCTTCTTGGCATTCTAAGTGACTTTAATCCTCGCCTGCCATTTGTTTACGTTGTCAGTGAGCGTTTTCAAATGTACCGCATTCAACAACAAGTGCGCTGCCTATCAAACCAACCTCCAAAACTAACCCGGAAGTGTAAATTCCCGTTTTCGCTTTGCGCACTGCGCTATATACACACTTAAAAACTTCCGGTTTGGAGAATAGGACAGATTTTCACTATCTTTGGCATGAATTTACACCCATATTTATGCAGACAAGCCACAGAAAATGGTAAAGCAATGGTATTTTATTTCTATAACGCACGAACTTTGGTTAAGGTACCAGACGAGAGTGAATGGTTCAAGTTGTAATGATGATTGTTGGTCAGCTAGTTTCTCTTTGCTGCATTACTGTTACACTGTAGGTCCTACACTTCTGTAAGATGAAGAACCTACAAAATTGTCTGCAAAAGAATATTTCAGAGAATTTTGTCTTGGCTTTTCACAGACAACATTTGTGAACTTCTATATTGAAATAAAAGATGCATAAAATATTTAGACTGACATTGTTACTGCAACTATGGCATAATTGATAAATGTTGTAAGCACAAAAGCTCGACAAGTTGCAAATTAGCTCAATCTGGTAGAGCATCCGGCTAGTATTGGGAAGGTCCCAGGTTCGAGTTCTGGTTTGGCTGTTGCATTTTTTCCCTTTCCTCTTACTTTCGTGGGCTAGTCGAACCCTAGGAAGTGACCAGCCAACAGGTTGATCCCAGGGTGGAACCTTGTGGTTTTGATTCAAGTGCGGGAGGGATGTAACAGACCAGACTCAATCAGTGACTGATAAGCTCAAACTGTAGAGGGTACTGCTAGTATTGTGAAGGTCCCGGGTTCAAGTCCCTGTTTAGCCTCTGCATTTCTTCCCTTTACTGTATACAACCAAGGTTAGACAAAACTGATTGGTTATGCTATATCACACTTTCAAATTCTGCATTGAAACAATGTTTAGTATATTGCAAAAACAGTTTTATGTAGCATCATATAAAATAATGACATTCAATACACATATTGTTTCTCCTATATGCATGTTAACAAAAGGTGGTGAGTTGTTACATTTGCCAGGCTTTGCCCATACTATATAGATTGATCTGTTGCTTCTACCTGTATGATTGCTATGTGTTAGTTGGGAATCTTACCAGGGACTTTCCCAATTCTTTTGGAACATTACCAACTGAGCTACCCCATAGCCTGTGGCACCTGGTCCTCCATATTCATCACTTCAAGCCATCATTATCTAAGTGTTCCATTTATGAACTTAGAAACCTGAGAAATTTATCTCTAGATAAACTTCTCTATCAGCCATTTAGAGGGTTAAACAAGTCTCCATCTCCAACATAACAGGACTAAGGATTCACAAAAATGACATTAAAACCTGGGTCCTTCCCAATATATACTAACTGGATGCTCTACTGACTTATCTACCTTTCAACTTTAGTTATTACATGGTAATCTAACAATAATGAAGAGGAGAAAAAACTTCACTGACCTCACTTTGCACTTTGTGTTCATCTCTGTTTCTTTGTATGAACAACAAGTATGTTATGATATACTGACATCTATCTTAACAATTAAAAATATTTCTTGTAGATTTCAACCTGTGTTACTTAAAATTACGAGCAAAATCTCATGTTATAAGATAAAAGCCTGAAAGGTCACAATGATGACTTGGTTTTGATTCCATAATGATAACCATGATAACTCACATTGGTCATTAGAGAGTGTGTATTTATATTTGCGCATGTCTCGTTTGCCAACCCTCCAACCCCCCCCCCCCCCCCTCCATTATCATTCCAACTTAGTCCACCTGTTTGTTTGTTTGGCCAAGTTTTGCTAATTTGTAAGCTCGCCTGGCTAAAGCTAGCGTGAGGTTATGGTACCTATGATGTGGTGTGTGTATGTGCAAGTGTGTGTCCATGTGTGCAGGTGTCTGTGAACTTCACTTAAACAACTTCTTCTCCTGAATCACTTGAGAGATTTTGATGAAACTTGGGTGGAATCATCCACGAGAAATGCCATTTAAAGTTTGTGAAAATTGTTAACCTTGACCTTTGTTCAAGAAAGGTGACTGTAGGTGTAAAATCACTAAAATGACCTCTTCTGATGAACCAAAAGACCTAGGATTCCCAAACTGAATATACCTAATCAGCATGAGAAGTTCTACAAAGTTTGTGAATAGATTTGACCTTGACCTGCATCAAAGGTCACGGTAACGCTTTGTGCAAAACATGCTTAAAATGACTTTTTATCACGACCCAAAAGGGGTATAATTATCAAACTTGATATAAAGAATCAGCATGTTAAGTTTGTGAATAGATTTTACCTTGACCTTCATGCTGATGAAGCTAATATGCACCAGGTGAGCAATACAGACCCTATTGGGCCTTTTATTTTTATGAATTTTGGTATGTGGAACTAGCGATGTTTAGCAATATACCGGTATGCTATGGAGAATACACTACATATTTTATGTAATCTGTAAGTCAAATATCTTAAATTTTGCATATGGTATATGCATATAGAACCTGTGCACTACCAATTTTTGGCATAATCTTTAAACAAATTTGAACTTGGCTATTTTTTAGCAATTTATGCTGGGGTGGAGGGGATTTACATGTGTTTGTAATCTGTGAGTCATTGTATCAAAGCTATATGATATCTTTCAAATTTTACATAATGTTTATATCAATATGCAACAAAATAACCACCACTGCAGTAGCTCAATTGGTAGAGTGATCACTCCGTAAGTGGGAGGTCGTGGGTTCAAACCCCGACCGGGTCTGACCCAAAACTTGAAATTTGGTAGTGACTGTTCTTTCGCCAAGCACTCAGCATTACAAAAACAAAGTCACAGTTCTTTCATATGGGAACTTAAAATAAATGAGGTCCCAAATCACGACAGCTTGTCACGATAAAGAACCCTGCTGTATAATGCCATCAGCGCAACACACAGGCAAAATTTCTGCACCTTCGCCAATAGCTAGCGACATCTAAAAAAAAAGTGAAATATTCTTTACTGGGATGTTAAACACCATTACTCAACTCAACAAAATAACCTTGGATTTCCAATGTCCTGGTGATAAGACACTATACAGAGACCCACATATAATATATATCCCATAGTTCAATGTTCCTTTCTGTTTGAATTTTGGTTTTACACATGGTGGATGTAGCTAGGTAAATTCGAAGTGGAATGTCATGTGTTTAACTGAATTTGCTAGTTTTCAAAGTTTTTACTTTGGTTTGGGATTGTACTTTAGACATAGGGCAGTATCTTTGTGTTTGGTTTGTACAAACCTGGTTGTTACAAAAGTACTTGTGGGCTGTATCTGTCACTGTAAGTCTGTACATGCCATTAAATCTCTGGATTAGGTTTTTATGATGTCATCATATTGTTATCAAAATTATAAATTCACTCTTTAGTTGTACAAAATAATCAATATAAAAGTATACATTGGTAATATTTAAAAAACTGAAATTTAATAAAAAAAATTCAACCATTTATGATAAAGTTTACTTCTTTGTTTTATAGCAACAAAATGCTATGATTGCAATATCTTGAAAAATTATAAGTTTCAAATTTGTTTTGGACACATTGGAGAAAATATAGATTTAGAGTAATCTCCCTTAGATATCCAAATTGCTATTGAAAAAATAGTTTAATTAAGAGAAATGGTTCTTATCACTTACACACAAGTAATTACTTTTATTTACAGTAGTCAGCATGTTTAATCAGCTATGTTGCCATCTTCAGGGCTCAAAATGTAAATTAAAAGGTCATTTTATGATAAAAAATCACAAGTGTCGGGGTACTTTTGGAGGACTTTTTACAATGAATATTACTATATATAGAGAGTATATATGTACAGGTTATTTTTATTTTACATCTATACCTGTCTGTTAGTTACTGTTCAAAGCAATATGTAAAAAAGTATGTAATCATGTACATGTATTTTAATACATTTTGTACAAGTATTGGTCAATTAAGAAATGAATGTATAACATTTACTATGTGTATTGCGGTTTGTTAACAAACTTTCTGTGTGTAAAAATAGCACAAAGTATTTTTCTGTCACCTTGTACTTTTTGTGATGTCAACAACAATGAACTTATTGTGACGTCAAGAGAAAGAGGAAGAGACTCGCATGAAACAATGGTTTTATTGAAGCATATACCTATTCCTTTACCAAAAGTTTATTGAAGAGAATTTATTTCAATTGTAAATATAATTGTTTAACATTTATCCAGAAAGTCACTGTAATAACTGAGCAGAGTCTGACAAACTTTCTCATTGCTGTTTGACTATTACTTTGGTCTACCTACTGTATTTTGTAACATGTACATGTATACCATTATCTTCTTTAGGTTTACTTTAAGTTTAGTTAGTGTTTTTTCTGGTTAAATTGATATACAGAAATGAAAAACGACTGTTAGGAAAACGAAGTACCGTGTGCCCTGAAAAGGATGAAAACAAAATCGATTGTTGACTTTATTTCCCCAAGTGTAGACATAACTGGAACTTTCTCTTCTGGTTGTTTAGTTTGGTACATAGTTTTAATGATTCTACTCATAAAGACATATACCTCTAATTAACATCACCAAGAACTCTGCATTACAAAATAAAAGTCACAGTTCTTTAAGACGGGAACTTAAAATAAAGGTCTCGTCACGGCAGGTGTGGCACATTAAAGAACCCTGCTGTATAATGAAATCAGGGCAAAGCACAGGCAAAATTTCTGCACCTTCCCCTATAGCTGGTGACGCCTCGATATAAGTGAAATATTTGTGACTGGGATGTTATACACGGTTACTCAACACAGCATATCCTGAGCTGGGTGACTCATATTGTAACTCCATTTGATACACAATTCAAATTTTCAGTTCTTGTTTTATATTTTTTGGCCAATGGAATAAGTGTCAAAGTGAAACATAATGTTTGATTTCCAATTTCATGCTTTTGTGATAGATTTTCGTATATAGATAATATATTGATGCATAAATTTATTTACAATGTGTATTACTTTTGTAAGTTAGTGGAGCTAAGAGACTGGGAACTTTATTCATGGTCACAATGGTCACAGTGACCTTAAAAAGAAACATTTTCACATATTAACCAAAGGATGTCAAAGCTTGAAAATTCCTTTACATCTAAGTTTGTGAAGTTTGTTTACCTTGAAGTTAAATATACCTTTAATGGCACAAAAGTGCTTGTTTGATTTCAAAGTTGAATGACCTTTAAATTCATATGATGTCACAATGACATTAAATATAAACCTCAAATGTCTTTTTAGGCCTAGAAACTTTGAAATTCTGTTTCTAGCATCAGTTCATGAAACCTTCCTAAATTCCAGAAGTCGTTTGACTTTCTCTCAAAAAACGTGATAATCTTGGACCTTGGATTGTTGTAAATTTGCAAGCCTGGCATCAGTGAATTAAATGCTGGAATGTTTGCAAAACTGGTTGACCTTGATTTATGCATGCCAGTTACAAGGAAATCCCATTCTGACATGTGATCCACTGGCTTGTGCATGCAGCAATGAGACAACCCAGTTTTGAAGGCTGAAACATTAACCACTGCAAATTTGGCCTAAAATCAGATAATGTTTGAAACCTGGTTTATCTTGACTTATATTGTAGATTGCTTTGACCTCATTTAGTAAAACTATGTGCAATTTCACAGTAACCCAGCATATAATGAAACCCACAAAAATCTTTTTGTCATGAATCAAGGTCCAAAAGCCTTGAATCTTAATAAATAGTATTAACCCATGCAACTTCTCTTACTTTGCAAACCTGATTGCTACTTATTGTGTTACCAGTAGTTTTAAATATTTCAACTTTTCAATATAGAGCCAAGGTCATAGGTCATGCTCACTGACTGACATTGATTTTTCATTAGTTCAAAATCAAGTCATTGTTAAAAGTTGAGGTCATGACCTACTTACTTGGGTTTGACTTTACTTTACTGAAAATATTTCTGTGTAGATGTTTTTTTGTGTGTGTTTTGTATTAACCCATGATTGAAGGTCAAGTTCATGGTCTTGCATAAGTACTGTTAAAACGCTTTAAAGTGTTAAAACATGAATATTGTAATGAGAATGGGAAGGTTTTTAATTCTGATTTTTTAATGCCATCTGAAATGAGGACAAGGTCACATCTCTAGGTCAAAGTTCAAGGTCATGCTGATGTAATTTGTGAAGTTGGATTACTAGTCAAACATTAATGTACACCAATGAAATCACTTAATACAAAACTAGTACAGATACATAAACTTTACATATTACTCACAGAGTAACCAGTCTCATTAATAAACAACATGCATGAGAAGGGCAAAAAACACTATTTTAAACTAGCATCCATGGGTGTGGCTAACTATTAGCAACCGAGGCAACTGCCTCTGTAAAATTTGGATATGTTTTTATTATTTTTACAGAACACATGGAAAATTGAAAAGAATTTTAAAAAAATAGCTTATAGTGATAGTTAACAAATATACAATTATGTTTCGTCCTTAGTTGTACAGATTTATTATGAAATCTCCATTAAAACTTGAGTTACTAAATTGTTTTAATTTGTTTTACTGTATAAATATGCAAAGTTCATTTTGTCAAGGTTTTGCTTTGCCTTTTTGACAATGTTTATGAACATTGGATGGTGTGTTTGTATTTGAATTCATAAGTTTTATCAATAAACGACAAATATCAGTTTCTGGTGTCATCAGAATAAATCATTTAATATCATTATTTCAAAATTTCCACATGGGGAACATGCTGGACCCCCATACATTTTTTTTGCCTCGGTTATAATTGCTACCTCTCTACATCCCTGCAATCTAAGGGTCTAATGTGGGGTCTGGTGCTTCAGGAATAGATGTCAATACAAACATGCATGTTTCAAACAAAATAGCTTACACAATATAATCTTGAGCTTTTTGAGATATTGAGATACAACAATGAATCAAGTGGATCTTCTAAGCTATAGTTTTATTTATGGGCATGAACATTAAAAATTATAAATGGGATACCTGGGACTACAGATTTATTTATATCATACCACTAGATATAATTTTGTCTAAGTTATTGAGTTCTATAATCAGTGGTTTCAATATATGTCTATGTTGTTGTCGTGTATTGCTTTGTTTGGTTTGATTTTCTATTCCAAAGTCCAGCCACAGATTTCATCATTCATTTGTTGTACCAAATACATGTATTTAGTTCTGTCCTGTTCATTAAAAAATGAACAATTTCAATTTTTACATATTAAAAATGATCATGTTCTTTGGCCATTGTAAACCAAGCTTAAATATATAGCTTTTATAAAAACACTCAGGGCAAAATAGGTAAACCAAATTTAGTGTTCCTCGATAACTTTGCCACCTGACTTATCACCACACTACTTTCTAGTTCCAAAATCCATTTCTTCTTTATTTTTCTTGATAAGCCTTCCTCAATTTATCAACAGAACCCTTTATAATGTTAAAATATTGTGAGCATATGATGGCATGAATCAAGGTTTTACTGAGCGCACTACAAAGGTAAAAATTCTGCCATTTTACCTATAGCTGGTAACATCTTGATATAAGCTAAATAATTTTGATTTGGATTTTATATAAAATCCCTTTCATTCAATCAATCAATTTACTGTGTTTACATAAAAGAACAGTAGAATGTGTAAAGAGATCAATGGTCAAATGGGATAAAATCACTAGTCCAAATTATTTGTGTTACAGTATTATGTTTGTTATAATGTTATATTTATTTGAATTTTGTTTTTATTTTAGGATGTAAAATGGTATAACAGACAGAGAGACAAAGTAATCAGCAGAGATTGAGTAGATAAAAATCTACTGCTGTTCATTATAGTATACCCTGTAGCTAGACTCTGCAGCCCAGCTGTCAAGAAAAAAAACCTCCAGCAATGAATGTGTATTGCCTAGCCATTTTGCCACAGACACCTTAAGTTGACCTCTGTCCAAAGGCAGACAAATTTGTTTTCTCGACATTTTTGTCAAAAGTAAGCATGCATCTAAGATATTTTGTCAGCAATGTTGATGTAAATGATGAAATGTCATTTTACATTACATATGAATACATCACTTGTCTTTATAATTACTGAGTTATCTACTGCTAAGGTCTGTGTCACATTTTAACCGGATTTTTCATTGTGTGACTCATGTGGACATAACCGACTTAGATTAATGTAATACTTTGATGACCATTTATATGTTTTCCCATATTTTATAATGTAATAACACGTTTTGTTCATTTTTAGATCATCTTGCTATGGCAAGTCGAGCTTATGTCACGGCAAAGTGTGCATGAGACTGTGTGCATCCATGCACATGTCAACTTTAATCTTTTGTTATTTTAACCAGATTTTTTGAAATTGTCCTCTCAACTGCTAAGCAAAGTAAAAACTAAATTTGGTGAAGAAGATCCTTATGGTAATTAAAATTTTTGATAATCAAATGCAAATAAAGTGTCATTTGAGCAATACAGATCTTATTAGGCCTTTTGTTGTGAAAGTTGAGATTAATTGTGACGTTTTCAAACTGTTCTCAGTATGAACTACATGTACATGTGTAGAATTTGAAGCTTAACAATAACCAAGGCAACCAGAACATTTCACATCAAAAAAAAAATGATTACTGGTAACACCCTTAGACCACTACAGTAATTATGAAACTCCCAAGATTTGGATGTGAACCAGACAAAGTGATGGAATGAATGTACTTTTGCAGGTCTTTTGTATGGTCTTGCACCATAAAACTTATTTGCTGACCAAGCAAAATCACTTAGTTTACTTTTCAATATTCCTAAATTGTAGTGTATTACAAACAAGTAATTATAGAAGAAATCACCCTTTATATTGATTCAAATGACATTTGGAGTCTACACATTAATGACACTTACAGTAAAACACGAATAAAACGAACACGATTAAAACGAATACAGGGATAGAAAGAAGCCAATTATTTGGCCTGACCGCTTCTCTATATATAAGTCTATATATAACAATATAACGAAGTCGCTTTATAACGAAGTTAAAAATAGAGTCCACATGGCTTCATTATAAACATGTTTTACTGTATTTCATTTTAGTGCCTCATCTATGAAATTACAAGGCTCTTTAAATTTTTTGTCAGTACACTTTGAACAGAAATGGCTAAAATAAGTAAATATAACTGGCTCTTTAATATTTTGAGGTCAACAGAGAATTCTCCATATGTGATTTGGTATCATTTCTGTTCAGTGTGTTGCACTGATGGTATTATACAGCAGGATTCTTTATTGCACCAAGCCTACCAAGACAGGACTTCGTTTATTTTAAGTTCCCACCCGAAAGAACTGTGACTTTAATTTCATAATGCTGAGTGCTTGACGAAAGAACAGTCACTACCCAATTTTCAGCCTTGGGTCACATCCAGTCGGGGTTCCAACCCACAACCTCCCACTCTACCAACTGAGCTACCGCAGTTGTTATTATTACTTGTAGATTGTCTTGGTAAATGGACAACAAAATATCTACAGAAAGAATTTCTTGTGTAGTTAAGATGTTCATGAAGACTGCAGCTAGCAAGGCAAAATAATTACAGTGGTTCATTGTAACGTTTAGAATGCTATATACCAGTGTATAATACAGGTCAAGTCTAAATTACTGGTACAGAGAAATTTTGATCAATTTGGCTCTGGGAATTATTAAGTTATTAATTCTTCATTGTAATGCCTACTTAGCAACATTCTTGATACCTTAACAGTTTGTGTCTGAAGGTGTTACTGGTAATACTAAGAACAGTTTTAAAGTCTGTCACATCTATGTTAATTCAGTTTTGTAATCAATGTTTTATTTTCTATTCACAGATAGAATGGCCAACATGACAGAAAACGAGGATGTGTTTGACATGCACATGTGTTTGGTATGTCAGACCACATTGGTTGGTCTTGTCAACTATATAAATCATAAGAAATACGACTGTCCTGGAAAGCGTTTGATACCACCTCCAGCTTCCTCTTCATCACAAGGACTGCCGTCGTCGATACCTCCACCACATTCTTCAGGAATACATAACGGTGAAGCGACTTCTAATGGTCAGAATGGATATAACATGAATGTGAATGCTCATGTCCATCAGAATTACTCGGATAATTATAGACATAATTTACCGTCAATCAGAACAGGAAGTCAGGACCAGAGTTTGATGTCATCGTCAGCCCATGACAGAAATAATATTCAAAATGATGAAGGCATTCTGAAAGCTGCCATGATAGCATCAGGAATGGATATTCCCACCTCTAATAACTCTCTTTCAAATTTATCGAAACCCTCATCTAGCTACGAGACTGGTAGCCATATTGGACTCACTTCACAGTCATCAGCATTAAGTAATACAACATCTAGCATATCTGTAGACATTCATGATTCTTTCTCTGGTTTAACCTCCGAGATGTTCAGTCCAAACGCAGCTAACGTGATTGATCCAAATATTGTAATGAATAGTCATAATCCTGAAGATTTTTTCTCGTCTTTAGCTTTGCAGAGTAAATCAAGTATGAAGGAACAACAAATGTCCGCTCATAATGCAGTACAAAGTAT
Organism: Anadara kagoshimensis; assembly: GCA_021292105.1. Classification (NCBI taxonomy): domain Eukaryota; kingdom Metazoa; phylum Mollusca; class Bivalvia; order Arcoida; family Arcidae; genus Anadara; species Anadara kagoshimensis. The sequence goes on along the minus strand of CM037875.1, from coordinate 58,941,497 downwards.
ACTAAATCAGGTCAACTTTGATAAAGAAACTGGGTCAAATGTAAATGACAATATAGCAAATGACCTGCCAATATCCAATATATTAAACAATCTAAACTTTAACAGTGATGATGAGGATATGAACTTTACTTTCTCTGATGATGATTTTTTGGAGAAGCTTTTTCAGACGATTCCGACGAAGATGCTCATCCACCTCGACATCATACTAGTGGTAAATGGAAACCTGGACAGGGACCCCCACAGCAGCATGGAGGAAAATGGAAACCAGGTCAGGGACCTAAACATCACTCTACAGGCAAATGGAAACCAGGGCAGGGACCAGGCTCTGTGGGTGGAAAGTGGAAATCTACTCTCTCACACAATAAAGTAAAGTTAAAGTTATCAACAGTGTCAGAAAAGTCTAGTAAAAGTTACCAGAATGATGGCTATTTCTGTAAATATTGTAACATCTATTTGAAAAATAGATTTGCTTATTCCAGTCACTGTGCATCACAAAAACACAAAGAAAATGTATTAAATGGAAGCTATCATGCCCCATCTGAAGAGACACCAGTCTATGAACCCGCTGAGGTCAGTAAAAACATGGACACGACAGAAAATAGTATTAAATGTCGATCTTGTAATGTAGTATTGAGAAACCGGTTTGCTTACTCCAGCCACTGTCGGTCAAAACAGCACAGAAATAATGTTGTAAGGGGAGATAATTACATAAAATGTCCAGATAATGCTGATATGGAAGAAGATGGACCAAATGATTTTGATGAACAAAGGGAGACAACTGTTGAGAGAAACAAGGATGAAGAAAGCAAAAACATTTCAGATAGTTGTCAACCTGGTGGAGGTGAAGAAGTACAGGATCAGGAAAAAGGGGAAATATCCAAACAAGTGAATGATGAAAATAGTCACTTATCTGAGAATGAACAAAAAGAATGTATGATATCTGAAAAAGATGGTGAGGAAAATTGTACAACATCAGAAACACAGCAAGAAGTATTATCATCTCAAGACACAGAACAGGAAGAACGAGTAGATGAGGAATGTCTGGAACAACAGAATGAATTAGAAACTAGTAACAAAACTAATGGTACAGACTCTGATATACAAAATGTAAATCACTTTGATTCAGACACAGACAATGAAGATGTAGATACAGGGGAGGTAAATGATGATGGGAATTTATCTCAGCAAGCTGAGCATGAAGAGAGTCACATGGATGATCAGGGAATTGAGAACAAAAATGAGAAACTTCAAAATATCACAGAAAACATTACTGATGATAAGGATGACGATGATGAGTGTTGTCAGGAAGAAGAACAGACTAATAGTGGGACTGCTGAGATGACTGATAATGGGACTGCTCAGGTGAGTGATAATGGGACTGCTCAGGTGAGTGATAATGGGACTGCTGAGGTGACGGATAGTGGTAATGCTGAGGTCACTGAGAAACCCGCATCACCATTACTCCTATGTTGTATTTGTGATCAGAAGTTTTACAGTAAATATGTCCTAGCCAGGCATTTCTTATCCCAGTATCACAGAAACCGAGCCAAAAATCATACACATGCCATGTCTATATTGGAGGATTATCATAAGTATATAGTGAGGTTAAGTCCATTCCAGTGTCTGGTCTGTCGGTTTTATTTTAACCAAGAAGAGGAGTTAGTCAAACATTTGTCATCACCAGATCACATACAGCTGTGTGAAGACTCGTCCGCTCCGCTGTTCTGTACTGCCTGTAAGTATGGTAGTCATTTAAATTCAGAAATTATAGAACATTTAAAGACTTATAAGCCACATCTTGATGCAATGAAAAAACGTAACAAACCTTGTATTATCAAAGAGAGACATTACCAGGCAATGTGTAAATACTGCAACAAAGTACTACATTCTCATGTACACATGAAACATCACATTAAAACTAAACATGGAAAAGATATATATTTGAATGAATGTATGAAGAAAAATGTCTGTACAATGTGTGGGGAAAATTTCAAAACTCAAAGTGCTATAAAGTTACACATACAGAAAAAACATCTCACAGCTGGACAAGTTTACTGCCATGTTTGTAATAAAATCATCATGGGTAAGATAGCGTACAAACGACATGTTGAGGGTGATAGACACAAACTTTTACTAGGTAAATACCGCAGTGTTCAGAATATGACAAGTTTGCGCAAAACAGCTGGATTTGTAAGTAGAATACACCGAAAGGAGAAAAATCTTATTGTGAAGTCAGAAAAATTTTCAAAAAGAAACCAAGTAGAAGATAGAGTATATAAATGTGAGTATTGTGATTTTTTAGCCAATAAATATGCCGATCTCCGTCCACATTACATCGAAAAACATTCTAAACATGTATTAGTGTGTGATGTGTGTGATCTTACATTCATCAGTGAAAAGCTAGAAAACTTCACTATGCCAGTAAACAACATCAAGGAAATTTGGAAAAAGCTGAAGGTGTTACAAAGGTGATAAAATGTCCACTGTGTCCAAAAAAGTTCAGCGATGAAGGACTGAAAAATTTCCATGTAGAAGTTTATCATGCACATCCAAGTAACGAGGATCAGTTACAATTAAAACTTGGTGGACCGTGTTATACAAGTCAGCTATACAAGGATTACTTCAGATCTATTAGTCATATTGATAAATCTGAGAAAGTAACTTGTCCTGATAAATCATGTGGAAAAGACCTGAAGAAAGAGAATATGTTGGAACATTTACGACTTCACAGTGGAGACAAGCCGTTTAAATGTCGCTATTGTTCTAATGGTTTTATATCCACATCCACGTTACGGCGACACATAATCGGTCATCTCGGTTTACAGCAAAGGAAATGTGAAATTTGTGGAAAGGAGTACAAGAAACTGGCTTCGTATAGAGAACACATGCAACAACATGAGCTCGAGAAAAATCAAGCTCAAAAACTAATGTGTGATGTCTGTGGACAATCATTTTACTTAAAGAGACAATTACAGAGTCACATGAGAAGGCATGGAGAGCGGAAATTCAAATGCACAGTAGAGGGTTGTCACTGGACTTTCTATTTTGCAACAGAACTAAATTTTCACATGCGTTCACATACTCGTGAAAAGCCATATCTGTGTGATCTATGTGGATATGCAGCTGCTACAAAGAATCGTTTACTGCGGCATTCGAGGACTCACTCCGGTGAAAGGTTACACCATTGTGAATACTGCACTTATAAAGCTGGCACTAGTACACATCTACGTAGACATATGAGAATACACATAGGTTGTAAACCATACAAGTGTCCTTACTGCTCTTACTCCTGTAATACACATGAAAATGTCCGTAAACACATAATGAAAACCAAAAAACATAGTGGTTTGTTTATCTACCCGTGTAAGTTCTGTTCCTACGCTACAAATGCCGTCTCTGAATTCAAGAGTCACTTAATGTTTCAGCATGCTGGACAAATAGAAATAACCTCTAATGATAGCATGGCACAATATACTGGTCTATATCAACCACAGGAAGATCCCAGAAAACCAACAGAAGGTATGAAAATCAACCCGGTTAAAGAAAGGAGACAACATTTTGGGAAGCCTAAATCAAAATCATTAATGAAAAAACAGGAAGGAATGTTACAAGAAGATGAATCAGATCCTGAAGACAGGAATCAAACTGAAGAGCATGTGTACTCTCAAAGTAACGAGGAAGTAAATCATTTACCGAGATCTGATGATAGTAAGGATCACTCCTGGGTTCCCCCTCCCGTTCATTATAATATACCCCCTCCTATGATACCTAATGTCTACTCTTTAGCACATGGTGCATACCAACCTTATGGAATGGGTAGACCTCCACTGAATTTAAACCCAGGTCATTATTACGACAGACATAAAGATATTCATCATCACCGAGGCTCGTCGTCATTGGTATCTATGGAAGATTATCCTAAGTTAGTTATTGATGAGTTCAGAGATTCAGAAAACAAAAAAACGGCGCATTTTGATGTGAGTCTTGTAGACGCACATATAAACATGGACAATCATAATTAATAAGGTTTGAATAAGTCCTATAGTCTGTCAGCAATATTTTGGCCGAGTTTTTATAAACACTGGTAAGTCTAAATTGCATTAATGGGTATTATTATATTTTATGTAAATTTCTCGGATTCTGATTGGTCAAATGCAGGGAGTTAATCTGGTATAATTTTACGAATTCTAATAAATGAAGTGGTAATGTTAATGAAGCCACGCGCCTCCTTAACGACAAGATGGATATATTGACGACAGGTGTTAATAAAAAAATTACTGCCCTCACGTGTGCGCGTGTTTTAACAAGTTCCATTCTTTTCCATTTCAATATTTAGTATTTTCGAAAACCGTACAACAGATGACATTTGAAAACAAATAACTGTCAAGCGATGACATTTGTCAGTATTTCTGGCGATGACATAAAAACCCAAATCACCAAGAAAGACAGGGTGAACCTGAAAAGACCTGAAATATTAAAAAAAAGCATGCCAGATTTGGTCCTGGGTGTTATAGTGGATTATCCCACTCAGAAAAAAAATGAACACCCTCAACTTTGTCTTGGGTGTTTTTTTTTCTCTCTTGGGATAATCCACTAAAACACCCAGAACCAAAGGTGGTCTGTTTATATAACCGGTGATACTGTGTTATCGTATTCATATATTCATGCTTTCATGCATTCATTCGTCAAAATATTTTATATATGATCCCTATTTAAATTATATAGACACTTTCATGTTTATAAACACTCTTGCAAAATTTCGCTGACAGACTATAATTATTACAGTGTTATTATTTAGGATATAATCAACATTAACTTGTGTCTTATTGTCCTACAACATAATGCATATGCTGTGGAATAAATCATCAGTCTCCAGTTTCACAATCATTTCTCAACTAAAATTTAGAATATTTCTCTCTATCATAAAACATGCAACATTATAATGGTATTAACATTATATCATTATATCTATTTTTACATTATTTGTTAAGATTTAATGTCAATATTGTATTTTAAAGTGGAAAATTTTTGTGTGGGTAAAATTTTCTCTTATTTGTGATAAAGGAATTACTGCAAACATTTTACCCATGCGGAAATGTCTACCATACAGGTTACTATATCTTTATATACATGTATATATAATATACACCCACATATTGGTAACATGAAAATTACACCCACGTGAAATGCCAGATTTCAGAAATCACGAAAACTTTCACCCTGCAAAAATAACCCCCTTTACAGTACTAGTATATGTTGAATGCCCATATACATGTAATAAAAATTACAAATAAAAAAAATTAGTATATTTTGGCAATCTCTTTTGGTGCCATGAATGTACATTTTCTTTCAAAACTAAATGCAAATGTTAGTAGAAATTATCTTGAAAATGACATCATCAATTACTGATTACCTTAACTATAAATACAATTATTAAGATTTCAACTTTGCCAGATTTAGGTTAAGGAAAATCTTAGTAAAGGAATGATTGTGAAATTGGGGTCTTAAGTGCCTGGATTCTGATGTCAAAGCCACAGATTGGTATTTTCTGTCATATGCCCAGTATGGTATGTGCATCAATTAACAATAAAACACGGGTAAATGTTGATTATTTCATTTATAACGTGACTAAAACAATTTGCCTAAAACGTAAATTTGTAAATGGGTTGTTTTTGACACATAAGCTAGCTTTAAGTATAAACTGAAACAAAATATATTTTTATGACTGAAAATTCCATCACAATACAAAATCATCGCAGAGTAAAATTAAACAGCTCTGCATTATTGTTTACAAAATACATAGTTTGGTTGTCCGCATCTCTTTAAGCATTAAACTTTGTTTGTAATCCATCTATGATGGTTTAGATCGAATGGCTTTTATGATCACGCTAATTTGAATTTCCCGGTTTATGACAAATTAGCGCGAGAGCCATTTGATCTAAACCATCATAGATCGATTACAAACAAAGTTTAATGATTATGTTTACAATCCGTCGCTTACAACTTACAAATTTTTGAAATGTGATTAATTCATTTGTGTTTTTCGTGGAAATTTCTTGTGAATACCGAACAGGTTTTAAGTGGATCAAACTTGGTTAGCTCTGCCCACCCGTTTCAAAAAACCGCAACATCAGATAAACCTGTCAAGGTTTTATTTAAGTATCTGTGTTTTTACAATTCATATTAATATTTACACTACAATTATTAAATTGTGTAATTAAAAAGTGTAAGATACGTTTATTGTTAATGTTTTTTTTTACATTTCGCTTCTTGGCATGATGGTTTGTTTACAATCCTAGACTTGGCACATCACGGTATTCGTGTTGTTGCTGGCGATACAAAACCATGACGTCAGAAAACGAAATGTCGCACGTGAAGCTTTCGGTCTATCCTGTGATAGACCAAATCGCTCATCAAATCGTTTATTACAGAGAATTTGATATGAATTGTAAATACATGTATATCTAAACGTCAAGACAGTTGTACAAAATACCAAGTAGTAAAAGTTATTTATAACTTTATGTATTTTTTTTTCTTTTTGGTTTTATGAAAACATATTTTGTGTTTACTAAAAAATTATTCCATGTGTCCTTGTTTAAATTTAATTTTTTTTTTAAATTTAAGTTACATGTTTTCAATTGGTTGTAATACAAAATTTATTTTAAAAATTGAGGTGTTTTACTGTTTTAATAAACAGAAAGTGAGTTTATATATTATGTTCAAAATTCAATCTTTTAAGCCTTAACTCTAGTCTATATGATACACTATATGTTTGTATATGAATTTACATACTGAGAGTCAATTCACACAAAAATGTAATCAATAATTGTTTACCATTAAATATTTAGTCTTTGGGGTTAATATTTTTGTTTTATAGAGTAAATTTTAATGAGAATGTCTATATGTTTTATACTTGTATTATATGGTTGTAGTATAAACAGTGTTATTTCTTTTAAAATTTTATTTTATTTTTTTATGTTATCATCATTTCTATGTTATTTCATTTGCATCTGTTTAAGTATGTTTCATTTAATTTCTGGTGTTATCTATCTATATATATATATAATTACTCTTCTCATAAAAACACATGTTGTATAGAATATCATTGATGTTCAAAGTATTCTGGTACTTCCAGAATTTTATAGTTTATCACATCAATACATACTGGTATACATACATACAGTACAGACCTGTCAAAAGTTTAACTTTGAACTTACAAAGAGGAGTCCAAACCTCTGCTGCTGAGTGGCTGAGATATGATACACATGTACTAGTGACAGAAAAAGCTGCTGACAAAATATATAGCAGCTGGCCAAAAATAGCTAACAAGGGCCGAGATCATCCAGCAATTTTGCACTAATTTGTAAGCTTTTGACATGCCTGTACTGTTCATGATATGTGTACTTTACAACTGTATGCATGCAGTAGATCATTGTAGAACTCTTTGATAACAAATTAAATTTCTTATATTACAAATATTATGTGGTACAGATGTTAATTCAACAGACACTGTACTATAATCATGGATTTCACCCAAAGGCAGAGTAAATTTTATGTTCATGAGTGCCATACTAATTTTGTGTTAATTAGTCCAGCTGGCAGCGAATAGCTGAAATAATGCTGACACAGTTTTAAACAATAGATCACTCTCCTTATTGGTCCATATTAAAATCCATATAGTATAGTGTTGCTACTGAAACTGAAATACATGTATTCAATACAAGACTATAAACTATTGTTATAACAGAATGTGATAGATAACATACAATGGCATTTTATCTGAAATAGCTGATAAATGCTGTCGTTTCTGGTTTGCATTATATTCGAATTTATTTGTACCCTCCAAAAAGAATACAAATGTAGTTTTGACAAATATACACTGGCCACCCCATTTTCAAATGCTATGTGACTCGACCTCATTTGCAGATGTAATGGGGCAAACTAACGACCACTATTTTCAAATCTTATGTATTTGATCATTTTTAAGTTGCCTGAATATAACTTGTGGATTCTTATTGGGGGCTTAAGGGGTTAAATATCCCCTCATGATATTGGCATGTATATTTGTTGTATGATGCTATATCCTTCAAATTTTAATGTATACAAACATTGACATAAATATCATTATATAGCTTACTTACATACGGTACACTATTCTTACACATGTGACCAGGGAATCTAGCTATTAGCTGTCTCACCCTGGTTGGGACAGATCAAACAAACCATCTCCCACATTAATTGGATTTCTCCAACTTTTAAATCTTATTCTATGAAACAAATAAAGGGCATTTCAAATGAGTTATGATCACTTAGGGACAATAAATTGATGATGCCATCATTTTATTTAAAAAAAATTGGATGGCATTTTCAGAGGGCACAGATGGTGAAAACTGAGCATTTTAGGTGGAACATTTTGTTTGCAAATCATGTTTTATATTGTTTATATTGCAAGTGTAAGAAAGAGAATTCTACACCGGTAGCAGTGTAAGACAGAAATATCTTAAACAAGGATGGATATTTTCTTACACCTCAGATGGAAAAATCCATAAAAAGAGAGGTGCAAGATATCTCCATCTTGTACCCCCCTTTGCAAGATAGCCTACATGCCGTTTTTCCCGCAAAATTTTATCAACAAATCATAGGTGAATCAAAAGTTGAAATTGATTTTAAATTGAAAAAATGTACATTCTGATGCAAGAAATAGAACCAATCACAACTTGTAGTGCCAAATAAGGAAATCTCAACCCTCGTTCTAATATATTAGAACTCAGGTTGAGATTTTCCCTATCTGGCACCAAAAGTTGTGATAGATTCTGATATTCTTGTCCAGAACAAGCTTAAGCAAGATTCTTTTAGTCTTACTGGTAATCCCGATCAGACATACTTGTTGCATACTAATTTTGAAAGATGTTTAATTACTGTAATTTACTATATATGATCATGATTCAGTTTGATGTTTATTTGTATAGCATTGTTGTATTAGTATCACATATTGATATGAATGCCACCTGAAATAAGGAGAACATAACAAGATCATTAAAGTAAAAAATGTTTCCCATTCAATATGATATGTAGTCAGAATTGTTTCAGTCCTATATTTGGCACATGTTTTTAGAAAGTAAGGTACAAGCTATCTTTAAAAGCCCTGATAGATTTATCATGACCCATGCAGACATGATGATTTTTGTTAGATGTTGTATCATGTGTTCAAATAGTAGGTTCCACATTATTAAATATAAAGTAGGTCACCACTGTACATTGACCCCATGTTTGTTTCGAACATAGAATTCCACAATTTCATGTTAATTACCATAGTAAAACAATATTCCAAGATTCGTTTGGTGGTTTTTTCTTTCTTTCATTGTCAATAGCAACAATAATTCTGTAAAAACATTCTAATTTAGGTATTATATTGTTTAAAAGATTTAAAATGTTGATGTAAAATCCTACTGCTATTAGCAAACAGATGGGTTGTAAACATATTGTATGGTAATTGAAACTTTTAAAGTTTGGAATCATAGATTTTAACATTTTATTTTCATTTCTGCCTACATTTTGTCCTTTATCGGTATCGTTTTATAATGATTGTTTATATGTCCGATTTTACATAGTCATATAAAGTACAGTCAGAATTGTAATTGAAATGTTAATCTTCATGTTTTCTAATGTAAGTGCTTTTTTGCATCAGTGTCTGTGTTTTGTGTAATGTATGTTTATGTTTTTCTAATGTCAGTGTTTTTTTGCGTCAGTGTCTATGTTTTGTGACAGGTTCTATATAGATGATGCTATATACTGCTATATTGCCATAGTTTTTGTTAACATTGTGATTTTACTCTGTGTGGTGTGAATTAAATTGTTTCAGAGGTTATTGCACAACTTTCTGAAAAATTTATGTCACTTAATATGTAGTTTCACTAGGTGTGTGTGTGTGTGTGTGGGGTGTGTGTGTGTGTTCATTATGGTCATTTTGATGCAATTTCACATACTGATGATGGTGTATATAGAGTTATACTGTATATTCAGATTTTTTTGTATATATTTATACAATTTATATACATTGTAAATTTAATATATTTGATGTTAATTGGGGTCCTCAAATGGATTTTACTTAATTTTAAAGTATTAAAAATATACTAGATTGTTGTTTTATATTAATGAGCTGTGTTATTTACATTGTAAATGTTTAGGATAGAACCAGTAGCTCTGTCTTCTTCCTTCCCTCTCTCCTACCCTCTCCATTTGAGGTTTATTACTGGTGATTCATAGTTATGTGATTACATTACAATTGTCTTTAATTTATTTGTTTATGTTGATAATTATAGCTTTAATCAATCAGATTTATAATAAACAGTCATAGAGGTCTAGTCTAGTCTTTTTTTCATTTTCTTAAAGTCTGTATGTGGGAGGTCGTGGGTTAGAACCCCACCTAGGGTCTGACAAAAACTTGAATGTAAGTAGTGGTTGTTCTTCCCTAAGCACTAAGCATTTATAAATGGAATTAACAGAGTGAAGTCTTAAAAATTGATACCCCGAGCCACAACAGGTGTGGCACATTAAAGAAATCTCCCTGCACACTGTCCTGAAGGCACTGCAAAGCTCAAGATTTCTGCTTCACCTATAGCTGGTGACATCTTGAAATAAGTGAAATATTCTTGACTGAGACATTGAACCCAATTCAACCAAGCACTCTATGGAATAGAAAAAGGAAATTTGCCATTGAAAAACATATTCTTGGCAATAGTGAACACAACCAATAATAACACAACAATTTAACAGTATAAACAGCCAAACAAAGAAAATATATACACATATCGGGACTAAGGGCAGACACCACTGGAGTAGATTAAATGTTGTGTGGAAACTGTGGTTACTATAGGAGGGCCTCCAATCATCCCACAATTATAACCAGTTGTCCAGAAATCAGAAACAGATCAGATGAGGGTGTGGCATCTGAATAAATGGCTACTTGTATATACCTTCAACAGTTAAAGCAATACTTTATAATAAGATGCATTTGCTAGGACAAATACTCGCAATTTTCACGGTGACTTGTGCCATGAATATATATTTTCAGCAAAAATTTCTTATTTCCCCTGGTATGCTTTACCTACAGTCAATACCATGAAAATTTCTTACCGCCAAAAAGATCAAAACCTTGAAAGTTTCCCGTCCCTAGTGTTTCTTCTTATACAAAAGTCTTATAATTGCACCCTTTGTTCAATGTTATAAGGATCAGATGAAAAGGTCCTTGCATTTTAATTAATTGTTACTTAAATGCACCTTATGCAACTTAATACTTTGCTCAATGTTTAAAGATTGGGATTAAGTAGATCTGATATCAATGAAAGACTATAAAAATCCACCTGGCTGTTTGAGCTATAAAATTTTACATAATTAATTCTATGTTTGAAGGATAGCTATGTCATATTGTTTTATGTCAAAATCCCATTCCAAAAGCCAAAGCAAAAACTTTAAAAGCTGGCAAATTAAGACTCATTGGTTCCCAACCTGCAAACAGAAATGGGTAGAGAGGGATACAAATGGCAAGACCTGAGCAGACTAGCACAGAATAGAACCAGATAGAGGAGTGTTGTCAGTGGCCTATGTGCCTCCCTGGTACCACAGGCATCATGAACTTGACTGGATGCTCAGGATAGGTAAGTACCCCCTGTCTAGCTAGCTATCCTGCCATATGTGAAATCTATACAAAGAATAAAAGAAATGTGGAATTATTGGATGTCAAATGCATGTATGTGGTAATTCTAGATACAGAGACATCATACTTCTCAACAATATTGTGATGATGGCCATAAAACTATACGTCCTAGATAAGTCAAGGCTGGCAATATCCCCGAGTCAACAATTTTTTTTGTAAGTAGCTAGCTTTGTTGTATAACCTGTAAGATTTTGTAGTGGGAACAAGCTCTACCATAGCAAATTGAAGTCCTCACATTTGTAATATAGCCTAAAATGTAGCATTTTATGGATGTCATAACTGAAATATACAAGTTCAAATATGAAGCAGAGCTTGAAAAATCAGCCAGAACATGGAACTATCCAATGTCAAATATATCCAGGACAACCTTCAGAACAACCTTGAACATGGAGATATGATAATCATGAACAATATTGTGGTGACGGACTTGATAAGCCCAGCTTGCAATATTCTTGAGTCAACACTTTATAACTTAATTCCATCTCTCCCGGTGGAGAATTAAGCCAAATCTTTGGTTTCCGTAATCAGCTTTTGTTTTATTGAGTAGAATGATTAGTCCTACATCAAACCCCCTACCTGGTGGGTCAATTTGTTTCTATCAGGTTTTACATCCTTATGTTTGTTGCCTGCCAAGACTAACGAGGCCCACCTGCCCGGTTTGGAATTGAGAGTTTTCCTTCTCCTAGGTGAGCTGTCATTTGATTTGTGGAGTCCCACCTACCCCAGAACTGGTCATGCCCATGACCCTCTGCTTGAAGGACAAGGACATGTTTGACAAGTCACTTGCTCCCCTTCTGCTTTTCCTGTGGTGTTATCACAACCACCATGACCCATCAAGGGAACGCCTACATTTATGGCGAGAAGGTGCGACTTTGGAATTCAAGCTAGCCTTAGTGACAAACTTTGTACACCTGAAGACAAGAGATCTTAAGCAGGGTTTAAACTGAGTCAACAATTTACATGTATTTGTAAGCAACTTTCTTATATAAAGTTCCCATATTGAGAACAAGCTCAAATATAGCATATTGTCTACGAAACAAATACATCATATCATAAGCAGGTGACAAAGGTATATTGCTGCAGGTGGACAATAGAAACATTTGTCAGACAGTTTCAACTGTAGCTTTTAATGGGTAACATAATTAAGTGTTGTATCTTAATATATTCGATTTATTGAGAATTGACATGAATGGACATTGTGCAAAATGTGTAATTTGTGTAGCTCCAAAATACCTCAAACTGTGAGAGAAAGTAGTTATTTTGAGACAATTCTGGGAACAAGTTAAGATTTTGTTCGTTAGTGAGTGGTAAAAGGTGTAATCATGGAATGTGATGAAAATGATGAATGTGTTCTGGCCTGAAAAACTGTACTGCACATTGCATACATAACCTCTCCAACGGCTTAATTATATATATGAAATAATCTTGATGACAAACATACCAGTCCATGTTCCAAATTGCAATCCCGAACGAAAAGTGAAAATTTTGAATACTGGCAAATTAACTTAAACACAAACTTCCAACAGGGAAGTGAGTTCAGGTGCTCTAGAAAGATAAGCACCTCCTGTTTACTAGTAGCTAGCTACCTTTGAAATCAAAATTGATAATGTAAGGCACATGGAACAATAGGATGTCAAATATATCCAAGGTTATTTTGGATACAGAGACATCATACTTATCAACAATATTGTGATGACGACCATAAGAGGGTTTTGATAAGACAGCTTGTAATAACCTTGAGTTAACAATCTATTTGTAAGCAATATGAACATGTATGAGTAATGGTTGAAATAATATAACATACTCATTTAGTTATTGTAAAACCATTTATTTTTATTACAGCGTAAAGCACTGTGACAGAGAGAATCAAATCAACAGATCTATAAATATAATCACTGGTAAGGCAGCAAATTAAATTATCATGACCAAATACACTTAACATTAACCACATACAAGAATATATATATTTATATATATCATATAATATACAACTTCCGCTAAAAAAAAAACATTGAACTGGTCTGATTTTTTAGCACAATAATACACTAAAATAATTTATCATTTCTCCAAAAGTAATTTAAAACCTGTTGCCATATCACTAAGCAGTACACAATATATATATGCTGTATATCATATAAAAAGAAGATATTACCATCTAACTGCTTTTTAAGTTCTCATACAAAAGGCAAAAATATACTACCATTAATTTAATTAATTCATATAACCATCAACCACTTAGTAGCTCAAGCACTAATTGCTGGAATTTTACTTTTTAAAATTCACCATATAATGCGAGTGTCCCCATTTTGAATTTTGGCCAAATGCATTTTTTTAATAATATTAGCACCCTGGATTTTCACCCATAACATTTGTATGTTTGATGTTTGCAGGTAAATAACATATATTTGGTAGTAGGAAATCTGCACTGTTTTAGTATATCTCTCTGAACTACTGATTTCATATCTTTCTGATTAACTAAAATTCTTTTAAGATTCTACTTTTTAATGCAATTCTGTCAAAATTTTGCCAATTTTTATCAAATACTGATTGGAGCAACCCAGGATTTTAGTATTCACAAATTCTTAATAATACTTACTGCTTGAAATTGTGAACTTATGTAGTGATCAGCCATAACAATAAACAGTATATCATAGGAATTTATCATACTCTTTTAGCTGAAATGTTTTTAAATCTCAGATAAAAGCTAAAACATATAATATTTAATAATAATTTTTAATCTATTTAATTTTCATTTTTAAAAAACATGCCTCCATTATTGTCTTACAATTTTTTTTAAAGAAAAAAAATCAGACTTATCAATAATATAAAAATTTCTCTTTAGGTAACAATAGAGTTCACCAACATACCACATACATTACCTCATGGCCTTTGTGTGGAACAATTATTTTCATGGACGAGTTGACTGTTTTCTGTAAACATAGCACTGTCGTGCTGTTGTACAGCGTACAGTAGTTGGGAAAATTGTGTTGTGGCAAGACAGAATATAACCGAAAATTCGGGGGGGGGGGGGGGGGTCGATCAATGCATAGTCCGACGGATGTTTTTTTTTTTTTTTTTTTTTTTTTTTTGAAAAAGAAACAATGTACCAAACCATGTATTGCTGAATTAAATGGTAGAAAATAATAATTTCATAAATATATGAAAAAGACAATCGGTAATCAAAATTTAAAAAAGTTGTACCCGATCGTTTTGTCATTTCGGATAGAGAGAAAGAGTTTTGCAGATCCTACCGTCGCTATGAGGGGGTACATTCTATCGGTTGTATGTAACTGGATCATTTGCTGTTAATCTGGGTTTTAATTAACTGCTGATTATCACTCACAATATTCCCGTTTCATGTTAATGGTGAAGTACAGTTGTTTTACCAGTTCCGAATTTTTACTACCGAATAATCTAAAATTTCAATCCCGTTCAATTAAAGGAATCGCAAAATAACTTTCTAAATTTGCTTCTACTTGAATGTATGGCCATTTTTTTGTTTAAATAATATAAACTTCAACCGCTTCCTAAATGTATGTGCAGGACAGGTCGACAGATTGTTGGTGACCTAGTTTAACGATGTAAACAAATCGTGATCACGGAAATGCTTTTTTCAAGAAAACATACTACCACGTGTTTTTGAGGACAGGTGTCGATATTTTGGAATCAGTTAACATTTGTATTATTACACAACATAAATTTTATTTCCTCTGCTTGTGGACGACGTCTGCAGCAGCGCTTATATGAAACCCTGTTCGGAACTGGTAAAACGACTGTACACAACACTGTACGAATTATCTCCCTTTCACGAAAGTAAAATCTAATCGATAAACATTTTAAAATATGACACAATTGCCTCAACATCAAAATACGTTATCATAACCTTCAAAATAAATTTAAATTTCCGTAGATTTCGCGAAGAATTAATTAAACAACCTGCCGTTGCTGTTCATTTCATAAAAAGTTATGATTTTACATCGTAGGACGCAAACTTCTCGAACTACTTTTTATTGTAAACATGAGATCAGTTCGCCAAATTGCAGAAATTATTAGGTGCATCCCGTCGCAATATTTTACTAGATTCCGAAATGTATTCCGAAAATTTATTCCAAATGTGCATATGTAACCAAATGCATTACCCGTCTCAGAATACATATCTCACGATAAAACAGATATACTTCTTTCACGCTCATTTACCAGGCGCACTATTTCCAGGTGTACTCATATCTTATAATTTCATAGCAAAGAAGCTCGATATCTTGGAAGAAAGTGACAACAATGTACGCGTTTTCACGCTGTACAAAAACCACCTTATTCTAGGAATCTGCAATGTAAACACTTTCCATATTGTTCCGCACAAACATGGGGAGCCTGATCATGCAGTACGCTGGTAAACCCAATTCTTTATGAATTTTAAAATTGATATCTTGAGATAATTTCATTTGCAAATTAAAGAAAATTGAATTTTAAAATTACACTGATACTACTGCCATTACAGAACTGGTAAAAAATATCAAAATTGATTATTCTGTCATATAAAATATAATTCAATATAAATATATAATTAATGTAACAAAAATAACTTTTATTGTTATTAATAATCAGAGACAAGCTACATAGCTTTCAACAAAACAATATATATATATATATATTCTACTAGACCTTCTATATAAGATAAATACTACCCTTGTCTATGGGGTGTGTTCAATATTGTAGCATATAGCCCTATATCTAGGTATGGTAGTGGTACATTTCTGCCATCAGTTGCTATATACTGTATATCACTTTAATTTCACAATGTTGCTTTTCGAAACCAATCTAAAACCCATATTTAACTGACACACATATTCAATACTAGTATTGAATCCATGATATAAAATATTGACATGACTGTCATTTTTACTTTCACACACTTTAATTTTGTGATTTATATATATTTTACATAGTAGGTCTTTAACACAGTACAGCAGAATATTTTGGCCATCACATAAATAACTTAACCTGTTGATATAAGGACAATAAAACTAACAAAATAATATTGCAACAAGTACATGTAAACCGTGCAACAGTCAGAAAAAGTGTTAAACAGTGAATATTTCATGCCATCATAACACAACTGTTAAAAACAGACTAAATCATAAAAATCTACTCCTAAATACATTCTAAAACACTCATCCAATCAGAGATGTCTTGCGGAATTTTGAAAATATCTCGTAAGAAATTGCTTAGTTATTTCTCACTGTAAAAATATTGCATCCAATCAAATCATCTGGAATTACAAAATATTCATCCAATCCAAATATCTGAAGTTACAAACTACTTATCCAATGAAAACATCTGGAATTTGAAATAACATTTCTGATTGGGCACTATAAAAGCTTATGGATGGATGCACAAACTGTCAAAGTGAAACAAATACAAATACGCTTCAAAATGATCTATCACAGTATTTTACATTTTTGTAAAGCTAAATTGATCACCTACAATTACATGTATCAGACTTAACACTGCAGCAATATCTGGTCTTATATACATATATAACATATCATGGTACTATGTTACACTGACTGACAAAGGCACACAGAGTGACCTCAACATCTAGCTATATAATGAATGTTTAATTATACAGTTAGCAATTCAAAAACATTACAGTAATATACATGTAATCAGTATTTACTATTAATATTGTCAGGAATGCAACATTAAAATTTGTTCAGAAATTCATGCAAAATTAAACAATTTTGGATACAAAAAGTGCAGAATTTTTCCCCTATTTTAATCTTAATTTCAAATTTATTCAGACCAGATTATGCTAAAATAATTTTCATAGCAACATTTTGTTACATATGAAACTCTATTCAGACTGGAAATCTAAATTAGTGTCACAGAATACTAGTAACAGGTCAAAGGTAAGCATGGCTAATTTTAGTATAACCACTGCAGTGAAGAAATACAAAGAGAACATTCACATGGTAAAATACTGATAAATCTGAGAAAAAAAATACTGACCAAGTTTGATTACTTTCTGATAACTACCAGTAATTACTTCATATTTTTATTATTGCTACCAAATAAAGCATTTAACCGATATCTATCTTGATATGTCAGTAAAATTAACAATGGTAAAGTCCAGGTGATCATACAATAACTTTAGCTACTAAACACATTGGTAAGACAGATAAAACAAACATGGGACAATACAGCATAATGATGATTAAAATACAGTAAAACCCCGTTATAATGTCCCTCAAAAACTCAATAACTTTGACACCTCGCTTATCGACACACTATTTTGAAGTCCCAAAATCCATTTTGTTTATGTTTTCTTTATTCTCCTCCCCCAATTTATCGCCAAACCCCTTTATAACGCCAAAATTTGACTGAACAAATAGTGGTGATGAATCAAGGTTTTACTGTACTTTTGTTTACTAGAGTTTACAATATGCAATTACAAACAATTACACACAGCAATATGTTCAAGAGATGTCTACCAATCTATGCTGTTAATAGATACAAATGGATTGGTTGAATTGGGTTGTACGTCCCTGTCAAGAATATTTTACTTATATTGAGACATCATCAGGCAAAGGCGAAGTGGTAGAAATTTAAAAACAAAAAGAAAATTATACTTTGGGTGATGCAAGACAGGATAAATAACTATAAGGTTGCAATGTAAATCAAATATTCTCATTTAACCTTAAATGTTAGTGGTCTTTTTTTATTTAATTGAGTAAAAGTATGAACATGTGAATTGCTAATGTATTGATGTAAATGACAATATATTAAAATTTTATATTCCTTAATTTAAAATTTGATCAAGAAGGCTGGCATCATACTGTCACACACTTGCATAAAATAAATAAAACAAATAAGAACAATAAAATTACATTCAACCAAAAACAAGACGAATACATGACATTGGACTGGATAAAAAAAAACATGAACAAATACATGAACAGGCACATAATTAATGGACGATATGAGTTGTCTCCAGAACTGATAAATATTTATATAATTATCATATGTATGACAAATTAAAAATTAATTTTAGTAAACTCATGTACTGTATGTTTTCAATGCAATTTAATACAATGTATTTGTAAAATAGCCCTAACAATTTTATTTTGCACATATAAACTGGTATATGTATAAACTTATTTGATTTTGTGATGCTGTGCAACCATATCCCTACTGGTACTTAAATAAATCCAAATTAAGACACAGAATAAAAACACTTACTAATGTATCTAGTAATAAATAAAGCTAAATAATGGCTTGACATTATATTGCTTAAATGTTTTATTTATCAAACTTAAGTTCATTCAAGAATTTTTTTTTACGAATCAGCTTATTTTCTCTTGACTGATGCCACAAAAAAATTTAAATCATATATTTCAACAAAAATGTTCTTTGTGCTCACTATTTCAGTCTTTTCATATGTTTTTTGTTTTTTCTAGATACATGATATAGGATTTGTGGTTAGAGAGAGCCATTATTTTAACCACTGTACCTTTTAGAAGTTGTTCAAGCTTAGCATTAACTTATATATTTATGCTTATACATAGCATAATATAAAATAAAACTAACAGTAACACTACAAATAACAGACATATAAAATTTATACAAATATATATGCCATTATCCACAACGTTCAGTTATAACTATATGTATCACATAAAGAGCACCTGTCTACAACATCACTTGTCAACACTATTACAGTCACACTTTAATAATTTACACTTTTATTTTAACTTTTTGTTTTTTGTTTATTTTACTATTATTATTATTTTTTTAATTTTTTATATTTTATCGCAGCTTTATGTACATGTCCTCAGATATATCAGACTATCAGTTTGTCTACGGTGACCAAAGTCCCAAATGTATGGAAATTACCACATTTGAAGTAACATTTTGACATGATACAACATGTAAAGACTAAGCTAGTATCCTTAAGACCAGGGTTGATATCTGATAAAGTCTAATAAAACTGTTGAATGCTTATTGAACTTACAAGCTTAATAAGAAGATTTAACCAGGTCATGTTACTATAACATTAACCTACAGTAAAGTAGACTTAATTAATCCTGTACAAGTACCCACATACCACTGTAGACCAATAAGTCCTGTTAAAGTACACATACCATAGCAGACTTATTAACCTGGTAAGTATTCCCATTTCACCCATGGGAATCCATCCAAGTGAGAGACAATTAACCCGTACTTATACACTTATTTCACCTGTGGGATTCACCTGATGGCCAGGTGAGATATAAAGTTGCCATATATAAGTAACCCTGTATGTCAATAATCTGTGTTACATCACATCTCTGTATCTAATCATTAATTATGAAGCACTTGTTAACAAACCTACAGAGAATTATCTGTATCAGTACATGGTGTGTTACATGATAATGATTATCTTAGCTTAAATTAAAAGTGTTAGTTTTATATCATTTATCAGTCTGTTTTACCCCTGTAGTACGTGATTAAAATGACGTTTTACACAGCAAGATGTTCTTATCAACCACCCCCACCCCCTATAACCCCTGTATTACATGATAATCCTTACATTTATGCTGTAACATGTCCTTTATCAGAAATCCAGCCCCTATAACTTCTGCATTACGTGGAAATCATTACTTTTTATACTATGACAACTTCTTATCAGCCCCTTATTACCTGTGCCATTGATTATCTATGATATCATAATCATACAGTGTTTACTTATTAGTTATTGATCTTTTTAGTCTCCTTAAGTTAAATTATCTAGGGGTTTCTCTCTAAATTGATGGATCATAATTTTTTTAATAACTATTAAGCGGAATAGGTGAATGGATGTAGCCTTAAAGTTTTCTTTCAAATTTTGATACAACTATTGATGTTTTTTTTGTCATTTTTATAATTATTTAAGTGTTCATCATGATTATATATACATATACATATAAATAATGAAGATCATTAATATCGAAACATTACACATCTGACTACAATAAAACATAAAACAAATACATGAACATGAGTGCATAAACATGGATACATGAACATGAATACATGAGCATGAATACATGAACATGAAAACATGAACATGAAAACATAAATATATGAGCATGAGTGCATGAACAATACTTCAGCATGAATACACGAACATGAAAATCATGAAGATGAATATGTCAACATGAATACATAAACATGAATATGTCAAAATGAATTCATGAAGATGAATACTTCAATATGAATACACAAACACGAATATATCAACATGAATTCATGAACACGAATATGTCAACATGAATTCATCACGAATACGTCAACATGAATACACTAACACAAATATGTCAACATGAATTCATGAAGATGAATACATGAACATGAATATGTCAACATAAACTGATATACATGTAATACAGACTGTTAATTAAACCACATTTACCAAACAGACATAATCGTTATAAATATATCAAAACAACTGGAAATCATAAACTAATTGGTACCCAATGTGTTAACTAATAAAGAGATGATGATGATGATTGTGTTACATTTCTAAGAACTTGTTGAGTTGAAAAAGTCATCATGTTAAAACATACAAATCTTTGATGTCTCAAAATTGTTGAGAATAAGTTAAATCCCTTGAACCAAACACTGAAAATTATAGATGTATGGTATAATTGACTGATACACAAACAAACTCAATTTAGAATAATTATAATAGAATCACTAAGGAAAACACTTGGTCAGTGGCCACTATGACCAGTACTTTTGTTTGACAACTAAGTTGATTTTTGATCTGAAAGAATCTGGACTTTACTTATTTCAAAAATTTGTGAAGTAACAACACAGAATTATCTATTTTTATAACAGTCCAATAACATCCTATTTATGAGGACAATAATCTAGCTATTAATTGGGCTACCAAAACATTTTTATTCAAAATCTAGCAGAAACATAAAGAATTAGAACATAGCCTTACTGATTTATCTTTATCAGTGAAACTTTTAAAGGCATTAAAACATCAACATAAGTATGAATGACTGATGATGCTATAATTGTCAGGTCAATTTTACAATCATCACCTCAAGAACAAAGAAAGTTAAAACAATTAAAATCATTAGTGATACAAATGAAGAAATAAATACAAGAATATTTTAGCATTATGCAAGCTTGTATGTATTAGTCTTGCACCCGTTACTTTGATGGACTTGCCATGATTTGTTCAAATGGTCCATACCAAAGACAGCTGCAAGGGGAGTACATGTATGGTAACTTACTCTGTTCAGCATATAAATATTATATAAAATTAATCTAGTGTATACAAATGTTAATCCTTTTTCTGTGCCCATTTAAAGTCATCTTCTCTTGGTCTATGTCCTGTTAATTTTTCTATATAATACTCGCAGGTTGTCCAGAATCCTATCTTTTCTAATGGGTAATTAAGCCAGCCAGTAGTTATACAGAAATATGTCTCATGTGGTGCTACATGGTGGATACGGTGGTGTTTTCTGGGTAATATTAAATGGAAATCCTGTAGAAGTGTGATCCACCTAGGTAATCCAAAATATGTGTGGGACCATTTATGAAACTGAAATAAATATAAAATTATTATAAACACTTTAGAATGTAGTGGAGTGAAGTATAGATGTTTCATCAGTGATTTTGTTTGCCTTAAATTACAACGGAATGAAGATAGATTCCCCTGGGGGAAAAATGACTAAAAATTTCCAATTTGACCACTAAAATTCCCAAAAAACATTAATACGCTAGCAAATTATGTCTTTACTCACAACATTTTTAGATATTGTCATAACATGCCATCTTTGCCATGAGGGTCATACATGTAGTTATTTTACCAGCAGGTCATAATGAAGTTGGCTATGTTTTAGAACATTTTCCCAATTTTAAAGGCAGAAGGTAGTTTTTGTTTTTTTTTAAATGTAACAAAATCACTGTACATGCCCAACTTTGACTTATATTGAGACAGTTCAGGAATGGTGAAGTAAACTAGAGTTCCTGGAGAAAACCACTGATCTTTGGCAAGCGAACTGAACTTTCTCACACTAGGAACCGTTCAAGATGGGATTCGAACCTAGACAGTGAGAGGCACTGTGATCCATAAGCTCACACTTTAGACCACTCAGCCAATGAAGCCCCTACTAAGATTTAGAGTCATTAGATACAAAATAACACACACACACACACACACACACACACACCTTGGAGCAAACTTAGAGAAAATACTAAGAGTAACTAATTAATAAATTGTACATGTATTTCATCTTTAAATAAATTCTTTGGTCTTTTGGATAAGATCCTTAAATCCAATACCCCAAATCATGACAGGGGTGGCACAAAAATCCCTCACCATAACCAACACAAACAAGTATATAAGTACTTTAATCAAGTTTGATGCATGACATAATTCTAAAGCTTACGACCGGATGTTGCTACAAGCTGGTCAATAGTACCTATTACTGTAATACAATGTGTTTTTAACTATTAGGCAGGTGGCATCTTTTGGTGACCTTGTTTTGAAAAACTTGGCCAATTTTACTATGTGCTCTAATGTGTAGGTATTCTGAGTTCTGGTGATGAACTGGTATGTACAGTAAGTGTTCTGGCAGTTGTAAGCACTAGATCACCCAGCTGGTAGAACTAACAAATTATGTCAAATATAACATATAAGAATATACAACATTCTGGGATGAGTGACAAGTGGTCGATCTGCTTTGATGGGCTGATACATACAGTATATAGTGTTCATGTGTGTAAGTAATCAACTTACCTGATTGGTAAGACTAACAAACACAGCAATTAAGAATACATAACATTCCCAGTTATACGTCTGGCTAATCTGTTCCGGTGTATAGGTCCAGAATTTATATGCCATATTAGCTAAGAATGGTACAAGAACAGCAAAGTTATCTCCATTTGTTTCTATAAAATCATGTCTGGTAATGGACGTTGGATCTATGTGATGTTCTCTAAAAGGTCTTATAAAACCCTGAAATTATAGAAATAAAAACTATTATTAAAACCCTGAAAATATAGATATCACTAGACTGAAACTTATCATTCAAAATATTTATATATAGACTCAAACTGGACATAAGTACATAGACACTTTTGTATTATGTATATATAGAGCAGTTCATTCATTTTGACAGAACTTTCTTACCAGTTACTCACAGGAGATTGGAGATATTTGATTTCATTTTTATTTTATTATTGTCAAATTTCTCAAATAATATTTCCACTATAAAAAATTAAGCTCAATATTGCAACAAATAAGCCTTGGCTTAGAATAATTAACAGCATATATGGGCAGACATGGCAGAGTAGTACAGTCACTGGCTTTCAAGTCAGGGTTGTGTGTTTGAACCTCACTCAGGACTTGAAAATTTTCTAAGACAAGTAAAAAGCTTGGTACTAGAGTAGTTTTTTTTGGATGAGACTGAAAACTGAGGTTCTGTTCTCAGTCCATGCTAAAGACACCTCTGGAAAAGAGTAGGCCACATGTGGTCGCTACAGGGGACACTTACAAGTATGAAAGATTGAAACAGACTGAGAAAGATACGATATAAACTTAACACATGACTGTTTATTACATTAGTGTTCATGTTCACTATATAATATACCTTTCCTATAATTGGTAATTCAACAGATCCCCATGTATCAGCACCCCAATGTACCAATCCACTAAAGAAATCTGCTGTTAATATTCCTAAAACTATAACACACAAACAATACTTAAGAGGCAAGCTCTAAAATGACAATTACTGAAAGTATTCCTAAAACTAAGAGACAATGCTTTAAATATGACAATTACTGGTAATTTTCTTGGTTTAGCATTATCAGATTTACAGGAAATATGTGTATAACGATCAATTACCATAATATTATAAATTAACACTGGTAGTATACATAATCAATAATAACAGTATTAACAGTAATCATAAAATAGCACTATTTGTTTACTGCTAGAATCATTTAAATAAAACCACCACTAAATAAAGAATATTTACAGTAAATATATTAGACTTTCAATTAGAAATCACACTTATACAATAGTAGTTAAAGTAAAACTGGCATTAAACAAGAGGCCCAAAAGGGTATGTAAAACCCAACTGGCAAAATTTGACAAAATTTGCATAATTTGCTCAAATTTGGTCAATGAAAAACCTGTTATTTATGTTAAATAGCTAGGTATTTCAAATTTGTACAAAATTGGTGGAAAATTGAATGCACTATGGCCATTTTAGTGAATTTGCTATTTATAGTAATGGCGGCCATCTTGGATTTCATACAAGGTCGCCTTGTATAAACTTTGATCTACTCCAACTAGGGACTTTCCACACCAAATTTGCTTTTAATTGGCCCAGTGGTTTCTGAGGAGAAGATTTTCAAAGAATTGGCTAAAAATTTGACCTCATTAGCATAATTTCAAATTTGTTAAAACTGGGTCAAATTAAAAATTTCTCTGGAAAACTGTTATATATGTAAAATGGCTAGGTATCTACTTTCTATATAACAAATTTGAAGAAAATCAGTAGAAAATTGAATGCTATTTTGCTATTTATAGTAATGGCAGCCATCTTTGATTTCATACAAGGTTGCCTTGTACAAACTTTGATCTACTCCACCTAGAGACCTACAACACCATATTTGGGTGGTTTCAGAGGAGAAGATCAAAGTTTACGCATGGATGCATGCTTCACCATGCCATAATCTCAGCTGGCTATAGCTAGTTGAGCTAAAAATAACTAAAACCTTTAAACATCAAATACTGTCGAACATGTCTTAAAAGCGAACTCTATATAAGGGCATCTGCTTTTAAAGGTCAGTAAAATTTTATCCACAACTGATTTTTATTCATTATCATGTTGTTTGAACATCTATATAAGGGTCACCTGCCCTTAATGGCCACTTATACAGGTTCCCTTGGTGGCCTTTGTAGACAGGTTTGACTACAACAATGTTAACTTTGTACATGCAAGCTTAAAACAACAACAAACCATAGTTATATGCCACACAATCAATCCAACCACTGCAATATAAGGTAAAGTTCTATGTCAAATTTATACTTACATGCATAAATAAGGACAAGATACCAATTCTCTGGCTGGAAGTATTTACATAAATTATAAAAGTTATATGTTATCAAAGTAATGGACGTTACAAGGCACACAGTTTCCTGGATACGTTTTCCTGAAAAATACAAACAATTTAATAACAGTTATACATGTATACTTGGATAACTGAAAATGAAAATGGTGTCTATTTAGGCAGTTTTCATTGAACTTATATAAAAATGAAGTGAAGCAACTGAAGTGAAACAGTCACCCTTGGATGGGGCAAACAAACACTTGTCCATAAAGTGGTACATCCAAAGGGTGTTAATTGAAGTAATTGGGTATACCTAAAAAAGACCCATTTCTAGGTTTCCATAAATTTAAAATAATTAGTAGCCAAATTGACGAAATTTGTGAAAATATAGTTCTTTTTAATGTATTTTTCCACAAATTTGCTAAAATAGGTTACTTTTTGAAAGAATTCCCCAGAAATTAGTAGCCAATGGCGATTTTGGCTACCAGGAATGGAAACATAGCATTTTGATGGGACAAAGTTTTACCCATGGATTGGTTTATCCAAATGGTTTTTATTGAAGCTTAGTATTAAAGTTTGAAATAGCCACAATTAGAAAGGACAGCCATTTCCCTATGGAGTGGTATGTCCCTTGTAGTTTCAATATTGAAGTGAAGTGACTGGGTGTATACATATGTTACACACTCTTTTACAACACACCAGACAAATGATATGATTACCGTAGACATTTAACAGGAAGGATGAAATGCCTAAAAACCCACTTAATCAGCCAGTACCCAGGCTGCTGGCTTAGGACTGAATCTGGACCTATCAGTGATAAAAGTGGACTCAACCACTAACCTAAAATATCCAGACCAGGAATTCTAGTCGGAAATAACTATTATATCTATGAACTAACACTACAATTTACTCTGCTACAGCATTCCACTCCAGTTATCTTTTGATATCTCACACAAGCTTTCAATTTTGTTTGTTTGCTTATTTACCAGTATATATATATGACCTGCATTGGATTTCACAAATGCAGGTCACTGCACGGACGGACTTTTCCAAGCTAAACAAAATCAATAATTAGACTTTATACATTTTATTTCCCCAAAAAAAACAATAGATATGTTTGTGCATACAATCACATGATAATGCCAATACTTCTATCTCTTGCCTTCTCTTTTTTCAATGTTATATTCATGGCAAACTTTTTTGCCCTTCTCAGTACCTCATCACTTGGTTTATAATTGAAACATAATTCATCAGAATTGTATTTACAACTTAACAGTGAATTTATTGTGTCCTGACCTAGACTAGCTCTGAATTCTGTAAAAATATGTTTTACATGAGAGAATAGTCTTTCACAGTCTGGATTACTGTTTGGTAAAATCAAAAACTCTTTTAAATAATACTTACAAAATGGTCATAAGATTGAAAAACTATACCCACTGACTGCATTTTTACTAAAACTAATTTTTCATTTTATTTCACTCCGTTTATTGTTAAAAGTGCATAAGTACTTTATAATAAGCTTCTGATATTTTTCATGTCATAGTTGAGCAGGACATTTTTTAAATAAATGAATAATTTAAAAAAATTGTTTGAAAATAAGCTAAAGATAAATAAAATTATGTTGTTTATTATCATAATGATGAATGAATCAAGAATAGTGCCAGTCTTTCAATTGTGAATGTTTCTAAATATAGATTTGCTGTTTGAGTTATCTCCCTTTTGTAAACACATGGCAGAACTGACAGATGCACCACTGTGTTTCCGGCAATGATTTTCACTATCTAACATCATGCAATCGGATAATGCTTTTATTTATGGATTATTTCATGAAAATGAAACATTCTAAGCGAGTCTGTTATATTATTAAAGTTCTATTTAAAAAATCGAAGTGCAGTTTATGTTTGTTCCTGTATGCAGTACTGTTTTACCTATGTATACCCGATATACACAAGTGTTAATCCATTACCTGTGCTGTTATTTAACCATGACTGATCAATCATAGGTGGGCAGATTAATTAGTGTCTATACACAAACAATCATTGCCCAGGGACTTGAAAACTGGAGTAATTAAGGATTACTTTACAAAGATTTCGAACTTCAGGATTCCCGGGTCATATGAAAATTTGCGGGTGATTAAATGGGTGCGGGTGTTATGCGGGTCATGGTCTTAATTTCCGGGTGTGACCCACACGATCCGGGTGACGTGAGAGCCCTGTATATTGTTTGCCAACGTAACAGAAGGGAGGAAACACCAAAAACCACTTCCTTATTGAGTGCACCAAGCTGCCTGTTGATGGCTGAAACCAGTCCTCCCAGGTGATACGTGAGCACTCTAAGTACTACAAGACCAATGAATCTGGAGAAGAAAGTCTGACAGTAAATAACTCCATTCCATTATATCTGTGTCAGACAGGTTTCTATGGTGGCCAGTTAGCTCAGTTTGCATCCTGCTAATATTAGGAAGGTTTATGGTTTAAGCCTCAGTTTGGCCCTTGTATTTTTTCCAGAAAATAGTTGAATTATAAAAAAAGAAGCTGCATAAACCTTAGCAAGAGGCTTGGGTGGGTGCCAGGTAGCATGGTAATTGGAATTTACCATCATTAAGGCTGATCTATCAGCCTAAATGGGGTGAGCATAAATAGCACACAATCATTATACCAGTATATCTTTCTATGCCAATACAACAGTGATTACCGGTAGTGGTTTTATTTCATTAATTTTCTTTTTATTTATTCATTTATTTGTCGACATACCATTACTTTATTTCTGGGACGGCAGTCACCACACATTTAAGTTTCAAGGCATGGAATTATGTTAGCAGTTAACCTACCCAGTGTGGGAAATCAATCAACAGAATGCAAACAAGATACATGATCATAATCATGTAGCATAAATCTCATGTCATCTGAGACAGTTCACAACTGTAAACCAATCTTTGAAATATTTTTGTGTATAATTTTCTACAAAAAGTTGGATATATGAAATTATACAAGTTGAATTATATTCACAAAGGTCTTAAAGAATATATTCCAAAAGTACAGCCGTTGTCAAATCAACTTGTCAACAAAATAAAAAAATCAACATGGTGAATACCTATTGTGTACTGGCTAGCTAGCACCTTTGCTCCGGCATGCTGTGGTCCCCATCTCGGCTTGTCTTCGTTTACTTCTGGAGTATAAACGTCGTTAGAGTTTGGATCCTCCTCCGACATTGAATTTTTTAAGATCGTATCCTCGTTTAGCACCATCCTGTTCGTCTACCACACAGTTACAAAACCCTCAGAGAACGACCTTTAACCCTCGTCTGACAATCGCAGGTCCGCACTAAATAATCTAGTGGTTTCCATAAAATAAACAATAAAGAAAAAACAAAATAAACCAGACAGATAATAGATCTATAAAAGTGTATAAATTATATATAGTTTTATCACAATATTTGCTGATTATTTTAACAAACAGAAGTAGGAAAGGGAATAGCTCTGACCTTGACCTACTAAAACTGTGTCAAGTTTAAGTCCAGCACAAACGAGGTAATCACATAGTTTCACTTTGTCAAAATCGATTTTCTCGTCTAAATAACACAAAAGTAAACGTGATTACAAACAAAACGTTGCCAAAATAGTTGAAACTAAATACACAAAGCTTTATTGTAAGATATTACAAAAATATTCGAAATCAACTCCACACTGACAACAACTTGGGACACAAGCACCTGTTCAGCTGTTTATGGTCAAGTTACTCTACCCTTTGGTATAGGCTACCATTGACCCCAACTGTAGAAGTAAACAAGTGCCTGTGACAATGACCACGGGTTCAAAATCCTAGATCTGTTTTGTTTTTGAGCTACATGGGCCTACTGTAAAGTGTAAACCATTAATAATGCAGGGCACATTTCTTGTCAGGAGGGAGGAAGAACCTGAAAATGAACACTTCCTCACAGATAGCCCTGGTTTAGGTTCTAACTGGGCCCCTGGTGAAAAGTGAGTGTTCTACCACAAGGCTTAAAGATCAGGACCAGAATGTCGGGCAGTAAATCTATTTTATTTACTATAAACAACATGGCAATACCACGTCTAGCTCAGTGCCGCTACATTCCTCCCTGTTATCTTGAGATTTCCCAGGTGGGAAATCTGGAACACAACTCCTCCGTTGGGTTTTGTTGGGCACCAATGTAAAAGGATGGAGGAAACACTTGAAAAACCACTTCTTCACAGAGTGCGCAGACTAAGGAGCGAACTTGGGCCCTCTGGGTGAAAAGCGAGCGCTTTACCATAAGGCTAAATTATCTAGACAAGAAAGTCTGGCAGTAAATTACTCTACCATATACAACACTACATCACCACAACTAGCTCAGCCCTGCTACAGTTAAATTTAGAATTTACAACAAAATACCTGTGACTTATGAAGTGGTACAGTGTTGCCATCTGACCAGCAATTTGGTTAATATCCATTAGAGAGACATAAAATACTGTATGTACATGTCAGATTGTGCTATAGACTCCCAAATGTTACTTGAATTAGCATGTCTGCTTTCTAAGTATATACTATCACACAATGGGGTCCGCCACTGTACTATGTGATACCCCCTAACCTTTGTGCTGAGCAATAATTTCAATTGCATATGGAATTATATTGGTTCATGTTTTCCTGTAAAAATGATAATATTCTGGGTATATTCAATATACCGGTAAACGTTTTCTAGAATGTCGTGTACACACATAAAGGGGTGTTGATCACATGATACAGTGGCAAACCATGTTTATTTAATGTACATGTATGTGATTTGGCTGATAATGTTTATTTAATTTATGGAGTTATTATTTCAGATTTTGTCAGATTGAGTCCATAGAATGGTTTTATGTCATCCTGTAACCTACTGTCAGCTTCTGGTATTAAAACCTCAAGTTAGATCTCTTGTACGATTACTGCGTCGTCTTGCTGTACCCCAAGTAAAGAAACCATCAAAACCAAAAGCTGCTGGTAATGATGTAGGTAATAATTAACACACACACACACACACACACACACACACACACACACACACACACCAATATATAGCATATTGTATGCTGTCCATAAAATACATGCACAGTCATATACAGTATATCCACAAATACACATATCTACAGTAGATAACTCACAGAAAATCTAGTATGTAAATATTTACATTCACTACCATGCATGTAAAACTTCATAAAATCTAACCATGTAACAGCTTTTGAAATTCATTCATTCAGTACTTATCTTTTTTATTCATTCATTCTTTGGTTTCATTCATTGTTATCTTTTTATCCGTTCATCCATTGATTTCATTCATTCATTCATTCATTCATTCATTCATTCATTCATTCATTCATTCATTCATTCATTCATTCATTCACACTTTCATTCATTCATTCATTCATTCATTCATTCATTCATTCATTCATTCATTCATTCATTCATTCATTCATTCATCATTCATTCATTCATTCATTTTTATCTTTTTATATTCATTCATTCATTTGTTCATTCATTCATTCATTTATTAGTTATTTTATTCATGTGATATTATTTATTTATTCATCCTATGATTTCATTCATTCATTTTTATCTTTTTATATTCATTTATCCTTTGGTTCCTTTCATTCATTCATTTATTAGTTATTTTATTCATTCATTTTTACATTTGTTTATTCATTTATTCTTTATTTATTTATTTATTCATCCTTTAGTTCCTTCACTT
Organism: Anadara kagoshimensis; assembly: GCA_021292105.1. NCBI lineage: Eukaryota > Metazoa > Mollusca > Bivalvia > Arcoida > Arcidae > Anadara > Anadara kagoshimensis. The sequence continues at coordinate 58,909,960 of CM037875.1, read as the reverse complement.
ATTCATTCAATCATTTATTGTTATTTTAGACCAAACATTTTGTGGATTATAAGAAAGTCCGAGTTGTTGGAGGTGCAGGTGGGAATGGTGCCTTATCATTTTTGAGTGTTTTTGCTAAAGAGTTTGCAGGACCTGATGGTGGTGATGGCGGTAATGGTGGTCATGTTATCTTTAAAGGTATACACTTACTAATTCCCTAATTCTGCCCAGTCTGTTCATGTTGGCTATAGTAGATATTAGCCACGGGTGACAATGTCTTGTATTTAATCTCATCCAAAAAATTCTCTTAGTAATTAGCAGCAATAGCTTTCCTCAGCATTAGTTGGTGATTTGACATTCCATGTATAGTTATCACTGTTCTGCTTTCGCTTTAACTATTTTGTGTATGTTTTTACTTCCAGTTTTGTATTATAGTACTATTGTCTTTGTTTGATGTTTTGTTATTGTTGAGTTCTACACATCAATGAAGTATAGCTGTTTGGTGTTCAAGTTACCATTCATTATTGACAGGAGATGACAAAAAACGCTTCTTAAAATTTCATGGTCATGACTGGGGTTTGAACCCACAGCCAGTGAAATATCACTTTATACAAAGTATATATTAGTCTGCCTCTGTAGAATAAGCATTAAAACCACCAACATCTGAGACATTTAAATATGTCCTTACATTAATTACTATTCCGCAATAAAACATTATACCAAGCCAATACTGTCAGACAGAAATTTTTTAAACCAAAATTGGACTCCATTTCCATTAGGAAACATGCATTTTTTCATATTAAACTTTACTTACACTCGCATAAAAAAGTTTTAAATTCTGTGTAACCAAAAACATGGTTTATACAATGATGGCAATGAAATAAAATCCAGTGAAAAAACATTCCATTAAATATTATTATATGACTGAGTGTTTTTCCTTTTCTCTGGTTGGGCAATTTCAGTGGAACATATAGCGATAATCAATGAAAAATGCCTGAAATAGTCAATAAATAGTTGACGGACCACTTTAATGCTAAATATAGTAACAAAAAGTTGGTGGACAATTTTTCGATCAAAATATAAAAGGGACTTTCCAGAAATTATGACATCATTATCAAAAGATGTCAAAAAGATAACACATGCTGATATCATTGACACAATTTGGCATTACACAAAAATAAAATGTTGGAAGATGAGCAGTGTAAATGTTTACGTCTGTAGAAACCTCAGGGTCGGAGGCCATTTTGGCATCTTAATGTCTGTAGAAACCTCAGGGTTGGAGGCTATTTTGGCATCTTAATGTCTGTAGAAACCTCAGGGTCGGAGGCTATTTTGGCATCTTAATGTCTGTAGAAACCTCAGGGTTGGAGGCTATTTTGGCATCTTAATGTCTGTAGAAACCTCAGGGTTGGAGGCTATTTTGGCATCTTAATGTCTGTAGAAACCTCAGGGTCGGAGGCCATTTTGGCATCTTAATGTCTGTAGAAACCTCAGGGTCGGAGGCCATTTTGGCATCTTAATGTCTGTAGAAACCTCAGGGTCGGAGGCCATTTTGGCATCTTAATGTCTGTAGAAACCTCAGGGTCGGAGGCTATTTTGGCATCTTAATGTCTGTAGAAACCTCAGGGTCGGAGGCTATTTTGGCATCTTAATGTCTGTAGAAACCTCAGGGTCGGAGGCCATTTTGGCATCTTAATGTCTGTAGAAACCTCAGGGTCGGAGGCTATTTTGGCATCTTAATGTCTGTAGAAACCTCAGGGTCGGAGGCCATTTTGGCATCTTAATGTCTGTAGAAACCTCAGGGTCGGAGGCGATTTTGGCATCTTAATGTCTCTAGAAACCTCAGGGTTGGAGGCAATTTTGGCATCTTAATGTCTGTAGAAACCTCAGGGCCGGAGGCGATTTTGGCATCTTAATGTCTGTAGAAACCTCAGGGTCGGAGGCTATTTTGGCATCTTAATGTCTGTAGAAACCTCAGGGTTGGAGGCGATTTTGGCATCTAAATGTCTGTAGAAACCTCAGGGTCGGAGGCGATTTTGGCATCTTAATGTCTGTAGAAACCTCAGGGTCGGAGGCGATTTTGGCATCTAAATGTCTGTAGAAACCTCAGGGTTGAAGGCGATTTTGGCATCTTAATGTCTACAGAAACTTCAGGGTTGGAGGCCATTTTGGCATCTTAATGTCTACAGAAACTTCAGGGTTGGAGGCGATTTTGGCATCTTAATGTCTGTAGAAACCTCAGGGTTGAAGGCGATTTTGGCATCTTAATGTCTACAGAAACTTCAGGGTTGGAGGCGATTTTGGCATCTTAATGTCTGTAGAAACCTCGGGGTTGGAGGTGATTTTGGCATCTTGATGCAATTAACACAAAGAAATTTACAGTTGGTCAGTTAAACTAACAAGGAACTTTTAAAATCAGCTTTACCGACTCGATGAACAACTCGAGTAATGCCAAAGTTGTGATCTTTTTTCTGATTACACTAAAGTCTGAATGTTTAAATGTCATTTTGAATGTCGTATAATAAAACAATTACTGTCTTTTTATATCTATATGGACCTGACTAAAATAATATTCACCTCGGCTTGACGGCCTCGGTGGATATTACTTTGATCAGGTCCATATAATCCCATATCCACCTCATCAAAAGACAATAATTGTATATTATATACCTGGAATGGATCCAAGGATTATAAATTAAATTATAGTAAAATATGTAGTTTGGCCACATGAATCATGATGTAAGAAACATAGACATAATAGACAGATGGTATATATAAAGGTTTTTTTGTGTTGACATTTCAAGATTAGAAAAGTGATTTTATATAGAGGTGATCACTACAGCAGGTTTCACTGTAGTTTGACTACCTACCTACTCACATGTATATCTATAGGATAGGATAAGGGAAACAATTATTGTTTTTATCTTGGCCTAATAACACTTCAGTCACTTTTTATTTTACTATATACCATTTTTATTAGAGTTAAACCTCGAAAAATGTTTTAATTTCAGCCAATACAAACTTAAAATCCTTAAATCATCTACACTCAGTTGTACTGGGTAAAAATGGAGTTAAAGGATCTAATAAGAATTGTCATGGTAGAAGTGCTGAACACACATATGTAGAGGTAAGATGTCTTAACACAGCTCAGTGTTCATTATAGGAGATTTTAAGATGGAACCATTTTCAAAAAAAAAAAAAAATCCTCTTAAACAGTAAAATCAATATTTTTGAATTCACATACATGGTTCTCTATGGTCTAATAATTGGGCCATGTGACCAAAAAAAGCGGCATCATGGCTCTCAGCTAGAATGAACACTGACATCTGAATGCAAATATGAGTGCCACAGTTTGATATGTGTCATGGTATGGAGTTTAGTCAGAATGTATATGTGTTGCATGATGAAAAATTGAGTACAGAGCATTATGCACACTTAAGATATTATAACTTACCTCACACAGTAATATGTCAGAGTTTTTTTTTCAATTTGCTGAACAAACCACTACTTTTATACCATTTTTACCTACATAAACATATTCATAAATCATTGAACTGACATTAGTACAAATTTGGTTACAGCCTTGGAAATCTAACGATGAAATATACCCGGTATTTATTTTAATTCCTAGAGAGTTTTTACAGCACAGGTGAGCACGTCATGCCCTTTGTGATATTGTGTACTGTATTATTGTATGTTGTCAGGTGCCTGTAGGGACTATATTTAGAGATGAGAGTGGTAAATTTATGACGGGTCTTGATGTCATCGGTGATTACTATGTCGCTGCACGAGGTGGAGCTGGTGGCCATGGCAACACCTTTTTTGCATCAGGGGAAAATGTAGCCCCAAGAGTAGCTGAGGACGGTGCTTTGGGAGAAGACAGAGTCTTACATGTTGAGCTAAGGACAATGGCTCATGCTGGTTTGGTAAGTTTTAGAGGCAGGTTAGTGATACATCTTTTGGCCACATGTTGCCTTATTTTACCTACTCAAATGGTTACATTTTTACCCTTTTAACCAAGACAAGAGGCACCTCAGATACAAACTCTGTTCATGCATAATAATATGTATGTATCATAATGGGGGAAAACTTTACCTGATGGCTAACTTCTTACAACAATGATGTGAAAGTTAAAAATAATATTACAATATGAAAATACCATGTACTTGGAAAATATAGGTACAGTTTATTTTTGAGCAAGATTGAATCTCTAAAATGAATAAATTTGTTTCCAAATTTTGTAATTTATTTTTTCAATCTAATAATTTACAGGTTCAAACAAATTCCCCTCAGGGAAGTAAATATAAACTTTTATAAAAAAAAAAAAAAGAGCAAACAAAAAATAGTTTACTTACCAAAAAAAACCCAAATTATTATAGGTATTGCCAGGTTGACCAATAAGACAGATTTATCTGTTTTTGACAGATTTGTGACATAAAAACATAAACAGGCAGATAAAACGAAAAGGTCAATTAAAACGGATTTTTCACTTTTTGACATTTTTTAAAATTAAAAGTACTAAAAATACAGACTTGTTTGTATGAAAATTGTACCAAAATCAAATACTTAACGATAAAAGTGCCTAACAGGCAACCTTGTGCTCTAAAAATGTACCGATCCGTACAAATAAATTTGATTGGTCAGCCTGTATTGCTGGCATTTACTGATAGATATGACAAAATACTGAAGTGATTGTCATATAAGTGTACAAATATGAAACGGTTTACAATAAAGTCAAAACATGGTGGAGAAAAACCTGCCTTACAGGACACATATAATGGTTTCCTCTATATAAAGGTCACCTGTATAAAGATATCCTCTATATAAAAGATTCCTATATAATGGAATATGTATTAAGAGCACCTGTATAAATGTTTATATTAGAGTTCAAGATAATAAACCTCCATTATTTCATTAGGCACACTACTCCATCTTTTATTGATAGATTACGTGACTGTTAAGGAGATTTTAATACATTATGATAAGCTGCCTTAAAAGCCATTCAAATTGTTCTTTATTTATGTAATTCATGTGTATGGTTGTCACTACTTATTCTGGTTTCCCTAGGTAGCCTTTATAGACAAGTCTTACTGTATAGAGTACATTATAGACAGGTTTGACCATACAATGGTTCAGATTTGTTCTTTCAAGGATGAAGAATATTATGCTATATATTTCAGATTGGATTCCCAAATGCGGGTAAATCTACTTTATTAAGAGCTATATCCCGTGCTAGACCTAAAGTGGCACCTTATCCATTCACCACAGTGAATCCACATGTTGGTATGGTGGAATATGATGATTATGTGCAGATAGCAGGTAAAGCTTTGAACAATTCAAATATAAAACATTGTTACATATTACATATGAGGGCTTCTGATTGGAATTGTTAGTTTCTGTTTTATTAAAAGTCCCATTAGATATATCATTTTTATGTCTATCTTATACAACATTTAACAACTTGAATTTGTTTTATTGTTTGATTGGTTAATTTGTTGCAAAGTTTCTTTGTTTGATTGGTTGATTTGTTGTAAAATTCTTTTCTTTGATTGGTAAATTTGATTTCTTGTTTAATAAGTTAATGTTTTGCATATTGTTTTATATCTCTTTAGCAATTTTTTATAACCATTTAGATGAGATTTCATGACTTTTAGTGTACTTGCATAAGGTACTGATAAAGCTATTTCATTATCAGGTCTAGCTCGAATGTAAAATAACAACTGCTGGCTTCTATGTCCAAGTTTTGGTTTTCATGTTATTGTTAATTGTTTTGTCATGTTAAATTCAATAGATTACATTCTGTCATGGAAGGCTTTTGAAAGAAAGTCATAAAGTTGCAGAGATTGATGAATAAAAGCCAATGTCTAATAGAGTTGCTGCCCATACATTTAGGGGTAGGACAAGGTCCAGACTATCCTAACCTACCACTGAACCAGGGCAAGGTTTTTTCTCATACCCATTATAACAAAAAAAAAAAAACAGTATTTACATAAAGTTTTTACAAACTAGGGTCATAAAATATGGCGGTTTCTATTATATTGACATAATTAGATTTTGTTGATTTCCGAATTGCTTAAAAGAAAACAACCAAAAGCATGATATAGAGAAAGGTTAATTGTGATTATCTATGGCCCCTTTCATTGTAATAGATATACCAATAAATATCATATAAAGTTGTACTTCTGTATGTTTTAGTTGCAGACATCCCTGGATTGATAAAAGATGCTCATAAAAACCGAGGATTAGGTTTCCAATTCCTCCGCCATATAGAAAGATGTGTATGTCTCTTGTACGTGTTAGATTTATCAGTTGAAGAACCATGGACACAACTGAGTGATTTAAAATACGAACTTGAACAATATTCACCTGGACTCTCAGAGAGACCTCACGCTGTTATAGGAAACAAAATTGATTTACCCGTGTCAGAGGAGAATCTGAAGTTACTACAGGAACAAATTAGTTTACCCATTTTTGCAGTTTCAGCTAAGAAAGGGACAAACATTAACGATTTGTTATTACATCTCCGAAGTTTGTATGATAAATATAATGAAACTACAGAATTTAAAACTGAATAAAATAATATAATAATACCAGTTATATTTTGTTCTTTTTTAGAACTTATCAACTGGGATCTATCCTATGAATTGGTTTTTTTACTCAGTTTTATAAGACATTGTTCTTGTACAAAGTAGACAAGATATTACTGGGGTTTTATCTCTATAAATATTTCCAATCAAGTGGGATGGTAAGAGCCCCTCAAATAGTACTTCATTGTTGTATTACCACTGGATATATAATTCAGCACACATCAAAAGTATGATTTTTGTACGGTGTTCATGACAGTGAAAGCGTACATTGCTATCGCTTTCTCTAAATCGGGCTTCTTTACTATGAAATAGTACGCATCGGAAATAGTGCGCCTGGTAAATGAACGTGAAAGGAATATATCTGTTTTATTGTGAGATATGTATTCTGAGACGGGTAATGCATTTGGTTATATATGCACATTTGGAATAAATTTTCAGAATATATTTCGGAATCTAGTAACATATTGCAGCGGGATGCATCCAATAATTTGTGCCATTTGGCGAACTGATCTCGTAGAATACAACAAAAAGTAGTCTGGGAAGTTTGCGTCCTACGATGTAAAATCATAACTTTTTATGAAATCGACAACAATGGCAGGTGAATTTAACTAATTTTTTATAAAATCTGCGTTAATTTCAATTTATTTTGAAGGGTATAATAAAGTATTTTGGTGTTGAGGTATTCTGTCACATTTTAAAACTGATTTATCAATTAGTTTTCACTTCCGTGAAAGGGAGATAAATTGTACAGTGTCGTGTGCAAACTGTGCACATGGAATACAAATATGGATTTTAAATACTTTACCAATTTGGAAGTAAAATTAACATGAAACGGGAATATTGACTTAACAGCAAATGATCAAGTTACATACAAACCCTAAAATGAACCCCCTCATAGCAGTTGTTGTGTCTGCAAAAACTACTTTCTCTCTCCAAAATGACAAACGATCAGGTACAGCTATAAAACTTTATTAAATTTTGATTACTTATCGTCTTTTTTTATATATTTATGGAATTATTAATTTCTGCCGTTTTTTAACTTAGCAATACATGGATTGGTACATTGTTTTTCAAAAACACCATCCGTCGGACTATCATCCTCTTGGTGTGATTGTAATTTGGACATGAATTGGTATATTTGTTTTTGTGTTGACTGAAAATGTATTTTACTACAAATTTCTTCCTTTGTTTTGTATCTTATCTTTGACATCATATTAATTGCATAATGCAATTAATATGATGTCAAAGATAAGATACAATGCAGCATTGTACCTGTCCCTACTTTCCTGGTGGAAGTTCGCATGTTTAACTTAATTTGTCAGCTTTCAACGTTTTTTTTTCTCTTTCTTTGGAATTGTGATTTGGACATGGATTGGAATGTTTGTTGTTACTTTGCTTTGGAATTGTGATTTGGACATGGATTGGAATGTTTGTTGTTACTTTGCTTTGGGATCGTGATTTTTGACATGGATTGGTATATTTGTTTTTACTTTGCTTTGGGATTGTGATTTGGACATGGATTGGTATGTTTATTTTTTACTTTGCTGTGGGGTTGTGATTTTGGCATGGATTGGTATGTTTGTTTTGATTTTACTTTGGGATTGTAATTTGGACATGGATTGGAATGTTTGTTGTTATTTTGCTTTGGGATAGTGATTTTGACATTTATTGGTATGTTTGTTTTTACTTTGCTTTGGGATAGTGATTTGGACATGGATTGGAATGTTTGTTGTTACCTTGCTTTGGAATTGTGATTTTGACATGGATTGGTATGTTTGTTGTTACTTTGCTTTGGGATCGTGATTTGGACATGGATTGGAATGTTTGTTGTTACTTTGCTTTGGAATTGTGATTTGGACATGGATTGGAATGTTTGTTACTTTGCTTTGGAATTGTGATTTGGACATGGATTGGAATGTTTGTTGTTACTTTGCTTTGGGATCGTGATTTTGACATGGATTGGTATGTTTGTTTTTACTTTGCTTTGGGATTGTGATTTGGACATGGATTGGTATGTTTATTTTTTACTTTGCCGTGAGGTTGTGATTTTGGCATGGATTGGTATGTTTGTTTTGATTTTACTTTGGGATTGTGATTTGGACATGGATTGGTATGTTTGTTTTTTACTTTGCCATGGGGTTGTGATTTTGGCATGGATTGGTATGTTTGTTTTGATTTTACTTTGGGATTGTAATTTGGACATGGATTTGTATGGTTGTTTTAAATTTGCTTAGGGATTGGGATTTTGACATGTATTAGTATGTTGCTTATTTTGTGTTTTTTTCCAGGCTTTAGATATTGCCATAAGATATTTATTAGCTACAGCATTTACATATCATTTAATTTGTTTTATCTTTCATTCCTTGAACCAAAAAAATCTTCGGAATGGCATTTCAGTGACTGTTAAATTCACAATAAGGACATTTGTAAGTGCAAACACTGAATTTGTCTTATTTAATATTTGTAAAGTTGAATGTCAACACTAGACGTAATACTAGTACATTGTATCGCCCTCATTAAGGTTCTGTAACAATGTGATTATAAATATAGTATACTTCAGTTTCTGTTCCCTACCAGAACTGCATGACTTACTTGAATGTGTATTTTACAATCACTCATTACTCATAGTCAATTGCAGTTAGTCTTGTAAATAAAAATATTACAATTTCCACAGAGCAACTGCCTCGAGAAAGTAGTGAGCATAGCCAGTATTTTTCTAACAGTATGTCATCATTTAGTGCATTCAAATTTCCTGTTCAAATGAAAATGAAAATCACATCTTTTCATATAATATTCACAATGTGAAAAATATCAAAACATACCAGTCCATGTTCAAATCATAATACAAAGCAAAATAAAAACTTTGAAAGCTGGCAAATTAAGTTTGTATTTGAAAACCAAATAAAAATTTTAATTACAAATATATATATATATATATATATATATATATATATATATATATATATATATATATATATATATAAGTTATACATGAGGTTTGGTGCTCCAAAGGGTAAGCAGCACCTCAAATTTAGCTAGCTACACCTACCACTGTAAAATCAAAATTGAGAATGAAAGTAACATAGAACTATCAGACGTGAAATATATCCAGGATAATTTTGGATACATAGGCATTATACTGTGTATATTGTTGTAGAGACACTTCTATCAAAATAGTTTTAAAGGGTATCTTGATATCACTTTGACATTTTGCCTGTGTTTGATTTAATAAATAAATAAACAAATTAATACAACTTCTTGATTGTATTTCTCATTCAAAAGCTTTCTTATGGGACATAAGAATCCTATAGTGTTAATGTCAAATATTAAATGAGACAAAGTGTACCAGAATAATCTTTTAGCAATATAAGTAATTTGTAAAATTAAGATTGTCATGGTTATGAATGAAAACAAACATACCGGTAGATGTCAAAATTCAATCCCAAATGCAGTAAGACAGAGAATTGAAGCCGGGTGCTCAGGAAGGGAAAGTATCTCCTCTTTAGCTAGTACACCTGCCACATGTGACATTAAAATTAAGAAAAAAGGAACATGGAACTCTGCGGTGCCAAATACGATGTATATCAAGAACAACTTTGGATACAGACATCATACTTACCAACAATATTTTGATGGCCGAGGTCTTGATAAGCCTAAGCTTGAAATATCCTAGATTAACAGTTTATATCGCTGTAGACAGTTCATGTAGTGGAGGAAATTATTAGCTGTGAAACAGATACACTGTAAACACGGAACAGGTATACTGTGGCATAAAAGCTGACAATACAGAAATTGAAGTCATGAGTTTATCATAAAACATATAACTTCCAACGTAGCCTTCATTTTTGTTTAAGTTAAGGCATGAGTCCAAATATGAAACAGAACTTGGCGAATCAGTTATATCAAAAACATACTGATCCATGTCCGAATCACAATCAAGCAACAAAGTAAAAACTTTGAAACTGACAAGTTAGGTGAACTGAACTTCCACATGGGAAATGAGGCCGGATGCTCCGGAAGGGTAAGCACCTCCTATTTAGCTAGCTACAGCCGCCACGTGTGTAATCAAAATTGAATGAAAGGAACATGGAACTATGGGAAGCCAAATACATCCAGGACAGACATCAAACTTATCAACACTACTGTGATGACGGCCATAAAACTTTTTGAGGGGCCTGATAACCCTAGGCTTGCAATATCCTATTGTCAAAAATTCATTTGTAAGCTGCTTGCTTCGTTGTATAAAGTTCTTATACTGGGGGCAAGATATTTATCTTATTTTAAGTTCATTATGATAGATTACATTCACATATTCTCCAAAATTAGAGTAGAGATAGAACGTCATATTTATATTTGTATGTGGAGTTGAATAATTTGGCGACAGTATTCTCTCCAAATTTGATAAAGTTATGCATAAGTTCTGTTTCATGCGAAATAGAAACAAATCAACAAGCAATTTTGCACAGTTTTTGGCCATTGATCATGTTAATATACTGACTATCTTAAAATTATATTACCAAACACAAATGTAGTGTCTATGAAAACCAACATTTTGTTGACAAGATATGTATATTTGCAGTCCATATGGTGCTTGACAAAATAACAGAATCCCTGTTAATAGTGTTAAGAACTAGATATCTATGCCTGGACTTACTAGCATCGTGTTTTGTAATAGAATGGCAAGCGAATGATTTGTTAAATCTTCTGAAGTGTAGAACTTGTGTTCAAATTAATATAAAAATTGCATAAGGTAACAGACATATTAAAATATCCGTTTCTGAATATTTTCGACACCTAGACAGTTTTGATGTGTTTGTATGTGATTGTATTTATTTGTCCTTTAATTGCTATCGTCGAATGAGATATACTTTGCTTATTTAAGTCATTTTCGTTGTTTAATGTTGAAATGTAAATAAGATATCTAGAAAAGACATTTTATTCTCCATTCCCTGTATAAAATGATGCAACTTTCTTGGTGATTTTATGGCAATTGGCAATTTTTAGAGTGGCACTTAGATAAAAGAGTTCATGGAACATTGTTTTGGGAGTAAAACATACAGATGGAATGTCGGTAGAGGCTGAGCATTGTTTTTGTAGAACTTTCCTGATGAATTGATGATGGAATTTCTTTTGGGAGTCAAATGCTCTAATGGACTGTTGTAATTTCCTGATAAAATGTTGATGTAACACTAAGTGATATTACTCTCCTGATGGACTGTTGATGGAACATCGTTTTTTGGAGACAACTTCCCTGATGGAGTGTTTATGGAGCATCGTTTTTAAGAGTGAAATTTCCCCGATGGAGTGTTGGTGAAGCACTGTTGGGAGATAAACTGTCCAGAAGGATTACTGAAGAAGCATAGTTTTGGAGTAAATCTTTTAAAAGTAAAATCTCTAACTTGCTGGAACATGGAACATTTTTGGAGTTTCCTGATGAAGTTATTGTTTTGGGAAACAAAATATTACTGACAGAGTGTCAATAGCACGTTGTTTTGAGATTAAAACACTTTCCTGTTGATGTATCACTGTTTTACGGATATGACTTTCCTAATGGAGTGTTAATGGAACATCGTCTTTGGAGTGTAACTTTTTTGATGGAGTTTTAATGTAACATTAATTTAGGAATATCAGCTTCCTAAGGAATTGTTGATGGAGCCACGTTTTGGGAGTAAAACTTTCCTGTTGAATCGTTGATGAAGCATTGTCTTTGGGATGTAATCTTCCTGATGGCGTGTTGATGAAAAATCGTTTTTGTTGGAAAACTTCCCCGACGAAGCGTTAATGGAGCATCAATTTTGAAAGATGGAGCGTTGATGCAACACCGTTTTAGGAGGGGAGTAAAACCTTCCTGGTAATGTTTTGGTACACAGTGACTGAATGACTTTTTCGGTTGGTGGTCTTCTGTTTCAATTTTACAGTCATAAAACCACCGTTTAAATGTGGTACCAGTTTTGGATCGTACTGTTATCCGGTGTTCTAATTTGATATTGTTTATTTGTAATGGCTGCTTGAGCATTCCAAAGAACTGTACTTTTTTAAACAATGTTGAGAAGCATGACTCGCTTCTTTTTCTCCTTTGGACGTATGTAGTATAATATTGTTCTGTGTGAATTGATAGTCGCTGTTTACATTGTTTTGACACACCTTTAGTAAAGAGGTTTGTTATTCGGCAATGGTTTGGACTTATATAAGAGTGATCCACCATCCATTTAAAAGTTGTTCTTATGTTATTGTTTAATGTAATATGTTTTGTAACAATATTGTTACTCCTAAAACACACCTGAATTCGAAGCTGTTTCAACTTAACAATAGCTTGTTCTTTATACGTACACGATAATGATGACATATGTGACCTGTGTCTTGTATTGTCTATTCTCTCGCTTTTGAACATATATTCCATGTAACTTTGCTCTTCTGATAAAACGTGTTCTTTATACCTACACAATAATAGTGATATATGTGACCTGTGTCTTGTATTGTCTATTCTCTCGCTTTTGAACATATATTCCATGTAACTTTGCTCTTTTGATTTTTGTTTCCATGACATTCCTATGTAGGTATTTTCCATCATGTTTGATTTTAAAATAATACCATTTTTAGTGTTTTTCCACCATTTAAATTTTGATATCGAGTTACTGAAATAATTATTTGTATTTTGAAGTTTCTGAATGGCATCCAAGTAAGAATATCTCACATGATTCATTACTTTAAGGCTCTGATGAAACAACTGGTCCAGGGTAATAACTACACGAGTCGCGCATTGATGAAAGACTCCTATGTTTCTAGACCGTATGGCTACAAAAGACTTTTTACATAATTCACCATTGTTATGAAATGACATGCATTTAAAAGTTGGATGTTCTATAAACATGTTCTCTTGTTTTGCCACTGAACTATCAGTAACATCAAGCAACCCTTGTTCATTATACATAAGCAGCTTCTTTACAGTTATCAGTTCTGAGCCCAACCTATCTAATTTGTTCATAACTTCGTCAAACTGTGTTTTAACGTACCGATGTTCTGTCGATTCTTTGACGGGTAACAACACTGTCAGTAATGATATCATGGCCGTTATAAGTCCGAGGTACGTGGATAGATGCTTTAATTGTCCTTTATGAGTTATATGAAATGGTAGACTTTGATAATGTCTGAGAGCACTATTAAACTGAAATATCCCTTGGACGACTTTCTGTTTTGTTGTAGCGGTGATCTCCAGTCCACCCTGATTGACCAGCAGTATTGCGAATCCCAGAACCACTGCTGTTAAATTCTGTTGTGAAGAAATTAACACCACCTTGCAACATATTATATTGAAGAAGAAACTTGCTATTACCGACATGGCTACAGTGAACACTATTTCTATATATTATGATGTTGTCATTTAGAAGTTTTATTCAATGAACTAAGACATAAAAATTATCTATTATTATAAACTTGTAATAAAATAAGTAAAACTTCAGTAAAACTTCAATACTTTAAACATCTGCTACAACAGTTAAAATGTAACACACAACGGATGTTTCATAGTTTCTCTCACTGTTTTGTTAATTAATTTGGTAAGTTACAAAATTGATCTTGATACGTAATATGCTGCATGGGAATTTGACCTACAGTACAGGCTTGTCGAAAGTTTAACACCTAGCTAACACATTATCTTATCTCCAGTCCAAGTTAGCTATATCTCGGCAGTTAGCTAACACATTATCTTATCTCCAGTCCAAGTTAGCTATATCTCGGCAGTTAGCTAACACATTATCTTATCTGAAGTCCAAGTTAGCTATATCTCGGCAGAGCTAACAAATTATCTTATCTCAAGTCCAAGTTAGCTAATCTCGGCAGTTAGCTACACAAATTATCTTATCTCAAGTCCAAGTTAGCTATATCTCGGCAGTTAGCTAACAAATTATCTTATCTGAAGCCCAAGTTAGCTATATCTCGGCATTAGCTAACACATTATCTTATCTAAGTCCAAGTTAGCTATATCTCGGCAGTTAGCTAACAATTATCTTATCTCAAGTCCAAGTTAGCTATATCTCGGCAGTTAGCTAACAAATTATCTTATCTCAGCCCAAGTTAGCTATATCTCGGCAGTTAGCTAACAATTATCTTATCTCAAGTCCAAGTTAGCTATATCTCGGCAGTTAGCTAACAATTATCTTATCTCCAGCCCAAGTTAGCTATATCTCGGCAGTTAGCTAACACATTATCTTATCTCAAGTCCAAGTTAGCTATATCTCGGCAGTTAGCTAACAAATTATCTTATCTCCAGCCCAAGTTAGCTATATCTCGGCAGTTAGCTAACAAATTATCTTATCTCAAGTCCAAGTTAGCTATATCTCGGCAGTTAACTAACACATTATCTTATCTCAAGTCCAAGTTAGCTATATCTCGGCAGTTAGCTAACACATTATCTTATCTCAAGTCCAAGTTAGCTATATCTCGGCAGTTAACTAACACATTATCTTATCTGAAGTCCAAGTTAGCTATATCTCGGCAGTTAGCTAACACATTATCTTATCTGAAGTCCAAGTTAGCTATATCTCGGCAGTTAACTAACACTTATCTTATCTGAAGTCCAAGTTAGCTATATCTCGGCAGTTAGCTAACACATTATCTTATCTGAAGTCCAAGTTAGCTATATCTCGGCAGTTAACTAACATATTATCTTATCTCCAGCCCAAGTTAGCTATATCTCGGCAGTTAGCTAACAAATTATCTTATCTCAAGTCCAAGTTAGCTATATCTCGGCAGTTAACTAACAAATTATCTTATCTGAAGTCCTAGTTAGCTATATCTCGGCAGTTAACTAACATATTATCTTATCTCCAGCCCAAGTTAGCTATATCTCGGCAGTTAGCTAACACATTATCTTATCTCCAGTCCAAGTTAGCTATATCTCGGCAGTTAGCTAACACATTATCTTATCTGAAGTCCAAGTTAGCTATATCTCGGCAGTTAACTAACACATTATCTTATCTGAAGCCCAAGTTAGCTATATCTCGGCAGTTAGCTAACAAATTATCTTATCTGAAGTCCAAGTTAGCTATATCTCGGCAGTTAGCTAACACATTATCTTATCTCCAGTCCAAGTTAGCTATATCTCGGCAGTTAGCTAACACATTATTTATCTCCAGTCCAAGTTAGCTATATCTCGGCAGTTAGCTAACACATTATCTTATCTCCAGTCCAAGTTAGCTATATCTCGGCAGTTAGCTAACAAATTATCTTATCTCAAGCCCAAGTTAGCTATATCTCGGCAGTTAGCTAACACATTATCTTATCTCCAGTCCAAGTTAGCTATATCTCGGCAGTTAGCTAACACATTATCTTATCTCAAGCCCAAGTTAGCTATATCTCGGCAGTTAGCTAACAAATTATCTTATCTCAAGCCCAAGTTAGCTATATCTCGGCAGTTAGCTAACAAATTATCTTATCTCAAGCCCAAGTTAGCTATATCTCGGCAGTTAGCTAACAATTATCTTATCTCAAGCCCAAGTTAGCTATATCTCGGCAGTTAGCTAACAAATTATCTTATCTCAAGCCCAAGTTAGCTATATCTCGGCAGTTAGCTAACAATTATCTTATCTCAGCCAAGTTAGCTATATCTCGGCAGTTAGCTAAACATTATCTTATCTGAAGCCAAGTTAGCTATATCTCGGCAGTTAACTAACACATTATCTTATCTGAAGCCCAAGTTAGCTATATCTCGGCAGTTAGCTAACAAATTATCTTATCTCCAGTCCAAGTTAGCTATATCTCGGCAGTTAGCTAACACATTATCTTATCTCCAGTCCAAGTTAGCTATATCTCGGCAGTTAGCTAACACATTATCTTATCTCCAGTCCAAGTTAGCTATATCTCGGCAGTTAGCTAACAAATTATCTTATCTCAGCCCAAGTTAGCTATATCTCGGCAGTTAGCTAACACATATCTTATCTCCAGTCCAAGTTAGCTATATCTCGGCAGTTAGCTAACAATTATCTTATCTCAAGCCCAAGTTAGCTATATCTCGGCAGTTAGCTAACAAATTATCTTATCTCAAGCCCAAGTTAGCTATATCTCGGCAGTTAGCTAACAAATTATCTTATCTCAAGCCCAAGTTAGCTATATCTCGGCAGTTAGCTAACACATTATCTTATCTCAAGCCCAAGTTAGCTATATCTCGGCAGTTAGCTAACAAATTATCTTATCTCAGCCCAAGTTAGCTATATCTCGGCAGTTAGCTAACACATTATCTTATCTCAAGCCCAAGTTAGCTATATCTCGGCAGTTAGCTAACACATTATCTTATCTCAGTCCAAGTTAGCTATATCTCGGCAGTTAGCTAACACATTATCTTATCTGAAGCCCAAGTTAGCTATATCTCGGCAGTTAACTAACACATTATCTTATCTCAAGCCCAAGTTAGCTATATCTCGGCAGTTAGCTAACATATTATCTTATCTCAAGCCCAAGTTAGCTATATCTCGGCAGTTAACTAACACATTATCTTATCTGAAGCCCAAGTTAGCTATATCTCGGCAGTTAGCTAACAAATTATCTTATCTGAAGTCCAAGTTAGCTATATCTCGGCAGTTAACTAACAAATTATCTTATCTCCAGCCCAAGTTAGCTATATCTCGGCAGTTAACTAACACATTATCTTATCTGAAGCCCAAGTTAGCTATATCTCGGCAGTTAGCTAACAAATTATCTTATCTGAAGTCCAAGTTAGCTATATCTCGGCAGTTAGCTAACATATTATCTTATCTCCAGTCCAAGTTAGCTATATCTCGGCAGTTAGCTAACAAATTATCTTATCTGAAGTCCAAGTTAGCTATATCTCGGCAGTTAGCTAACAAATTATCTTATCTCCAGCCCAAGTTAGCTATATCTCGGCAGTTAGCTAACAAATTATCTTATCTCCAGACCAAGTTAGCTATATCTCGGCAGTTAACTAACAAATTATCTTATCTCCAGCCCAAGTTAGCTATATCTCGGCAGTTAACTAACACATTATCTTATCTGAAGTCCAAGTTAGCTATATCTCGGCAGTTAGCTAACAAATTATCTTATCTCCAGCCCAAGTTAGCTATATCTCGGCAGTTAGCTAACAAATTATCTTATCTCAGCCCAAGTTAGCTATATCTCGGCAGTTAGCTAACAAATTATCTTATCTGAAGTCCAAGTTAGCTATATCTCGGCAGTTAACTAACAAATTATCTTATCTCAAGCCCAAGTTAGCTATATCTCGGCAGTTAACTAACAAATTATCTTATCTCCAGTCCAAGTTAGCTATATCTCGGCAGAACTAACAAAAATTATCTTATCTCAAGACCAAGTTAGCTATATCTCGGCAGTTAGCTAACAAATTATCTTATCTCCAGTCCAAGTTAGCTATATCTCGGCAGTTAGCTAACAAATTATCTTATCTGAAGTCCAAGTTAGCTATATCTCGGCAGTTAGCTAACAAATTATCTTATCTCCAGTCCAAGTTAGCTATATCTCGGCAGTTAACTAACACATTATCTTATGTCCAGTCCAAGTTAGCTATATCTCGGCAGTTAGCTAACAAATTATCTTATCTCAAGCCCAAGTTAGCTATATCTCGGCAGTTAGCTAACAAATTATCTTATCTGAAGTCCAAGTTAGCTATATCTCGGCAGTTACTAACACATTATCTTATCTGAAGTCCAAGTTAGCTATATCTCAGCAGTTAGCTAACAAATTATCTTATCTGAAGTCCAAGTTAGCTATATCTCGGCAGTTAGCTAACACATTATCTTATCTGAAGTCCAAGTTAGCTATATCTCGGCAGTTAGCTAACAAATTATCTTATCTGAAGTCCAAGTTAGCTATATCTCGGCAGTTAGCTAACACATTATCTTATCTGAAGTCCAAGTTAGCTATATCTCGGCAGTTAGCTAACAATTATCTTATCTGAAGTCCAAGTTAGCTATATCTCGGCAGTTAACTAACACATTATCTTATCTGAAGTCCAAGTTAGCTATATCTCGGCAGTTAACTAACACATTATCTTATCTGAAGTCCAAGTTAGCTATATCTCGGCAGTAGCTAACAATTATCTTCTCTGAAGTCCAAGTTAGCTATATCTCGGCAGTTAGCTAACAAATTATCTTATCTCAGCCCAAGTTAGCTATATCTCGGCAGTTAGCTAACACATTATCTTATCTCAAGCCCAAGTTAGCTATATCTCGGCAGTTAACTAACACATTATCTTATCTCAAGCCCAAGTTAGCTATATCTCGGCAGTTAGCTAACACATTATCTTATCTCAAGCCCAAGTTAGCTATATCTCGGCAGTTAGCTAACAAACTATCTTATCTCAAGCCCAAGTTAGCTATATCTCGGCAGTTAACTAACACATTATCTTATCTAAGTCCAAGTTAGCTATATCTCGGCAGTTAGCTAACACATTATCTTATCTCAAGCCCAAGTTAGCTATATCTCGGCAGTTAACTAACACATTATCTTATCTCCAGCCCAAGTTAGCTATATCTCGGCAGTTAGCTAACAATTATCTTATCTCAAGCCCAAGTTAGCTATATCTCGGCAGTTAGCTAACAAATTATCTTATCTCAAGCCCAAGTTAGCTATATCTCGGCAGTTAGCTAACACATTATCTTATCTGAAGTCCAAGTTAGCTATATCTCGGCAGTTAGCTAACAAATTATCTTATCTCAAGTCCAAGTTAGCTATATCTCGGCAGTTACTAACACATTATCTTATCTCAAGCCCAAGTTAGCTATATCTCGGCAGTTAGCTAACGAATTATCTTATCTCAAGCCCAAGTTAGCTATATCTCGGCAGTTAGCTAACACATTATCTTATCTAAGCCCAAGTTAGCTATATCTCGGCAGTTAGCTAAACATTATCTTATCTCAAGCCCAAGTTAGCTATATCTCGGCAGTTAGCTAACACATTATCTTATCTCAAGCCCAAGTTAGCTATATCTCGGCAGTTAGCTAACGAATTATCTTATCTCAAGCCCAAGTTAGCTATATCTCGGCAGTTAGCTAACACATTATCTTATCTCAAGCCCAAGTTAGCTATATCTCGGCAGTTAGCTAACACATTATCTTATCTCAAGTCCAAGTTAGCTATATCTCGGCAGTTAGCTAACACATTATCTTATCTGAAGCCCTAGTTAGCTATATCTCGGCAGTTAGCTAACACATTATCTTATCTGAAGCCCAAGTTAGCTATATCTCGGCAGTTAACTAACACATTATCTTATCTGAAGTCCAAGTTAGCTATATCTCGGCAGTTAGCTAACAAATTATCTTATCTCCAGCCCAAGTTAGCTATATCTCGGCAGTTAGCTAACACATTATCTTATCTGAAGTCCAAGTTAGCTATATCTCGGCAGTTAGCTAACAAATTATCTTATCTCCAGCCCAAGTTAGCTATATCTCGGCAGTTAGCTAACACATTATCTTATCTGAAGCCCAAGTTAGCTATATCTCGGCAGTTAGCTAACAAATTATCTTATCTCAAGCCCAAGTTAGCTATATCTCGGCAGTTAGCTAACAAATTATCTTATCTCAAGCCCAAGTTAGCTATATCTCGGCAGTTAACTAACAAATTATCTTATCTCCAGTCCAAGTTAGCTATATCTCGGCAGTTAACTAACACATTATCTTATCTGAAGCCCAAGTTAGCTATATCTCGGCAGTTAGCTAACAAATTATCTTATCTGAAGCCCAAGTTAGCTATATCTCGGCAGTTAGCTAACAAATTATCTTATCTCAAGCCCAAGTTAGCTATATCTCGGCAGTCAGCTAACAAATTATCTTATCTCAAGCCCAAGTTAGCTATATCTCGGCAGTTAGCTAACACATTATCTTATCTGAAGCCCAAGTTAGCTATATCTCGGCAGTCAGCTAACAAATTATCTTATCTGAAGTCCAAGTTAGCTATATCTCGGCAGTTAGCTAACACATTATCTTATCTCAAGCCCAAGTTAGCTATATCTCGGCAGTTAGCTAACACATTATTTTATCTGAAGTCCAATTAGCTATATCTCGGCAGTTAACTAACACATTATCTTATCTCAAGCCCAAGTTAGCTATATCTCGGCAGTTAGCTAACACATTATCTTATCTCCAGCCCAAGTTAGCTATATCTCGGCAGTTAACTAACACATTATCTTATCTCAAGCCCAAGTTAGCTATATCTCGGCAGTTAGCTAACACATTATATTATCTCAAGCCCAAGTTAGCTATATCTCGGCAGTTAGCTAACACATTGTCTTATCTCAAGCCCAAGTTAGCTATATCTCGGCAGTTAACTAAAACACATTATCTTATCTCAAGCCCAAGTAGCTATATCTCGGCAGTTAACTAACACATTATCTTATCTCAGCCCAAGTTAGCTATATCTCGGCAAGTTAGCTAACAAATTATCTTATTCAAGCCCAAGTTAGCTATATCTCGGCAGTTAGCTAACACAATTATCTTATCTCAAGCCCAAGTTAGCTATATCTCGGCAGTTAGCTAACAACATTATCTTATCTGAAGTCCAAGTTAGCTATATCTCGGCAGTTAGCTAACAAATTATCTTATCTCAAGCCCAAGTTAGCTATATCTCGGCAGTTAGCTAACAAATTATCTTATCTCAAGCCCAAGTTAGCTATATCTCGGCAGTACTAACACATATCTTATCTCAAGCCCAAGTTAGCTATATCTCGGCAGTTAGCTAACACATTATCTTATCTGAAGTCCAAGTTAGCTATATCTCGGCAGTTAGCTAACACACTATCTTATCTCAAGCCCAAGTTAGCTATATCTCGGCAGTTAGCTAACACAATATCTTATCTCAAGCCCAAGTTAGCTATATCTCGGCAGTTAACTAACACAATATCTTATCTGAAGTCCAAGTTAGCTATATCTCGGCAGTTAGCTAACACAATATCTTATCTGAAGTCCAAGTTAGCTATATCTCGGCAGTTAACTAACACATTATCTTATCTCAAGCCCAAGTTAGCTATATCTCGGCAGTTAGCTAACGAATTATCTTATCTCAAGCCCAAGTTAGCTATATCTCGGCAGTTAGCTAACACATTATCTTATCTTAAGCCCAAGTTAGCTATATCTCGGCAGTTAGCTAACACATTATCTTATCTCAAGCCCAAGTTAGCTATATCTCGGCAGTTAGCTAACACATTATCTTATCTGAAGCCCTAGTTAGCTATATCTCGGCAGTTAGCTAACAAATTATCTTATCTCCAGCCCAAGTTAGCTATATCTCGGCAGTTAGCTAACAAATTATCTTATCTGAAGTCCAAGTTAGCTATATCTCGGCAGTTAGCTAACAAATTATCTTATCTCCAGCCCAAGTTAGCTATATATCGGCAGTTAACAAATTATCTTATCTCAAGCCCAACGTTAGCTATATCTCGGCAGTTAGCTAAACATTATCTTATCTGAAGCCAAGTTAGCTATATCTCGGCAGTCAGCTAACAAATTATCTTATCTGAAGTCCAAGTTAGCTATATCTCGGCAGTTAGCTAACACATTATCTTATCTCAAGCCCAAGTTAGCTATATCTCGGCAGTTAGCTAACACATTATTTATCTGAAGTCCAAGTTAGCTATATCTCGGCAGTTAACTAAACACATTATCTTATCTCCAAGCCCAAGTAGCTATATCTCGGCAGTTAGCTAACACATTATCTTATCTCAGCCCAAGTTAGCTATATCTCGGCAGTTACTAACACATTATCTTATCTCAAGCCCAAGTTAGCTATATCTCGGCAGTTAGCTAACACATTATATTATCTCAAGCCCAAGTTAGCTATATCTCGGCAGTTAGCTAACACATATGTTATCTCAAGTCAAGAAGCTATATCTCGGCAGTTAGCTAACACATTATCTTATCTCAAGCCCAAGTTAGCTATATCTCGCGCAGTTAGCTAACACATTATATTATCTCAAGCCCAAGTTAGCTATATCTCGGCAGTTAGCTAACACATTATCTTATCTCAAGCCCAAGTTAGCTATATCTCGGCAGTTAGCTAACACATTATCTTATCTCAAGCCCAAGTTAGCTATATCTCGGCAGTTAGCTAACAACATTATCTTATCTCAAGCCCAAGTTAGCTATATCTCGGCAGTTAGCTAACACATTATCTTATCTCAAGTCCAAGTTAGCTATATCTCGGCAGTTAGCTAACAAATTATCTTATCTGAAGTCCAAGTTAGCTATATCGGCAGTTAGCTAACAAATTATCTTATCTCAAGCCAGTTAGCTATATCTCGGCAGTTAGCTAACAAAATCTTATCTCAGCCCAAGTTAGCTATATCTCGGCAGTTAACTAACACATTATCTTATCTCAAGCCCAAGTTAGCTATATCTCGGCAGTTAGCTAACAAATATCTTATCTCAAGCCCAAGTTAGCTATATCTCGGCAGTTAGCTAACAAATTATCTTATCTCAAGCCAAGTAGCTATATCTCGGCAGTTAGTAACAAATTATCTTATCTCAAGCCCAAGTTAGCTATATCTCGGCAGTTAGCTAACAAATTTCTTATCTCAGCCAAGTTAGCTATATCTCGGCAGTTAGCTAACACATTATCTTATCTGAAGTCGAAGTTAGCTATATCTCGGCAGTTAACTAACACATTATCTTATCTCAGCCCAAGTTAGCTATATCTCGGCAGTTAGCTAACAAATTATCTTATCTCAAGCCCAAGTTAGCTATATCTCGGCAGTTAGCTAACAAATATCTTATCTCAAGCCCAAGTTAGCTATATCTCGGCAGTTAGCTAACAAATTATCTTATCTCAAGCCCAAGTTAGCTATATCTCGGCAGTTAGCTAACACATATCTTATCTGAAGTCCAAGTTAGCTATATCTCGGCAGTTAGCTAAACACATTATCGTATCTGAAGTCGAAGTTAGCTATATCTCGGCAGTTAACTAACACATTATCTTATCTCAAGCCCAAGTTAGCTATATCTCGGCAGTTAACTAAACATTATCTTATCTCAAGCCCAAGTTAGCTATATTCTCGGCAGTTAGCTAAACATTATCTTATCTCAAGCCCAAGTTAGCTATAACTCGGCAGTTAACTAACACATTATCTTATCTGAAGCCAAGTTAGCTATATCTCGGCAGTTAGCTAACAAATTATCTTATCTGAAGTCCAAGTTAGCTATATCTCGGCAGTTAGCTAACAAATTATCTTATCTCAAGTCCAAGTTAGCTATATCTCGGCAGTTAACTAACACATTATCTTATCTCCAGCCCAAGTAGCTATATCTCGGCAGTTAGCTAACACATTATCTTATCTCAAGCCCAAGTTAGCTATATCTCGGCAGTTAGCTAACACATTATCTTATCTCAAGCCCAAGTAGCTATATCTCGCAGTTAGCTAACAAATTATCTTATCTCAAGCCCAAGTTAGCTATATCTCGGCAGTTAGCTAACACATTATCTTATCTCCAGCCCAAGTTAGCTATATCTCGGCAGTTAGCTAACAAATTATCTTATCTGAAGTCCTAGTTAGCTATATCTCGGCAGTTAACTAACACATTATCTTATCTGAAGTCCAAGTTAGCTATATCTCGGCAGTTAGCTAACAAATTATCTTATCTCCAGTCCAAGTTAGCTATATCTCGGCAGTTAGCTAACAAATTATCTTATCTGAAGCCCAAGTTAGCTATATCTCGGCAGTTAGCTAACAAATTATCTTATCTGAAGCCCAAGTTAGCTATATCTCGGCAGTTAGCTAACAAATTATCTTATCTCCAGTCCAAGTTAGCTATATCTCGGCAGTTAGCTAACAAATTATCTTATCTGAAGTCCTAGTTAGCTATATCTCGGCAGTTAACTAACAAATTATCTTATCTCCAGACCAAGTTAGCTATATCTCGGCAGTTAACTAACAAATTATCTTATCTCCAGCCCAAGTTAGCTATATCTCGGCAGTTAACTAACACATTATCTTATCTCAAGCCCAAGTTAGCTATATCTCGGCAGTTAGCTAACACATTATCTTATCTGAAGTCCTAGTTAGCTATATCTCGGCAGTTAGCTAACAAATTATCTTATCTCCAGTCCAAGTTAGCTATATCTCGGCAGTTAACTAACAAATTATCTTATCTGAAGCCCAAGTTAGCTATATCTCGGCAGTTAGCTAACAAATTATCTTATCTCCAGTCCAAGTTAGCTATATCTCGGCAGTTAGCTAACAAATTATCTTATCTGAAGTCCTAGTTAGCTATATCTCGGCAGTTAGCTAACAAATTATCTTATCTCCAGTCCAAGTTAGCTATATCTCGGCAGTTAACTAACAAATTATCTTATCTGAAGCCCAAGTTAGCTATATCTCGGCAGTAAGCTAACAAATTATCTTATCTCCAGTCCAAGTTAGCTATATCTCGGCAGTTAACTAACACATTATCTTATCTCAAGCCCAAGTTAGCTATATCTCGGCAGTTAGCTAACACATTATCTTATCTCCAGCCCAAGTTAGCTATATCTCGGCAGTTAGCTAACAAATTATCTTATCTGAAGTCCAAGTTAGCTATATCTCGGCAGTTAGCTAACAAATTATCTTATCTAAAGCCCAAGTTAGCTATATCTCGGCAGTTAGCTAACAAATTATCTTATCTGAAGTCCAAGTTAGCTATATCTCGGCAGTTAGCTAACAAATTATCTTATCTCAAGCCCAAGTTAGCTATATCTCGGCAGTTAGCTAACAAATTATCTTATCTGAAGTCCAAGTTAGCTATATCTCGGCAGTTAGCTAACAAATTATCTTATCTGAAGTCCAAGTTAGCTATATCTCGGCAGTTAGCTAACACATTATCTTATCTGAAGTCGAAGTTAGCTATATCTCGGCAGTTAACTAACACATTATTTTATCTCAAGCCCAAGTTAGCTATATCTCGGCAGTTAGCTAACACATTATCTTATCTCAAGCCCAAGTTAGCTATATCTCGGCAGTTAGCTAACAAATTATCTTATCTCAAGCCCAAGTTAGCTATATCTCGGCAGTTAGCTAACACATTATCTTATCTCAAGCCCAAGTTAGCTATATCTCGGCAGTTAGCTAACAAATTATCTTATCTCAAGCCCAAGTTAGCTATATCTCGGCAGTTAGCTAACAAATTATCTTATCTCAAGCCCAAGTTAGCTATATCTCGGCAGTTAGCTAACACATTATCTTATCTCAAGCCCAAGTTAGCTATATCTCGGCAGTTAGCTAACAAATTATCTTATCTCAAGCCCAAGTTAGCTATATCTCGGCAGTTAGCTAACAAATTATCTTATCTGAAGTCCAAGTTAGCTATATCTCGGCAGTTAGCTAACACATTATCTTATCTGAAGTCCAAGTTAGCTATATCTCGGCAGTTAGCTAACACATTATCTTATCTGAAGTCGAAGTTAGCTATATCTCGGCAGTTAACTAACACATTATCTTATCTCAAGCCCAAGTTAGCTATATCTCGGCAGTTAGCTAACACATTATCTTATCTCAAGCCCAAGTTAGCTATATCTCGGCAGTTAACTAACACATTATCTTATCTCAAGCCCAAGTTAGCTATATCTCGGCAGTTAACTAACACATTATCTTATCTCGAGCCCAAGTTAGCTATATCTCGGCAGTTAGCTAACACATTATCTTATCTCAAGCCCAAGTTAGCTATATCTCGGCAGTTAGCTAACAAATTATCTTATCTGAAGTCCAAGTTAGCTATATCTCGGCAGTTAGCTAACACATTATCTTATCTGAAGTCGAAGTTAGCTATATCTCGGCAGTTAGCTAACACATTATCTTATCTCAAGTCCAAGTTAGCTATATCTCGGCAGTTAGCTAACAAATTATCTTATCTGAAGTCCAAGTTAGCTATATCTCGGCAGTTAGCTAACACATTATCTTATCTCAAGTCCAAGTTAGCTATATCTCGGCAGTTAGCTAACACATTATCTTATCTCAAGTCCAAGTTAGCTATATCTCGGCAGTTAGCTAACAAATTATCTTATCTGAAGTCCAAGTTAGCTATATCTCGGCAGTTAGCTAACACATTATCTTATCTGAAGCCCAAGTTAGCTATATCTCGGCAGTTAGCTAACAAATTATCTTATCTGAAGCCCAAGTTAGCTATATCTCGGCAGTTAGCTAACACACTATCTTATCTCAAGCCCAAGTTAGCTATATCTCGGCAGTTAGCTAACACATTATCTTATCTGAAGTCGAAGTTAGCTATATCTCGGCAGTTAACTAACACATTATCTTATCTCAAGCCCAAGTTAGCTATATCTCGGCAGTTAACTAACACATTATCTTATCTCAAGCCCAAGTTAGCTATATCTCGGCAGTTAACTAACACATTATCTTATCTCAAGCCCAAGTTAGCTATATCTCGGCAGTTAACTAACACATTATCTTATCTCAAGCCCAAGTTAGCTATATCTCGGCAGTTAGCTAACACATTATCTTATCTCAAGCCCAAGTTAGCTATAACTCGGCAGTTAACTAACACATTATCTTATCTGAAGCCCAAGTTAGCTATATCTCGGCAGTTAGCTAACAAATTATCTTATCTGAAGTCCAAGTTAGCTATATCTCGGCAGTTAGCTAACAAATTATCTTATCTGAAGTCCAAGTTAGCTATATCTCGGCAGTTAGCTAACAAATTATCTTATCTGAAGTCCTAGTTAGCTATATCTCGGCAGTTAACTAACACATTATCTTATCTCAAGCCCAAGTTAGCTATATCTCGGCAGTTAGCTAACACATTATCTTATCTGAAGTCCAAGTTAGCTATATCTCGGCAGTTAGCTAACACATTATCTTATCTGAAGCCCAAGTTAGCTATATCTCGGCAGTCAGCTAACAAATTATCTTATCTGAATTCCAAGTTAGCTATATCTCGGCAGTTAACTAACACATTATCTTATCTCCAGCCCAAGTTAGCTATATCTCGGCAGTTAGCTAACACATTATCTTATCTCAAGCCCAAGTTAGCTATATCTCGGCAGTTAGCTAACAAATTATCTTATCTGAAGTCCAAGTTAGCTATATCTCGGCAGTTAGCTAACACATTATCTTATCTCAACCCCAAGTTAGCTATATCTCGGCAGTTAGCTAACACATTATCTTATCTCAAGCCCAAGTTAGCTATATCTCGGCAGTTAGCTAACAAATTATCTTATCTCAAGTCCAAGTTAGCTATATCTCGGCAGTTAACTAACACATTATCTTATCTCCAGCCCAAGTTAGCTATATCTCGGCAGTTAACTAACACATTATCTTATCTCCAGCCCAAGTTAGCTATATCTCGGCAGTTAACTAACACATTATCTTATCTCCAGCCCAAGTTAGCTATATCTCGGCAGTTAGCTAACAAATTATCTTATCTCAAGTCCAAGTTAGCTATATCTCGGCAGTTAACTAACACATTATCTTATCTCCAGCCCAAGTTAGCTATATCTCGGCAGTTAACTAACACATTATCTTATCTCAAGTCCAAGTTAGCTATATCTCGGCAGTTAACTAACAAATTATCTTATCTCAAGTCCAAGTTAGCTATATCTCGGCAGTTAGCTAACAAATTATCTTATCTCAAGTCCAAGTTAGCTATATCTCGGCAGTTAACTAACACATTATCTTATCTCCAGCCCAAGTTAGCTATATCTCGGCAGTTAGCTAACAAATTATCTTATCTCCAGCCCAAGTTAGCTATATCTCGGCAGTTAGCTAACAAATTATCTTATCTCAAGCCCAAGTTAGCTATATCTCGGCAGTTATTCGGTAGCTTCTATTTATTATTTCTGTCGACAGCTTTTCAGGCACTACCTATCCATATCTCGGCCGATGGTCAGCCGAGTTTGGATATCTTTTTATTTACTCGGTGTTAAACTTTCGACAGGTCTCTACTGTATGTGTTCATACCTATATTATGCAAAATTACGCAAGTGATAATCACAGCCACCGACATTACGTTAAAATGATGACATCGATATACATTTCTGGATATTAAGATATTAGTTCAAATCACCAACAATATTAATAGACTATAAATTATTATGCCAATGCTCCTCCCATGCTTGTGATGGAGGTACAATTTAAGGCTGTTGTATATATATAGAGAGAGGTGAAGAACTAGGACACACGAAAACTGTTAAGTATGTCATCCAAGTTGGATGTAAATAATTACCAATCTGATTGTATTATTAATGAGACTGAGCTGATATATGAGACTGAAGATGACCATGGTGACGTAATTCAAGGTAAGACAGGTTGCTGCATCCATCTTATTTACACAAGATGCAGGTTTTGCACTGCAGTATGAACCCATAACTAACTAATGTTTGTAGGAAAGCAGTAAATGCTGCTAGTAATTACGCCTAACATTGTGGTAATGCCGTACCTCCAGCCCATAATCTTCAGTATAATTTGATTTTATAATGGACATAACAACTCTCGGTATTTCAGTTAGATTAAAATTACTGACCTAATCCGTATTTCAACGAAATACTAAGTTAACTTAGTAAGATGGTTGACGTCATCGACGGGAATGCAATAACATTGGATCCCGTATGGACTGCTGTTTGATACGTTGTTCTTGCTTTGTTCAAGGAATGTTTCAACCCGTTGGATTTAAATCTTAACGTATTGAAAGCCTTCTTATTAAAATTCCATGTGTTGACAGCTGAAATGAATTTTAAAGCTTCTGGTCAAAGTTAATTCTCAGTGTACTTGTTAGAGTCGTGCTATCGGCCAAAATGACCTTTTATAAGTTCCTATATGTCTACTACTGCTTCTTGAAAGTTCTCTAGTGACCGACTAGATGAACATCTCCAATCAAATAAACACAAAGAAGCAAGGAATGCTTACAACTACCTCGAAGAATATGTTAAAGGTGTACCGGGAGATTTTAAGTAGTTTCCCGTTTTAAGCTATTCTGTTTATTTATTTATTTATTTATTTATTTATTTATTTATTTATTTATTTATTTATTTATTTCAATCATTAATACACATTTCCTAAACTAGTATAGATAGGTCTATAAGACACTTAGTATCCAACATTTGTTAATTAAAGATGCGTTAATTACTTTTATATTTGTATAGTTACGGTGGAGATTAGCGACATAATCGGTCTGGACACGGACGACGATTCTAGGAAGGTTAATTTGTATTACATACAGAAAGTAGAAAGTCCGAAGTGGACTAAAGATACTGTCCAGTTTACAGGGACTCCGGACATTTGTAAAGCCTTTGTATCCGATATAAGAAATAGGTTGTATACCAGTAAGTATATATAGAGGATAGAGAATAAGTAGTACTTAATTAACAGTATCCTGACTACCTCAGAACGCGGTTACTTAATTAACAGTATCCTGACTACCCCAGAACGCGGCTACTTAATTAACAGTATCATGACTACCTCAGAACGCGGTTACTTAATTAACAGTATCCTGACTACCTCAGAACGCGGTTACTTAATTAACAGTATCCTGACTACCTCAGAACGCGGTTACTTAATTAACAGTATCCTGACTACCTCAGAACGCGGTTACCTAATTAACAGTATCCTGACTACCTCAGAACGCGGTTACTTAATTAACAGTATCCTGACTACCTCAGAACGCGGTTACCTAATTAACAGTATCCTGACTACCTCAGAACGCGGTTACTTAATTAACAGTATCCTGACTACCTCAGAACGCGGTTACCTAATTAACAGTATCCTGACTACCTCAGAACGTGGTTACTTAATTAACAGTATCCTGACTACCCCAGAACGCGGTTACTCAATTAACAGTATCCTGACTACCTCAGAACGCGGCTACTTAATTAACAGTATCCTGACTACCTCAGAACGCGGTTACTTAATTAACAGTATCCTGACTACCTCAGAACGCGGCTACTTAATTAACAGTATCCTGACTACCTCAGAACGCGGTTACTTAATTAACAGTATCCTGACTACCTCAGAACGCGGTTACTTAATTAACAGTATCCTGACTACCTCAGAACGCGGTTACTTAATTAACAGTATCCTGACTACCTCAGAACGCGGTTACTTAATTAACAGTATCATGACTACCTCAGAACGCGGTTACTTAATTAACAGTATCCTGACTACCTCAGAACGTGGTTACTTAATTAACAGTATCCTGACTACCTCAGAACGCGGTTACTTAATTAACAGTATCCTGACTACCTCAGAACGCGGTTACTTAATTAACAGTATCCTGACTACCTCAGAACGCGGTTACTTAATTAACAGTATCCTGACTACCTCAGAACGCGGTTACTTAATTAACAGTATCCTGACTACCTCAGAACGCGGTTACTTAATTAACAGTATCCTGACTACCTCAGAACGCGGTTACTTAATTAACAGTATCCTGACTACCTCAGAACGCGGTTACTTAATTAACAGTATCCTGACTACCTCAGAACGCGGTTACTTAATTAACAGTATCCTGACTACCTCAGAACGCGGTTACTTAATTAACAGTATCCTGACTACCTCAGAACGCGGTTACTTAATTAACAGTATCCTGACTACCTCAGAACGCGGTTACTTAATTAACAGTATCCTGACTACCTCAGAACGCGGTTACTTAATTAACAGTATCCTGACTACCTCAGAACGCGGTTACTTAATTAACAGTATCATGACTACCTCAGAACGCGGTTACTTAATTAACAGTATCCTGACTACCTCAGAACGTGGTTACTTAATTAACAGTATCCTGACTACCTCAGAACGCGGTTACTTAATTAACAGTATCCTGACTACCTCAGAACGCGGTTACTTAATTAACAGTATCCTGACTACCTCAGAACGCGGTTACTTAATTAACAGTATCCTGACTACCTCAGAACGCGGTTACTTAATTAACAGTATCCTGACTACCTCAGAACGCGGTTACTTAATTAACAGTATCCTGACTACCTCAGAACGCGGTTACAAAGACTAACAAATGTGTAAATTATAACACATAACAATAGCAATCAAACACAAACATATAATATTATCTGGCCAAATCACAATCCCCAAAACAAAGGTAAAACTCTGTAACTTGGCAAAAATGATATCTCGACTCTTATAAATAACCTTCTTGTCTGGTTTTATTTATTTCGAAGCCCATTTATTAATTTTATATCCACATTTTTATTGGATCGCTTCTGCATGCTTTTCATAATTTCGTTTTAAATGAACACAACCCAGAAAGTGTAACACTAAACTATCGGAATTGTGCCAAATCGACAGCTCATATTGCTCCCTTGTTACTGACCTTATTTAGACAGGTTATCTATCTCAAGGTAGTTTTGTGGTTACTGGCAAACCATCGTCAGACTACTGTTCGTCAGCTCAATGTTAACTTTCGACAGGTCTGTACTGTACACTCATCAGAAAACATACATCTAGTACTTGAACTGCAAGCCTGTCAAAGAGTCATTTTACTATTAGCAAAAGTTCAGTGCTTAGGTATCTTTTTATATGCTTCAAAAACAGATGTATAAAATCATCGCAATTTCAATACTAAGTAAATTCCTTTGTATGTTATAGTAACAGAAAGACCACGCCGATTATTAGTAATTGTAAATCCGTTTGGTGGAGCTAAAAACGGCAGAACTGTACACAATAATATTGTTAGTCCTTTATTTAAACTAGCAGACATAAATACTGATGTCAAATGTAAGTATCGTGTATATAACAAGTTTGACCTGTCCGCTTGACCTTTCATTTAAATAATTATGACGTACCAAGTTCATCTATGTATAGGGAGCACAGGTGTTTATTTTGTATATATCATGAGATATACTCACCTCAGAGAGTACACTATGCACTGTGCATGCATTTACTTGGATCTTAACACTACCCATGTATTGGGTGGATCATCCTATATGAATATTCCTAATAAAAGATCAAGCGGACTGGTTAATGTTGTTTGCTTAAAGAAATAATCAACATTTTCCCGTGGTATATCGTCGAATAATACACGGGCCGGAGTTAACATGCGGAAGAAAATATCACGAGGTGGCAAAGAGTGCCTCCTTGTGATATATTCTTTCGCATGTTAACTCCGGTCCGTATATTATTCGACGATATACCACGGGAAAATGTTAATCATTTCATTTCTAACATGACTTTGATAAAAAGGAATGAAATAAATATTGCGAACTCTTGCTTCGGAAGTACAATTTACTATATGTTTGCAAAAAGGTCCATTGAAACAATCCGTCTATTGAGATTACCTCCATTGAAATTAATGATTTTGTGAATGAAAATTACGTCACAACCATTGTTTGCTACACATAGCATGACGTCATAAGATAAGCAAGGTAGCACGTCAATAAAACGGAACAGTGATGGGTATATCGTTTGTTATACCATGACTGGCTTCTTCATGTTTCATATGTAGGAAAACGCATTACAATTACATACATACAGAGACATACTAATAAAATCAATTACTACAGTCCGTCAGTCATATTTTGGCAGAGTATTTATAAATTTAATGCGTATATTTACGCCTTCATACGTTCATTCGTCAAAACTACCTTTATATATGTGTATGGATTGTTCAAGAAATAGGCTTGTCGAGTTTTGGAACCAATATTAGACCGAATGTTGAGGTTTTCCTATTTTGCACCACAAGTGGTGATTGATTCTATTTCTTACACCACAAAACACATCAATTCAATTAAGAATAAATTTTCTCGATTCAATTTTGGCGGGGAAACTTGCAGGCAGGATATCTTGCACAGGATTGCGACATGGGGATTGAAGATGATTTCATTGTTCTTTTTATGGATTTGGGATGCAATAAAAATACGGTTATTGGAAATATAGTTTGTTCTTTTAATCTTGTATTAGTGTAACTACTTACAGACGGCGTGTTACATTTTAGCTTATTTACAGTATATTGAAATATTTCTTTCAGACACAGAAAAACCAAGACATGTAACTGATATTATCAACTGTTATAATTTGGAGGCAATAGATGGGTATGTATATATACATGCATAGTTAAACATGCTAAATCACGACAAGCACAAGGTTCATACCGAAAACAAAATACATAATAATCACACTGCACTGCTCATGTTGATTAAAAGATGAAAAATTTCAATTTCATGTAATTGTTCCAAATGTCTTCACTCCTTGACACGCTCTAGGAAACAAATCGCCCTTCCTATTATTTGATATATGTTGAATTTGTAATTCTAATTTATTATTTAATTTACCATGTCTTTATTTTTGTTTAATGTGTTTTTATTGTTTGTCCGTTCTGTGTTTCTGGTACTTTGTAGTTCTGTTTTCTTTCCAATATATTTACATCTTTCTATTACTATTTACCATTTGTGATAACATTTACATTGTTTCTGTTGGTATATTAACAGTATTGTTGTATGTGGTGGAGATGGT
Source organism: Anadara kagoshimensis (assembly GCA_021292105.1). Lineage (NCBI taxonomy): Eukaryota > Metazoa > Mollusca > Bivalvia > Arcoida > Arcidae > Anadara > Anadara kagoshimensis. The sequence goes on along the minus strand of CM037875.1, from coordinate 58,875,994 downwards.
ACCTACCAAGAATGCGTTGATACTTTGTTTAAAAGACTACATAAAGAAGCCGGGATGGATCCTAATGCCACAGATTTTAAGCCGAAAAGTATTCCAGTCCCGATAGGGATAGTTCCTACAGGTAAAAGCATATAATGTAATCATAGAGTTTAGTTGCATGTTTGTGTTTGGTGTTAAAGAAACATTTAAGTAGTATTTAAAAACTTATTGATTTGTCAAATATTTTTTTGCGATTTCCATTCTAATGGCTTCCGTCTACTATTTATTGCCGTAGAGTGGCGTTTCACACCCAGTCTAACTTGTTTAACTTATGTTTAGTTATAGGATGGCGAGGGAAACCGATATACAACCAGAGAAACCCACCAATCTTTGACTAGCGAACTGACAAAGTTTCTTCCACTAGGACCTATCGGTGATATTTGAAACCTGATGCTTTAGACCACTTGGTCACTTGTCACATTAGATAATGCAACTTATTTATTTTTTTGCTAGGCAATAGTAATTTCGTTAAAAAAATAGGTGTCTACCACGTTTAAACTAAAATACATTCATTTCGCTAAACAGTATGTATGTTTTGTTTTTACCAGGTACTGGAAATGCCATTGCAGAAAGTTGTTATGGTTGTAAGGACCATGAAACGTCTGTTTTACACATTATCAGAGGTAAAGACAGTTGTTAATAATATATTGTAAACTATTAATATTTTGTACATTAAGCACTGCATTTGACATTAAATGATACATGCATTAACAAATATGTCCAAAATGTACATGTAAGCTTTTTAAGAACAAAACGTTGAATGGTCATTGTGTCAAAACAGAAAATGTAGTGAAAATGCAGCAAGTTCAAGAAACTAATTTTGGCTAAGCGCTTGTATTTACCCCTTCTTTCTTTAACAAACATTTAGTCTGTGTTTTACATACATTTAGGTCACAGACGCTGTAGGATGTTAGGAGGTGTCTACTGTGATAATAAATATGTTACATGCACTGCACTTCTGGTGGCCTATGGACTATTTAGTAAAATGACAGTGGCTGTAGAACAACAAAGATGGCTAAGTAGAGCTAGATATTTAAGTAAGTGTTGATAGTGGCTGTAGAACAACAAAGATGGCTAAGTAGAGCTAGATATTTAAGTAAGTGTTGATAGTGGCTGTGGAACAACAAAGATGGTTAAGTAGAGCTAGATATTTAAGTAAGTGTTGATAGTGGCTGTGGAACAACAAAGATGGCTAAGTAGAGCTAGATATTTAAGTAAGTGTTGATAGTGACTGTAGAATAACAAAGATGGTTAAGTAGAGCTAGATATTTAAGTAAGTGTTGATAGTGGCTGTAGAACAACAAAGATGGCTAAGTAGAGCTAGATATTTAAGTAAGTGTTGATAGTGACTGTAGAATAACAAAGATGGTTAAGTAGAGCTAGATATTTAAGTAAGTGTTGACAGTGGCTGTAGAACAACAAAGATGGCTAAGTAGAGCTAGATATTTAAGTAAGTGTTGATAATGGCTGTAGAACAACAAAGATGGTTAAGTAGAGCTAGATATTTAAGTAAGTGTTGACAGTGGCTGTAGAACAACAAAGATGGCTAAGTAGAGCTAGATATTTAAGTAAGTGTTGATAGTGACTGTAGAATAACAAAGATGGTTAAGTAGAGCTAGATATTTAAGTAAGTGTTGATAGTGGCTGTAGAACAACAAAGATGGCTAAGTAGAGCTAGATATTTAAGTAAGTGTTGACAGGCTGTGTCATGTTTAAAGTTTGGATTGTATTGTAATTTTACAAATAAAAATTAATTCATTCAAAAAACTAGGTGCTTTATTAATTTGTCATTTAGTGTCTGGTTCCGCCCGGACTCGCTTGAAAGATGAAGAGTTTACTGTCAAGTACATTTAATATACCATGGTTACATTTGCTTCCTTCCTTATGTCGAATAGGAAAGAAATTGAGCTCAGGAGCCCAGATGTGTCAATTGCATATATGTCTTTAGATTGTTGGGTCACATAACAATTTGTCACCGAAGATCATGTAGCTCTATGTCACTCGATATTAACGTTCATTACCTAAATAAATAAATAAATTCATAAATTCACGTAATTATTATTGTCAAAAATACATTTTATAAGATGAGGATTTGTATACCCAAAGATATAATCATTTTTTTTATACTTTCAGTTGTTCCAACATATTATTTTCTTATAAAGCCACAAGAAGAAATAAATCTAGAAATAACTGTGTATATGAGGTGAGCTAGGAATGACGGTTTATCGTAACTGCTTCTGATAATTGTCCTGTGTATTACTCATTTTTAAAGTATATATTACTAGTAAAATATTTACAATCGAAATGAATTTCCTTTAACAGGTTCAATGAATCGATTGCTTCACACGAGACTCTTCCTCTTCATTGAGGTCACAAAAAGTTCAAGGTGGTGGAAGAATACTTTGAGCTAGTTGCGCTAACAAGATGTCTCGAGTTTCATGTCCAGTTGAATCGTTATTCCTTCAATTTTGAAACACATGAGAACGGTAATTAATATGTCTGTCTCAATCACGAAACATACAAAAGACAAAACATAACAAGGTGTACTCTGTTGGGATGGGATTGTAACTCTATTGGGTCACGTCACGGTCCTTCGGGTTTCATGAAAAATTTGCGCGTGACCCAATAGAGTTACACGCCAATAAATTGATTATGCAATCAAAGTTAATTGCTTAACGAGAACAATTCAAAAGGATTTGTCACAAATCTCAAAATCAAAATTAACATAAAGGTCAGAGTAATGTGATCAAACCTAAACATAGGCACCGGCTTATTCTAGGTAACTTTCAGCTAAAGCCTTCCTACTTCAGATAAAATTAACAACACAGTTCTAAGTGCTACAATGTAGTCCCCCTTCGACATTAGTCTCGAATATTAAACTCGCCCTCCCTTCATCTAAAGACATTTCCTGCTGTATAACTATTGACTGGAAAATAATACCAACAGCAATAAAGGTGTTGAGTATCAAAAACATATTTTTGTTTTAAATTTTAAGGAAATGCCTTTGTCTGAAATTATGGTATACCCACAGCATAAAACACAGAATCAAATTTCTGACATATATTTCTATTATAACAGAATTACATTATTGTATTGTTTGTGTAACGAACATTTTATTGTTCATCTTGTATTTTGTTGTCAATAATGTGTATGATATATAGGCAAGTCCTGAAAGACGTATTTGAGTTAAAATTACGCGACACCATTGTCATTATTTAAAAGGTTCATCACGGTATTGTTGATAAGTTTGAAGTCTCTTTGTCCAGGATTGTGCTGGATACATTTGACGTCCCATAGTTCCATGTTCCTTCTACTCAATGTTAATTTCATACGTGGCGGATGTAGCTAACTAAACAGTAAGCGCTTACCCTTCTGGAGCACCCATTCTCAATTCCCTTGTGGAAGTCCACGTGTTGAACCAAACTTGTCAGTTTCAAAGTTTTTACTTTGCTTCTGGATTGTGATTCGGACATGGATAAATATGTTTGTTTTTACTTTGCTTCTGGATTATGATTCGAACATTGATTGGTATATGTTTGTTTACATAATTGTCTAGAAACGGACCTGTTGTAAAATGTATGCCGAGTTTATAGTCTTATATCTTTATTTATAATGATGTCTAATACTTTTATCTATTCACTTTTTTAGAAGTCCTCAAGACTCAGAAACACAGAATGCTGAACCATACCCTACAGAAAGTAGGTATTACCAATTTAACCAATTATTTCATTGCACGCATGTTACCAATCAGGACCCAGTTATACAAAGCATAATTAGAGTTAGTCATTCATTAAACCATAATTAGCGCGATAATATATGATTATGGTTTAATTACTAAGCTGTGTGCAACTAGGTCAAGAGTATTGTACTGACGTGTTCAGAATAGCATACTAGTATCAGGACCTAAAAATAAATACCGAAGCATTACATTGTATTTGTATTCCTCTAGAGTTATCAATGTAATATTCCTCAAGGACAAGATTGCAATTTGCATTTTGTCACAGAGAATCGACATCATTACTAAATAATTATTCACACAATCAAGATTTCTTACATATTTTTGTATATGTAGCACTGGCTTAGTGTTTTATCGATGCTAATCTAGTTATAGACATGACACCGAAATTCTTACCGAAAAACAATTATTTGCTAAAACATGATCTTGGCAAGTGCTAATACAATCAAAAACAAACATACTAATCCATTTCCGAATCACAATCCAGAAGCAAAGTGAAAACTTTGGAACTGACAAGTTAGGTTAGACACGTGAACTTCCACCATGGAAGTAAGGCCGGGTGCTCCGGAAGGGTAAGCACCTCCTATTTAGCTAGCTACACCCGTCACGTGTGTAATCAAAATTGTGTGAAAGGAACATGGAACTATGAGACGTCAAATATATCCAAGGCAATCCTGGACACAGAGACATCAAACTTATCAACAATACTGTGATGACGGCCATAAAACTTTTTGAGGGCCTTGATAAGCATAGGCTTGCAATATCCCTGAGTCAACAATTTATTTGCAAGCAGCCTACTTCGTTGTACAAAGTCCCCGTAGTGGGAACAAGCTCTACCATAGCGTATTAATTGGGAAACAAATACACCATAAGCAGGAGAAGCAGGTATATTGCTGCATAAAAAAGGAAAGTTGACAATAGAAAAATTGAAGTCATCACGTTTGTCATAAAGTTTCAAATGTAGCCTTTCCTGTGCGTCATAATTCAGGTATAAGTCTAAATATGAAGCAGAACTTAAGGAATCAGCCGTGTCTTTTATTTCAAGCTCACTACCTAGGATAGATGACATTTACATAGTCTCCAAACTCAGAACAAGAAACAACAGAACAAGTTACAATTAAGATCAACACCTTAATGATAGTGAAACAATTAACCGTAAAACTCTAAAATTTAGAATAATACTGGATATAAAAATTAGATGAAATTAAAATTAAACAATTTAAAACAAATCTTGTGTTATATAGTTTTGTTTCATCTAAAATAAAGTAAATCTTGTTTGCTTGTTTGTTTGTTTGTTTACTTTTGACATTAGTCAATGATTTATTTATTTTATTTCAGAGATGACGAAAGTGATAAAGGATGTCTACACAAATCTTATTTTATTTATGGCGGATATATTGGATGATGATGATAAAACTAGTCAAGATGTCTTGTCCAGTTACCAAACAACCGATAATGTTACCTTATCCTTATTTAAGACATGTAACATATTTTCTCTAGTCAGTTTTCTGTTTCAATTGATGTCAAAGAAAGAAAACACAGTAAGAATCTCTCTCTATCTCTCTGTGTGTAATAACACACACACACACACACACACACACACACACACACACACACATATATATATATACTACTTAGATTTAAGCCCAAAAACTTCTTGTCACGACAATAAATGTTGTTGAAGAATGATATGCTTATTCAGTTCAAACTCTCTTGTGACCTCATGGTGTGTTGTTAATGTCTTTGGTCATTGCCTGGCACTAGGTCAAATTCGCTTGTTATGACGTCATGACATGTTATTGACAACTTTGGTCATTACCTCTATGACAACTCTGGTCATTACCTCTATGACAATAAAATTTTCCGGAACTAGCCATTTTGCTCCAACTCTCTATGTACTGTTTTCATTCAACACAAATAAAACCGGGGTACAATTGTCTTGAAGTGTTTTAAAACAGATTGTCCCAATACATCACATGGACCGCCCAGTCAGTATAGTACTACTAAGTCTAAATACTAGTATCGAATTAAGCTTTATTGCAATGTGTTGTATTACCTCTTTTCATTTTGAAAGTGAAGTATAAGCAATAAATTTACAAACAACTTGATTATGTTTCAGTTTCTGAAAGATTTCTTACAAAACTTGAAGGTAACGGGATGTAAAGTGAAAGCAGATGTTGATCCAGCCGACAAAAGTAATCTGTATTTACAAGTTGACGGCGAGGTTATTGGTCTAGATAAACCCGAATTTGAAATACGGTAAGCTTCCCATAACGAAGTAAGATTTGAAATACGGTAAGTATGGTTACATGGCTTCCCATTACGGGAACTTCCCACAACGAAGAAAGCTGTTAACAGATCAATTGTTGATGAAGAGATATTGGAATGTCATGCTTATCAAGGCCCTCTAAATGTTTTATGACCGCCATCACAATAGTACTGATAAGTATGATGTCTTTGTGCCCAGAATTACCCTAGATATATTTTATGTCCCATGTTTCTTTCATTCTCAATATTGTTTTCAGACATGACCGGTGTAGCTAGATAAAAGGATAAATGGAGGTGCTTATCCTTATGGAGCCCCGTCTTCACTTTCTGGTTGATGTTTTTCACGTGTTTCACTTAATTTTCCAATTGCAAAAATTTTACTTTGCTTTAGGATTGTGGTTTGGACTTGGATGTGTATGTTTGTTTTTTATTCGTATCGCAAACATTTTGACATGCTATTTAGGATTCATTAGAATCAGTAAATAAATGTTAATACAACTCACCCAAGGACCATTGCATAAAGAATTGAAATGTTATAACTTGAACGTCTTCTATAATGTCTTCTATTTATGTTATATTTTCCCTTTTGGAAGTTCAAGTATTCAACTGCATTTATCAGTTTTTTAAAGTTTAAACCCGGTTACTCTGTAAATGGATTCATATGATTGTTTTTGATTATGGTCTTGTTTAATTACAGATTATTCTCAGATGTTGTAACTTTATTCAGCAGATGAGATGATAATGCAGTAAGAATGTGTTGTAAAGAAGGGAAAAACTTATCCGATTTACGTACCTATGTGCTTGATAACCGTAGCGAGTTTTAAGAACAGTGATGCAATAACAATAACAGTGCTATTTAAAAATAAACTATTCTAATCAGGCGAAGGAAGTAGCCAGTTTACAAACACCAGTGGTTCTTTCACAACGTGTTTTCGAAGCCATCAACGGTTGCCAGTAAATATTTTAGTAGTTAATAAATTGCCATTAAAAGTTATTATTTATTTGTTTTTTTTCTTTAGGTTATAGTTTAAGTGCAATATAGAGTATTCTATAGACCATCTGACAATTGTAAGACCCTAACCCAAGTTATCTAATAAAGTAAATGTTTTGTTCTATTTATAAAAAAAACCTATTATTTGTCAAGGTACATGTTCAAATATAATCAACTATTAATTGTTCTAATGGTACACGTTGTGATGATATATATATACATAATTGTTCAGTCTGTTTTATTTTGGCACCTAGTTAAGTTTTCGACCCCAATACAAATATAACGAATATATAATTAATAGGTTTTAGCTATTAGTAACCCCACCTACAAACCGTGTAAACAAGCAATATTAGACGATTGTAATTTGCTCTTTTATTTGCACGTCGTTCCTTACCCCCTTATTTAAAGCAATGAAGATCTTTCAATAGAATCATTTGTCATCCTTCAAAGAAATTTTTCGCATAACGATTGGTTAATTTCCCGGGGTACGTAAAACTATTTGTTTGTTCGGAAATCTGCTGGGTTACATAAAGGCACGTGATGTTTAGCGGTAAAAGGTAAGCAACTCGTAAGTTATGACGAGAACATAAGCAAGTCGCACAGAATAAGAAATCGAAGTTAAACAGACCAAAATTATACCGCTTAGGGCTATACAGGATTTGGTCGCCTGTGTCTCGGGATACATACATCTTTGACAGGGTACATCGGGCCGTGTAACCTGCCAAAACACAGTATAATTTATATTATACAGGTAATAAATAGATATAATGCTATACTCAGTTGGTAGTTATTATACATGTAATTCAAATGGGTAGACTGTTATAAATATGTTATACTTTATGTGTTTTATTTTCATTGAAAACCAGTTCTGAAATTAGCCAGATGAAAATTAAAGTAGTCAATTCTTAAAATAAATATTCCCATTTAAAACATACGGTTTAGATTACTTGCATTATACTTAGATAATAATTTAAGCCATCGGGTTAATTATTCCTCTAAAGACATGCATTTTGTTGGTTCCTATTGTTGTATTGAAGTTTTCACTTTTTAAAACTTTTATGATATAAGTAATATAGAAGTATATATGCGGCATTTTGCATAGTTTTACTAAGGAACGTCAATTGTGGTAAGGGATGGTTTGTGCCATATTAAGACTACATCATGACTGACAAGATGAATAGCCCCAAATACATTGGATATAATGAAAAAGGCTGATCAGTATTTCTTTCGGTGCGTTGCGCTGAAACTGTTTTACATCACTTTCATTGTATTTCATACTTGTGGGTGTAAAATTGATTAATAAGAAAACCGTGTGAGACGTGCAAATAAAAAGATAATCAAACACCAACATTTTAGTCCCACCCCTAACCCCGCTCTAGAAAAAGCTGAAGTAAAAACTGACATACGGTTGTTCCTGAAGGATAAGCCTTTCCTGTTAAGCAACAAATGAAATCAAAATTATGAATGAAAGGAACATAGAACTGTCCAACGCCACATATAGAATACAGAGACAACATACGTATTAACAATATTGTGATGATGGACTCAAAAACTCTTTAAAGACAATTATAAGCATAGGCTTGCCTCAACAATTTATTTGTAAGCAACGTGCTTCGTTGTATAAAATTCATGTAGTGTGAACAAACCATAGCATATAATTGTGAAACAAATACACCATAAGCAGGAGAATTGCATGGAAATGGAAAGTTTACAGTAGAAAACTCATCACAGAAAAAATCTTCACATCTGTATGTAGCGTAGCTTTGTGTGGGTGTTATAAAGTCCAAATATAAAGCAGAGGTTGAGGGATCGGTCATATCTTTTATTTCAACCTCATTAAGACGATGGCATTTACAACTTCTCTAAACTTAGAATTAGTGAGATATAGAACGTCGTCTACATATTTGTATGTGGGGTTAAATGATTTGGCGGCAGTCTTCTCTCCAGATTTATCAATGTGCTTTAAATGTTGATTTTATGTAATGTCTGTAAAATGATTAGCCCTTTTGTTGCACGAAGTTGATAACTGATAAGGAAAATTACTTCTATATATAGACAGTTTATCTGATTTAGAGTTTCTGTTTAAATCCAGGACGATGTGGAATCTTTTGTCTTTGATTAGTATTGTCGGATTATTTACTGGCATTTGTAAGTTATTAATCCTAAATATGATATGTTAATACTCTGGGTTCTGATATACAAAAGTAACAATCGAGATGTTTAAAGGCAACTTGATTTAACACGTCCCTCAACTATATTTGTAAGTCCATTGGTATGTTTGCAGTACTTATAGAGAGAACCATCCAATTATAATACAATAATGACACAACCAGTCCGAAAATTCACACTTTTAAAATTAAGTTAAAAAATCTTATTTATCAAAACAATTTTTATAATGTTTATGTTTATTGGCATTAAAAGGTACATAATGATAAATTTTATAAATATAAAACATATTTATTAAAACAATTAACCACTGCATGTATATGTAAATCAAACATGTTAACAGCTAATATACGTATTAACTTTGCTAGGTAAATTTCCGAATCGTTTAAAATATTTCATGTCACTGATCTAAACATTCATATTCTTGATACATTATAAAGAAATAGTATCATCGCCTCTCTCTCCCTCTCTCTCTCTATCTCTCTCTCTCTTTCTCTCTAATGTTTCTGTATCTAAAAATGCATCTATGTACCTGTTTATACTCTGGATATATTCAACGTCCAATACTTTGATACCACACTCCTTGTATTCTCAATTTTGATCACACATGTGGCTGATGTAGCTAGCTAAACAAAAGGTACTTACTCATCCGGAGCACATGTTCTCATTTTCCTAGTGAATGCTCATGTTGTGTAACTTTAATTACCAGTTTTAAAGTTTTTACTTTGTTTTGGTATTGTGATTAAGACATAGATCGATATGTTTTAAGTTTTATACTTGTTCTTGCTTCTAAAGCATTGTTCACACACTACGTCCAATCCCTACATACTGTTAATTATACAGTTGTGTTCAGAAATCTTGCTTTCTTGATAAACTTTGGGGAAACATTTATGCTGACTATTGAATACAAATTTGTACAGTAATGAAAATATAAAACGGATATTTTAAGTTTTTAAAATTCTTAGTTATGTATACATGTAGCCAGTTATGTTGGTATTAACAAAAAAGTTTCAAGTCATTTTTCGTGTATAATGCTGTTTAAATGGTAGAGCTAGGATGTATGGTGACTTGCTATAGAATGTAATTAAGTGTAGCAGAATTATTAAGCAGAATTTATGCAGAAACTATGTTTATGTCATCTATCCTATTGAGCTTGAAATGAAAGATACGACTGATTCGTCAAGTTCTGTTTCATATTTAGACTTATTACTCAATTATGACGCCCACGAAAAGCTACATCACAGACGAAATGACTTCAATATTTCTATTGTCAACTTTTCTTTTCTACGTGTATTCTGTTTATGGTGTAGTTGTTTCCCAATTAATGCGCTATGGTAGAGCTTGTTCCCACTATGGGGCGTTATACAACGAAGCAAGCTACTTACAAATGAATTGTTGACAAGGATATTGCATGCCTACGGCTATCAAGGACATCAAAAGGTTTTATGGCTGTCACCACAGTATTGTTGATTAGCATGATGTCTCGGTGTCAAGGATTGTCCTGAATATATTTGACGTCCCATAGTTCCACGTTCTTTACACTCAATATGATTACACATAGGCCGGGTTTAGCAAGTTCAACAGGAGGTGCTAATTCTTCCAGGAAAATCAGGCCTCGCTTTTCTGCTGAAAGTTCACATATTTAACTATAGTTGCCAGTTTCAAAGTTATAATTCGTTATTACGTCTTTTGGATTGGACATAGATTGGTATGTTTGGTTTTGACTTATAATAATCTGTTATTTCAGATGCCCAGTGTCCATCAGGATGGGTCCAACATGAATCTTTATGTTACTTCTATAGTCACGATATAGCCACATGGGAAGAGGCTGCGGTATGTTATATCATATATTCTGATGTCATGTTTAATTAGAATGGGAACGGTAAATATTTGGTGCTTATATTACGAAATGATAAAATATCGATGATTATCATAATGTAAAATGTACAGAATGTTATTTGCTATTGTTAACTGTTGCCAATAATTGTCGGATCGCCAGCCACGCCCACAATGTTCCGTCAAAGGCTCGGCATGCTTGAATTAAAACTCGACCTGAATCGTGCCATTCAATGACGTCACTGACACTAGTACGTCATTAGTTGCCGTGACGCTGCTTTGGTACCGTGAAGGCGGCTAGTGTCGGAACATAAAAGGCGTGGTCGGCGATAAATAAATTGTCTTTTAAAAACACATGTTTAAAATATGCTTAGTTACCTGTTTTAAGCAGACTTGTCTCATATAAACCATGTATTTTATATAGTGTAATGGATTGTCGTTCATATAGCTGAGATTAGACAACACAATACAAACATGCACAGGACATGTGTAAATACAAAATTAATGCAATGTATGAATCGATTCCGTTTTAGGGAACATGCAAGGCTTTTAATACCATGTTAGCAGAACCTGAAACGAACTCTGCAGCACATTTTATAACCGGCAAAGCCCAGAAAAGCGTAAAAATGATTTTTATTTATTTTTTCAACTCTTGAAAAATTCTGGTTTTACAACTTTGGTCCAAGCACTACTGACGAGGAATTGTATTAACAGTGCTGTAACATTACTGGTATGATATGTAATTAATAGTAACATCACATGCATGGGTTTAATTCAAAAACAAACATACCAGTCTTGTCAAAATCGTAATCAAAAAGCAGAGCAAATGTTTTGGAACCGCCAAATTAGACAGTAACCTAGTTAAGCCTAGGCTTGCAATATCCCTGTGTCATCAAGTAATTAGTTAGCAGCTTGCTTCGTTGCATAAATTTTCCGTTGTGAAAACAAGCTCTGCCATAGCGTAAAATCAACAGTATTTTAGTCGTCAGTTGTAAAATATATAATTGGGACCAATGCTTGTAAATAATTGAAATGGACAAGTTTTTAAATAAGTGAGATTGAAATATATGCTTAATAGTACCATGGATTTATCAACAATACTTTTGATGTAAAAACACACTATTTTTCCAGTAATGATTGCATCAGCAATGCAAATATATTTTTGAACGAGAAACAACATATTTGTATCTTACATTTTTCCATTCGACGCTTTTGACGTTTTTGATTTTTTTTTTCAAAATTAACAGATCAACCATTTTGGATTGGTGTCACAGACATGTTCGTGGAAGACGAATGGATATACCCATCAGACTTTAGAACCATATTAGTAACAAACTGGGCTCCAGGACAACCTAACCAACATGATACAGCAAACTGTGTCACAACGTGGGTAGCGGGCAGATGAACCATGTCAGCAGAAATACAGATTTGTATGCCAAAAACCAACGTAAGATATTGTCGTGCTAGATTTTTAGTTACATTATACATGTATAGATGTTAGTTTATTCATCCAGCACCAACAAGCAATATGAGCTTTTGATACAAGTGGTAAATTAGTTTGACACATTGGCACAGTATTTAATATCTTTTGACACTCAGTATATTTCGTCAAAAACATTCTTTTAAATGGTTTGGTAACTTAATGATTATCACAAACCCGGTATTTTTCGCCCGACAATACTGACGAGAGAGAGAGAGAGAGAGAGAGAGAGAGAGAGAGAGAGAGAGAGAGATATTTATTGTCAATAAAGGGAAGCAAATTATATCACTAAATTTGTTTCAGAAATGGCGGCGAGGTGATTGGATAGAGAACCACATGGTTGTTTGATCGTGTATTCGTTTATCTTGGCTGTTCAATAATCTAAACTTGATGTAAACAATACAACAGTACTATTGTAATAAAGAGGTTATTTTTAAATAAAGACGTCTCAGCTGATTGTTAATTACATGTGTTGATTGTTTTATTTATTCGACCGTTTCGTTGCAGTAAGCAATATAAGCTTATGCATTCCCTGTTTGAAACAAGTAGTATAATACTTTAACCATTGACATATTATGAAAGGCCTTGCGCACTATGTAAGTATCTAAAACATATTTTTTCCAATATTATATATTGAATATACAAGCCCGGTTTTATACCTCCGTCAAAACTGACGGGACATATTATGTAAACACGCTGACTTGGGTTCCCAGCGTCTGTTTACTATTTTGTTTTCGGGCATTAAAAACATACCGTTTCTCCGATTGACCTCAAACTTTGTCAACTTATTTTCTGTAACGAGAAATCATACATGGTTGAAAACCAGGTCACTAGGTGAAAGGACAAGGACGTTATTTAGAAGAAAAATCCACTTTCCGTATATTAAAATTCTCCTACTGATCTAAAACTTGGTCAGATTAGTTTAACGTGGTTGGTGAAACTATCTAAATCGTTCCAGAGCACCCGACCTAACTTCCCTGGTCGAAGTTCACGCCTTTAACCTAATTTAACCTAATTTGTTATTTTTAAAGTTTTTACTTTGGTTTGGAATTGTGATTTTGACATGTTGACTCAGGAATATTGGAAGTCTAGGTTAATCAAGGCCCTCAAAAAGTTATATGGCCGTCATCACAATATTGGTGATAAGTTTGTTCAGGAATATAGTTCCATGTTCCTTTCACACAATTTTAATTACACACGTGGCGGGTATAGCTACCTAAACAGGAGGTACTTATCCTTCCGGGCCTCTCTTCCCTGGTGGAAGTTATGTGTCTAACCTAACTTGTCAGTTGCAAAGTTTTTACTTTTTAGATTTTGACATAAATGAGTGTGTTTGTTTTTTATTTCTTGTGTAGAGACATCGTATTGGAACACTAAGTAAAAGGTCAAGTTCATAAAATACAATAAATAGAAATTCTGTGTCCGTGCATTTGAAGACGTGCCGTGTTCCTGATTGATCTAATACTTAATGGACATTTATCTTGTTTTTCTTGTCCAAACAAACCCAAAGCAAAGTATGTCAAACACTTACTCTAGGAAAGCGAAGTCGGGTTCTACGGAAGGGTGAGTACATCCTGTTTAGCTAGATACACCCGCCACGTGTGTAATAATGTTTGAAAAAAACAAGAACATGGAACTTTGCTACGTCAAATATAAAGGTAATTTTGGATACAGAGAACTCATATTTATTAACAATATCGTGATGATGACCATAAAACTTGTTTAAATCTTCAAAATCCTAGGCTTTACAATGTCCTTGTGTCACCAATAATTTAATGAATGAAAATTACGCCATTGTTCAAGAATGACGTCCCAAGGTGAGTAATGGAATACGTCAGTAAAATAGAACAATCGTGTGGATATAGGTTGTTTCATCACTGTTGGCTTTCTTCATACTTAGTTGTTTCATTGAATATAACAAGGTAGATATAAATGTTTTTGTTACAAATTACCTTATATGGAAACTTTTAATGTTTCGTCACTTGCTGTTATGTCTAGAGCGTCGATAGATTAATATAATAGATTTTTAAAAAAAATACTTTCGTCTCGTTAATCTAATGCATTTTATTTGAAAAGAAACCTTGTGTTAATGCGTTTTACACATATTCCAACTTATTAATGTACCATTAAAATTTATTTTAGCAAAAATGAAGGGTTCATCAAATAGAAGCATACTGATTCCATCTTCGCCAACGAACTGAAAACCCAAACATAATCTCCTGACAAAGTCATTGTCACCGTGTTTGAAATGCTTAAGGCGTTTTCGAAGCTTTATGACAAGCACAATGACTTCAATTTTTCTATTGTGAACTTTCATTTCCAATGAAGCAATATACCGGCTTCTCCTACTTATGGTTTATTTGCCCCCCCCCCCCAAATAATACGCTACGATAGAGCTTGTTATCACTACGGGGGGGGGGGGTGTACGACGGAACAGCTAGCTAAACAGGAGGTGGTTACCCTTCTGGAGCATCCGGCCTAACTTGTCAGCTCCAAAGTTTTTACTTTGCTTCTGGATTGTGATTCGGACACGAATTCGTATGTTTGTTTTCGATTGCTAGCACATAATTCAAAACTTATTCACTGCATCGTCATGACAATGTATCTATATCTAATTAAAGAATTACACAGTCTAAATTCAAGATCATGCCCACAGTGCTTATTAACATTTTGTTAAAAATTCTTTTGTGGGGAACCATAATTCCTGTAATTATGATAATGAATTCGGGACTGCAACAGTTGCATTGTTTGAAGACTAGACTTCTACTTCAAAGGTATAGACAGTCTGAAAGTAAATTGGACTAATTGCATTCAGGTAAATGGCGACTATGTTAGAATAATAGAATCTATCATGAGTATCCATGTAGGATAGGGAAATCTCACCCGAGGGGTTGAATATTTCAGAAACGAGGCTTGCCGAGTCTCTGACAGAAATATTCAACCCCGAGGGTGAGATTTCCGTATCATACATGGATAAACTCATGATTGATTCTTTTTCTTCCATTTTGATGACAATTTTTTGCTTGAAGTATCAGTCACATCGACATCGACGCCATCTTTGTAAATCTAACTTTGTTATTTAACGTTTTACATAAAAATAAATATGACCATCGGACAGAACGTACCTGATTTTGGTTTATACACAATGTATAAACTACAAAACAAAGCCATTTATTCTAATCTCCCAAAATAAACATTTGAAACGCAGTGAAAATATCTAAATTTTGGAGACTCGGGTGTCATTTTCCCGCAAGACGACGTCATGTCTCCACGATATGACGTCATTCAATTGTTCTTTGATTGTGACGTCACTGAAAGCCACACGAGGAGGTGAAGATAAGCACGTAGAGATGAAGATAGAAATTTCTTCCATCGTTTTTTCAAGCGGAAATCTCTATCTCAAACATAGGAAGATGAAAGAAAAATAGAATCTTACACCGGTAACAGGGTAAGACAGAGATATCTCAAACGAAGATGCATAACGAGCTTTAGCGAGTTCTGGACATTGAAAATATTCATCCGAATTTGAGATATCTCTGTCTTACCCTGTTACCGGTGTGGATTTTTCTTTCTGACATACTTGCAACATAAAACATGATTAATAAACATAAAATTGCATAAAATGTTAAATTTTTATGTCATCATCCGTGTCTGCTGAAAATGACGTAATCAATTTTTGTTGACGTTCTCACGTAAAATGATTGTGACATCATCAATTAGGCGTGTTTAAGTGATTGTGACGTTGAGAAATTGTTGGTTGACTTCGGAACTGTTCTCAGCTTATTAAGTCCTCTCAACGATAAATCCAGAGCAGGTATAACTACGCGGGGAATTCGATGTGTAGCCTGTCTCAACCCTAGGGTGAGACAAGGAAATCCCACATGGGTAAAAACGCGGGATTTCCATGTCACAGGTGTGAGAAAATAATATCCCGATGCATGATCGTGGCCTGCTGTCGAAATAAGAACCTTTGTAGGTACTTTTTGACCTTCCCAATATGACCTTCTTTAACAAACATTTGATAGCTGTATTACTGTCTGACCTATAAATACAGTCTTATCATTATATGATTTAATGTTCTTATATTAAAAGTAGATCCAGGTTTTGTATAGAAAATGTGGAAATCAGTTTATTTTCTAGCTTTTTGTGGACTCCACCTTGGTCTTTATGTCTGTGAGTAAATTTAGAAAAATAAACTTAAAACTATTTCATACTCGATCAATATACTATGTTTCTTTTGCATCATATTTAGACTTATATCTCAATAATTGCGCCAACAAAAGGCTATATTTGAAGCTTTACGACAATCGTGATTACTTCAATTTTTCTATTTTCAGTTTTTATCTATGCAGCAATATATAGGTTTCTCCTACTAATAATGTATTTGTGTCACAAATAATACGCTATTGTAGACCTTATTCTCATATTGGAATATACAATGAGGAAAACTGCTTATGAATAAACATAAACTGTTGACGCAGGGATATTACAAACCTAGCCAATGCTCTAAAAGGCCATCATCACAATATTGTTGCTAAGTATGATGTCTGTATAAAGAATTACTCTGGATAT
This sequence comes from Anadara kagoshimensis, assembly GCA_021292105.1. Classification (NCBI taxonomy): domain Eukaryota; kingdom Metazoa; phylum Mollusca; class Bivalvia; order Arcoida; family Arcidae; genus Anadara; species Anadara kagoshimensis. Next base: position 58,858,906 of record CM037875.1, on the reverse strand, counting down.
ATTTGACGTTCCATATTTCCCACATTCACTCTCAATTTTGATTACATACTTGTCGGGTGTAGTTAGCTAAACAGGGGTTGCTCAACCTTCCGGTGCACCCTGCCTCACTTCCCTGGTGCAAGTTCACATGTTTACCATAATTTGCTAGTTGGAAGTTTTTAATTTGCTTCAGGATTTTGATCAAATATATCCAGGATAAATTTTGATACATACATATATTGACTGTTTCATTTTTAAATAATCAATAACTAGATTCATATTTTATGATGATCTATGACATGAATTCATACCAAGTGTCACCTAGCAAAAACACTTAAGAAAACAGTTTTGTCCTGGTTTTTTCTGTATGACTTTTACTCATTATTTAATTTCAGCTGCACAGTGTCCATCAGGCTGGATAGAGCATGACTCAATATGTTACTTCTTTAGCCATGACGTAGCAACATGGGAAGAGGCTATTGTATGTCATTATTATACACTTAATTCTAAATTCTATTTCTCCTTGTAATGCACTCGGCTACTTTTTAACCGTTGAAATGGAATTACTTCCTCTAGTCATATTTATGATCAAATTCTTTGATGATATTGCGATTGTCTTAGCGAAAGTCACTGAAGATCATGTTAATAAATTACGGCAACTTTGAACACGACACAAGAAAAATTAACCAGCCCTTAACAAAAGTTCTTACTTACTTAACTTAATTCTCTCAGTGCTAGGAGGCACACAAGGCTTGGGTGTGATTCCTGCATGTCAGTCGGTCTAAGGCTACACCACGTTCCGCATTCCAGATGTTCCAGCCTGCATCGTTCCGTTCTGCTTCTAACATCCGCCGCAAAGTTGTGTTAGGGCGGCCTCTTTTCCTTTTACCCTTGGGAGTCCACCCAAGGGCAACAACGCAGTCGTCTGTCTGTCCTTTTCTCAGAACATGGTCAATCCAATTCCATCTCTTCCTCCTTACTTCATAACTGATCACAACATTGTTAACAAAAGGTCATTGCTATATAAATATCAAATTTTGAGTTCTCATTTTGTTATTTAATTTTATTTCCTTCCGATTTCAAAAAAACACATCCATATCTAATCTAACAATTTGGCAACTTGACATTGCAATGGTAACTGCAATTTTTGACCGAAGTCGTGATACATTTTTTATGCTGTCATCAGTATACTAACAGTCTCCATTTTCTATAGTAATTTATTAAATACAAAATGGTTCCTTAAATGAATTTGTTAGACGTTAAATGGTGAATATCTAACTATCTGGTTTTTCAGAATAGTGATCATTATAGAAATATTTTAGTTTACAATAAGTTAGAGATTATGTCCTAATTAATGGTGCATTGACTCACATTGAAATCACATTTTCTTATAGGTGAAAAACTAACAGATATAGCATTTTTATACCTTCCTATATATGTTACAGGGATTATGTAAAGGTTTGGCATCTTCGAAGTTGGCTGAACCCAGAACAAACTCAGCGACTCAGTTCATCACTACGACGGCTCAAGCTAAACGTATATATATATAATTTCAATATACACATTGTCCCTTTGATTTGAAGAAATTTCTTGTGTATTCTTTTGTAATTCTTAAACACATTTACTCTGGTCCAAATCTCACAATGCTAGTTAAGGAATGATTATGAAATACTTAAAATAACTCAAATAACAAATGATGTTTCAGATCAGGCCGCTTCTCCTGTCAGGCGTTATATTGCTAGCGTGATTGTTAAAAGTATATAGGTCCCGATAAAACGTGATTTTAAAAAAATAGATTCAGAAGTCATTATCATTAAATATCTGTATAATATTTGGCGAAAACTATTTTCCTCGCACGTGACCGGTGTATATGGTTGTAGCTGACTTATCCGGAGCACCGGAGCACCTGGTCTCAATCCCTAGTGGAATTTCACGTGTTTTAAATAATTTGGAAATTTTAAAAGTTGTACTTTGCTTTTGGGACTTTGATTTGTATATATGGACATGTTTGTTTAATTGATTATTTTCTAAGCCATGGCAATTACAATTAATCTGAATGTGTTATTTTGTAACAGATCGTCATTTCTGGATTGGAATAACTGACATAGTTGTGGAAGATCAATGGATTTACCCTTCGGATCTCGCACAAATACTTGTAACAAACTGGGGTTCTAACCAACCAAATAATAAAGCCGCATCCAACTGTGTCGCAACATGGTACCAATTTCTTTCAAAATGGGCAGATGAACCATGTACTACAAAATATAACTTCATTTGTGAAAGGCTAATGTAAGTTTTAAATAAAAAAACCTGTAAATACCTATCAGAAGTCAAATAGGCAATGGTTTTGCTCTGGTTTAACCTTTAATATATTCCATGTGTTTGAACATTTTCATTCATGCTGTCACTTCGGTACAATAACAACGTATTTATTAATTGTTTGAAGTCGATACTAGAATCGGATGAAATGACGGAATGATGGTTATTTACATGGCATGTATTTATTGAAGCCATTCAATCCCTTAGTTGTAGTGAGGATAAAATTCAGTGAATGAAATCCAACATGGCACAAAAGTAAGACTACAAAATGTATATATGAACATATATGGTTATATGGTAACTAACAAGAACCATGACAACACATGATGGGTAGTGTTTGTCCTTAATGAACATTTCTCTTTACTTACTAAAGTCCATTTACGATCCTTTAGTCTCTTGGTTTTTCGTAAAATTCTCTAAAACGAAACTTTTTATTTTAAAAGTAAAATCGTACATTTATTATACAATTCATGCCGTAATTAATTTTTAATATTTCTATTCTTAAACTTTTCTCAGTTTTGCTCCATACTCCGTAAATTTTGGTCAATTTTGAGCAACGGCTATTTTGTCTAAGTCCTACATTTCGGTTGATACCATTTCGGACAGGGAAATGCTGAGCTAATTTGCATAAGAAATACTTATCGACAATATGTTGATACGCAACACTACACATGATTGACAAGGACGGATATTGTTTTCATAAATTTGTTTATAAAATGACTCAAAATTGTTTAAATTTATCAATAGTTATCAATATACATATGGTGTTATAATGCTGCACGTACGAGTATGTCATGTACTAAGAATTTTGTTTACAAGATTTTTGTACGAAATAGCATTCTTGCCACAATTTGCATGCAAATTATTATTTGAGACTATAAGAATCCATTATGAGTATCCATGTAGGATAGGGAAATCTCACCCGAGGGGTTGAACATTTCAGTCAGAGACGAGGCTTGCCGAGTCTCTGACCAGAAATGTTCAACCCCGAGGGTGAGATTTCCCTATCCTACATGGATAAACTCATAATGGATTATTTTTCTTCCATTTTAGTGCCAATATTTGGCTTCAAGTACGATAAACATAGACATCGACGCCATGTTTGTAAAATCTAACTTTGTATTCGACATTCTACTTTAAAATAAATATGACCATTGGATAGATCGTACCTGATTTTGGTTTATACAAAATGTATAAACTACAAAACAAAGTGGCTCATTAAAAAATTCAATATTTATCATTTGAAACGCACTCAAAGTTTCTAAATTTTGAAGAATTTGATGTCGTTTTCCCGCAATATGACCGTGTTCTCCACATGATGACGTCATGTAATTGTCTTTTGATTGTAACGTCACTAAAGGTCACGTGGCCATGTGAGATACGCGTATCTCACATAGGGAAAACCCCTATCTTACATGAGCAGATATGGAAGAAAACGTTTTCTCTCTCTCTCTCTCTCTCTCTCTCTCTCTCTCTCTCGTTGTACCATAATTCTTACTGAAATTCATTTAAGAAAGGTGATACTTAACCTTGACAAACTTAAAACAATTCACATGCAAATCATTATTTGAGACAATGCTCTCTCTCTCTCTCTCTCTCTCTCTCTTTGTACCATTATATTATTTTTAAATGGTAAATTATGGTAACTAATTAAACTTATAAATCGTGTGTACATGTACGGATGATTAGAAAGACTGCAAGAACTTTGTCAAATCTACTTGTTGGTTGGCAAGAACTACCGTATTCATGATCAGGTGTACACGTGTTGTAAAAGTCGGTCAACTTTGCCTTTAGCAATTTGGTAACCGGGTTATACTTAGAGGCGTATGTTACAAATATTTCTGATCGTTGTAGCAGGAAATATGAATTAAATGATAAGGATAAATCAACAACTGTGTAGATTTTTAGAGACATTAACCCCAAAAAAGTTTCAGAAAAACTGGTTGTGATATCAATATATACACGTGGTTGGGGGTGACTATCTTCGTAGAATCGAAGAATCGTGTAAATGACCCGTAACAGAAACTGATTAGCATATGAAAAACCCTCTCACTCCTGTTTTTGGTATCGCCGCAAGGTTAGGAAAATGGCGCTAAAATAATTTACATAGCGATATCGAAGGGGATATTAAAAGTTTTAATATGAAGTAAAGAGAGTAGATTAGACATCGGTTACAACAGGCCACATTACGGCATAGGCTTGTTTTCACAATGCAAAAAGCTATGATTTTTATTCACACGTTAACCCCATGAAAAGGGACAAAAACCAAGAGACTAATTGGTTGTAAACAGACTTTAGTTAGTCTATAAGTTTTGTTTTCGTTTTTCATACGATGGGTTTACACATTATATTGTTATAGTTCATATAATTTTCTGTATTTTCATATATCGACTGGATTTACAAAATGATTAATTACGATGATTTGATTATAATATAATAACGATTTATAAATATGTATTTTAGAAGCGGTGGAGAAGAGGTGATTGGATAAAGATAATACCGTAGTCGTTTGTTAAATGATTAATTTGTCTTGCCTTTCCACCAATAAATTTATTTGTGTTCAATGTATTTAGATATTGTGTTTTACTTAAATCAAATATTGAATTTTTCCGAAAGTCATTTGCTAAATGTTGATTGTTACATTGCTGACATTAAACCAATCACATCGGTGTAAAAAAATTCCAAGCATTGTCCATTAATTAGATATTTTAATACGCTTTATAAAGAACTGATGCGTATGGTTCAGAACATTTCCATCTATAAACATCCATCATACATCAACATATTCATAATACATGTATACAAGACATTAAGATGCCGTACGGAACAAAGAACTAGATAAACACAGTTTGAAATCACTAATTTCAGATCTCCCGGAGATAGGCCCTAGTTTGTCAACCATTTCTTGAGTATGATTTTCTTCACCTAAATAAAGCAATTTTTGTAATCTCTTCAGAAACGAAGAATTAAGCTTGAAGTGATCTTTAACCTGCCAACTTAAATTCCCGAATACTCTTAAAATAAACAGTTATTACAACGGTTTCAAAGTCAGATTAAAGTTAACAAAAATGTATATTGAATAGGGAATGTCTGTAAAACTTGGACGGATTACACACGATTCCCACCATCCATAATATATATATAGTGCCTCATTTATACTATCAAGGAGAAACATAAAACAGAATAATATATGGTTTAAGAGGTTTTTTCTCATATACAAGACCGTACGTGAACCTTGGTAGTTTGAGCATGACTCGAAATAGCATCACTATTTGTGCGATGGATAACCCCAGAGGACCCTTAATTGCATCATTCAATTATTTTCGACGTACCGAACAAGAATATACTAGTATATGATTTAGGAGTAAAACGCAAATGTAAGAATGAGCCGGGGACTTTGGATTGTATGATTGCATTCCTCCCCCGGAGTACCCGGCCTCACTTTCCTGGTGGAAGTTCACGTATCCAACCTAACTTTGCAAGACCAAAGTTTTTCTTCTGGATTGTGATTCAGACATGGATAAGTATGTTTGTTCTTGATATTATGCCATATTTGGAGTTCATAAGGAGCAGTAAGGCCAAATTACTATTTATGTAACTGTTGTATTCTTGTTGTACTGAATAATGTGATAAGATGATGAACAATCCTAGAGCTACCATCTCTCGTTTATTGAAAATTTTAAACTTATCGGATATAAACAAATTATTTTAAAAAAAGCATAAACAAGAAGAGAGGCAGAAAACGCCTATAAAAACGCATGTCCAGTTCGAATTGGTAAGTATCTATGTTTTTGGTGACAAACAAGTTGTCAAACATGATCGGTCCCGATGGAATGTGATTTAAAAAATGAATTCATAAGTCATGGTTATTTGATTGCTGTGTAATATTTGGCGAAAACTATTTTCCTCACACGTGACGGTGTATATGATTGTAGCTGACTTTTCCGGAGCACCTGGTCTCAATCCTAAGTGGAGATTTAAATAATTTGCAAGTTTTCAATTTTTTTACTTTGCTTTTGGACTGTGATTTGTATATGGACATGTTTGTGTTTCACTGATTATTTTCCAAGCCATAGCAATTATAATTAATCTGAATGTATTATTTCGTAACAGATCGTATTTCTCAATTGGAATAACTGACATGGTTGTGGAACACCAATAGATTTACCTTTGGATCATCATGCAATATTTTGACGTACCGAAAAAGGATATATGGTTTAGGGGTAACGCAGGTGTAAGAATGAGCCGGGGACTTCCGATTGTATGATTGCATTCCTCTCCCGGAGCACCCGACCTCACTTGGTGGAAGTTCACGTATCCAACCTTACTTGGCAAGGCAATAGTTTTTCTTCTGGATTGTGATTCAGACATGGATTAGTATGTTTGTTCTTGATATTATGCCATATTTGGAGTTCATGGATGGGAAATGTTTCTTTCAGAAGATGAAATTATTCACGGTAAACAATTTTACCAATAAAACAAAATATACTAATCAATATCCAATTCAAAACCCAAACAAAGTAAAAAAAATGAAATCTTGCAAATTAAGTTATAAATGTGACCACCCACCAGGAAAGTGATGCCGGGTCCTGAAGATCCTATTTAGCGAGTCACTCACTCAACGAAATTGAGATTGAAAGGAACATGGAACTGTGAAACGTGAAATGTATCCAGGATAATTTTGAATATACCTTTCTGAGACATCATAATTATTAACAATATTTAGATGACGGCCATAAAAGTTTTTGAGGATCTTGATAAACTTAAACTTGCAATGCACCCGAGTCAATAATTTATAACCAAATATACCATAAGGAGGTGAAGCAGGTATATTTCTGCATAGAAAAGGTAAAATGAAGTCATCACGTTTTTCGTACAACTTCAAATGTAGTATTAGGAGGAATATGTCTTAATATGAAGCAGAACTTTCTCATATTTCTTAATTTAGGATTACTAATTGATAGAACGGCATCTATATATCTGTATGTGGAGTTGAATGATTTCCGATTGTCTTCTCTCTGTATTTAACAAGTTTTGCATACATTCTGCTTCATACAAATAAAGAGGCAAATTAGCAAGCAATGGCGCATAGTTTGTGTCCAATGGTATACCAACTGTTTGTAAGAAAATGATATCATCAAACAACAAATTTGTTGTCTATGAAAACCTCCACCATTTTGTTAATGATAGTTTCAAAAAATTAAACACAACATTCGAACTTTATATGCGTCTTTCGAAACCGGGTTTTATTTGCTTTTAAGACTTAATATATAAAATATACCCAAAAATACTTCAGCACACGTTGGTAAAATAACATATTTATAAATTGTAGCAATAAAATTTGAGGTACATGCAAGTAACTCAGATCTTTTATGTAGTCATTCCTACACTTAATGCTATGTCCCCCGAATGACTACACAGCAAAACGTGTTAAAAGACCTTTACATGAACTGATGCAATGATAGGTTATGTAGGTGTATAGTTTTTATCAGGACAATTTTAAATGCCATTTTGATAGCCTTTGCTTAATTGTCACATCTTATCATTATAGTTTAACGATTTGGTAGTTGTAAATCATACATTTGAAGTACTGGGTTATAAATGCAAATGTGGAAATCAATAATACTTCTTGGCGTTTGTGGATTCCACATTGGTCTGTTTGTTTGTAAGTAGTTAAAATGATAAATAACGACGCTTATCGAGACATCCAATGTATTGGAGATAGGATCTTTTGTGTACTTTTGGTTTTTATTCTCAACACACACATGTTTAGAACTATATTACATATATTTTGTACTAAAGCTAATCTACAACATTCTATAGTACATAGGATTGCATATTTATGAATACGGTGCTGGTTTGTCCTTGTGTTGTCTGTAAACAAATTAAGCATATGATAGCTTCGCCCTTCATCGAATTTGGCACGCGCCACACTATCTTTCATTACCCCTTGAAATACCATGATCAGAATGTCATTTCTTTGTAATGATATAAGAAATTATATAAAAATAAATCCAAATATTTTCTGGTTTACAAAATTGTACTTTCGGCTATAATTTATATAAGGTTAATTACTCAGGTCATCCTCAGGTCAATGGTCAGGCGAGCCTTTACCTCTAGGCAATTATTCAATAACGTACAGCCTGGACATTACATGATGTATGCATCTTTGTCCAATTGACCTTACAAATCATGATATTTGGTAAAAGGTTAGGTCATGCTCTTCCCTTCTGTTATCTAACAGAAGAGTATATAAGTTGTCGCAGGCTACACACACACACACACACGCATCATACCTGGACACACACCTGGACATCTACACACAGACACAGCACAAGACACCATGAACTACAGAGAACGAAAACAACAGAATAAATACCACTATAAAGCACAGGACTTCTCCTTGTTATTATGTCATCAAATACAGCAGCCCAGGGCTTTATCACAGAGTGGTGCCCGTGACCAAAGGACCTAGGGAACCATGGAACGGCGTGCGGACCTGGATACCACTAAGACGACGGTCATAATGTTACCAAAAATGTGAGTAGATACAGTTATTTTTATCTTGATTTATCACTTAATTGCACCATTTTGGATATTTTTCTCTAACCTTTAACAATGAATGTGGCATTTGACTTTTTTTTTTGATGTCCTTATTTTTGTCCATGCAGATATTTGCATATTTTAAGTATATGCAATGTATTATTATTATTATTATTAAGTATTCTGGTTACGATGTATTTATATCCAGAACTTCAATATGTTTATAATTATAACGGTAATATAATATATATTTTTTTTTCAATTTTGGTAGTTTTGCCATAATATTCAAACTTTTTATTTAATTCATATAGAATTATTTCCATTTTTCAAATGAAAACAGAATGATGGCGATGTTAGAATTTACATGAATAATCATTTTTCATATTTCATAGATAAATATTATATTACATATACACGTATCATGTGGAAGTAAATTTTCCAGGATTATCTGATCCAAGAGTTGATCAGACATGATACACCGCATTCACACATTTATATACCATGTGGAAATATAAGTATCCAAAAGTTTCTGATTCATTATTTGATCAGACATGGTATAAATACACAAATATTTACACATTATTATTAATAATATTATATTCATATCATTACTCATCTTGCATAGTTCATGTATAAAATACTCTGTTTTATTTGTGTAAACTTCCATCGCCCATTCGTTTTCTTTAATTTAGATTTTGTATTATATAATTATAATTTTTATACATATTACTCATAGAATTTTTTTTTTCTTAAGTTTAATTAGACTTTAACATGCTAATGTAGAGTTTTGTTTATTTTCTAAAGAAATCTTACAAAATGGACATTTTCTAAATGCCACCTTCACTTGACCAAAAAATAAATAAATTATACTAATTTTCCCCACATTTTTGGTAAATTTTCTTAAGATTATTTGTTAAAAAATGTAATATTGATTTTAAAAAAAAGTTATATAATAAGTGATAAGTTAAGTAACACTGTATCTACAATTGCCAAAATGGATTTCCAACGACAACAAAAAACCTAATCAACAACAACGACAACAAACAACCAGGACGACAAAAGACAACTGAAACAACAACAACAACAACAAGAACCACAACGAAGACAACAATAACAGAAGCAGAATTCCAGCACACCACCAACAACGACAACAACACCATCAACACCAGCATCCAGACATATTTTTTTTCAACTTTTATTCCGAGATATGACCATTCACAAGATGGCAGATATATCCATTTTTTTTAAAAGGCAAGCGTAATGCCAAAATGGATCTCGGACGTTTCATAAAATAATTATATTTTGTGGTACATCCACTTAATTTTTTTTATATTTTAATATATTTGTGTTGATAGCACCACCAGCTATGACCACTATATTATGTGGAGTTTTATTTTTTTTCATATATTTTTGTGGACGACAATATCGGCCATGACTACCATTTAATGTGGACTATGTTTACCGTTTGTGCGCGATGCCACCATTAACTGTGGCCAACATATAAAAAAGGACTTGAATTGTGCGCGATACCACCATATATAATGAACGATACTTCAAAAACATTACAGACATTAAATCTCGACAATTTCTCTTCCTACTTTTCTTGTCTCATCTATTTCACTTCATTTGTACTTTAATTATTTAAAATATATGTCAAAGAGATGTCTAAATGATTACACACTACATGCTTGCGACACCTTTCCCCCATTTTTGGCGTCTTTTATATGTAAAAAATAAACCAAATACTTTCTATTCTCTACAAAAAAATCAAATTATCTAATAATTTTATTTTTTGAGAAGGGCATAGAACGTATGTAATGATATAAGAAATTATATAAAAATAAATCCAAATATTTTCTGGTTTACAAAATTGTACTTTCGGCTATAATTTATATAAGGTTAATTACTCAGGTCATCCTCAGGTCAATGGTCAGGCGAGCCTTTACCTCTAGGCAATTATTCAATAACGTACAGCCTGGACATTACATGATGTATGCATCTTTGTCCAATTGACCTTACAAATCATGATATTTGGTAAAAGGTTAGGTCATGCTCTTCCCTTCTGTTATCTAACAGAAGAGTATATAAGTTGTCGCAGGCTACACACACACACACACACGCATCATACCTGGACACACACCTGGACATCTACACACAGACACAGCACAAGACACCATGAACTACAGAGAACGAAAACAACAGAATAAATACCACTATAAAGCACAGGACTTCTCCTTGTTATTATGTCATCAAATACAGCAGCCCAGGGCTTTATCACAGAGTTGATATAAGAAATTATATCATTACATCTTAAATATAGTTGTTTTTATATAAGTCGAAGACATAAAATATACATACAAGACTCACTTAATACAAGTATGATATAATTGAGTTCAGTACATGGTATAGTCCACCAAAATTTATACACAATGTAACAAACACATGAAAAAACAACACATGTAGTAAATTGTAATAGCTATGTGCATACTTAAAAATTTTCTGTAGAAAGGAAAATGGCATTACTATATCAGTCCTATGATATGATGTTTTCGTTTTTCATACGATATGTTTACATATTACATTGTTATAGTTCATATAATTTTCTTTATTTTCATATATCGACTGGATTTACAAAATGAATAATTACTAACGATGTGATTATAATATAATAACGATTTATAAATATATATTTTAGAAGCGGCGGAGAAGAGGTGATTGGCTAAAGATATTACCGTAGTCATTTGTTAAATGATTAATTTGTTTTGCCTTTTCACAAATAAATATCATTTATCTTAAGTGTTTTACTTAAATCTAATAGTATTTTTTTTCCGGAAGTCAATTTGCTCAAAGTTAGTTGTGGCATTGTTACATTGCTGACCTCAAACCCAATCATATCGGTATAAACAGCTTTTTTCAAGCTTTGTTTTTATAAGCTTCCTTAAAGATGTGTACATATCTGCGTTGTATATGGCTTAGAGTATTTGCATCTATATATTCTATATATAAACATTCTTAATCAACCATCGAATTTATAATAAGTTAATACATTACGCGTGGTGGTCGATATGTTGTGTGCTTTATATTGAAGACGGTAAGCATCAATGTCCATTTTACCCCTATTTAAAGCCGCCAGTTTATATTGACGAAGTAGCACTTAAAAGTAAACATGACAAGTGTCTCTTGTAAAACGGGCATATTAAGTGATCAAATATTTGCATATGAAAGGTTTAGCACCTGAAGAAATTCATACTTATATGGTCATAGGCGTAGGAGGGTTTTTAATATTGGGGAGCCAAACCGAAGCTATGTCTATGTCGTGCCGCAGGTACGACCTTCTGGCTGTGGCGCGGGGAGAGTATGAGAGGGGTGCTAAACCCCCGGAAAATTTTCAAAACTAAGTCCTGTCTAGACGCATTTTCAATGTACTGTGCCTGGTTTTGATAGGTTAAAATACTGTGATATCAAGGCAAGATTATATAAAATAACCGTATGACACAAGTTCCATAATCAACCCTCTCATTGGAGGCTGATCCAGAATTTTAGAAAGGGTGGGGGGCGTAAAATGTAAGAGCCGAAGGCTCGAATCTTCTAGGGGGATCGGGGGCAAGCTCCCCCGGAAAATTTTGAAAAAGTGGCGCAAAAATCCTGCATTCTGGTGCAATCTGAGCTGAACAATATGTATTATTAGCGACATAAAGGGGGGGGGGTACGCCCCCCGCTGAATCCGCCACTGGATATTGGGGTACCCCGGAAAATTTTGACGTTTTCTGTACATTAAATAAGAAATTACAGATTTACATATAAATGGAACTAGTCCGTGGGCTAGGTGGACCCACCGTGCACACCCCCCCCCCCTAGGATCCACCGACACCACTTTTTTCTGGTACCTTAGGGTGTCTAGTAATGGAATCAGGATGTTTCCCAGAAATAAGTTGGGATGCTCTTCATGAAAAACTTCAATATTTAGGAGTGCCTGAAAGTTTTCAGTAAATTTCTCTAATAGGGTAGGGGAACGTTTTTATCTTTCTTTTCAATAATATTATGCAGATACAGATCATATTTGGTAGCATTGTAAAGGGAACATGTTCAGCAAATATTTTTCGTTTTGGCGTTTACAAATGTAGCTACGCCACTGGAAGCAGGTATATTGCTGCATAGAAAAGGGAGGTTGACAATAGAAAAATTAAGTCATCAAGTTTGTCATAAAATTTCAAATGTAGCCTTTCGTGAGCGTCACAATTGAGGTATAAATCTAAATATGAAGCAAAACTTGAGGAAACCTAACAGTTTTAAAAATAAAAACCTATGCGTGTCATGAAGAACCCATTCTCGTTTTTCATATATGAATAAACTGTGCATGTGCACGGGTTTTTGAGTAGAATTTGCCTGAATACGTCAATAAAATAAATGAATAAAACAATAATAAAAAAATAACAAACATGTTGTATAAAAACAATAGGCATTTTGTTTGAACCCCTCGAATATCCTAATCCAAGAAGGAATGAAGGAACCGTTTTGGTTTGTATAGGACTAAGTTCAATAAACATATATAAGATTGCAATAAAGTTTGAAAATGAATTTGATTTTTTAGGTGCGCGGGTGATACATTAAAAGGAAATGAGTTATGGAATAAAGATTGCAATAACGGAGGAAAAACGATGGCTTATTGGGCAAAATGTATTAAAGTGTAGACTGTAGAAACAGAAGCTGATTAACGATTGAAAAGATGTTATGTCTGTTTGTCTGGCAGATCTCCTTCATTTTGTACTTCCAGCTTAAACTTATTGGAATTACTAAATATGTTTTTAATCATCAGAAACTATATAAATATTTTCAAATAGATATAATGTTACTAAAAATTTGAACAAAAACAGGTTTGCATTATGTAATGTGACCCATAAAAAATCTAGAACTTTAACACTTTGCTTGTATGTGGGAGGTCGTTTGTTCGAACCCTGGCCGTGCTGGGTATGACTAAGGCTTGAACAAAATGTAGTGACTGTTCTCTCGGCAAACACTTGGCATTTGGAAAAGTAAGTCACGGGGTCTTTCGGAAGAGACTTTATGAACCGATGCCCCGTCCTAATGGTGTCATAACAGATATATCACGCTAAAGAACCTGCCATGCACATTTTAACTAAGATTTTCCTTAACTTAAATTTAGCAAATGTTAGTAATCTTATTTTGGAAATTTAAAAAAAATTATTATTTATTTAAAAAAAGCTAAGAATGACACCTTAATTTCCTCAATATCTTTAAAATTTTAACAAAATTATAGAGATTAAAAATTTGGTAATGAAAGATGGTAAAACCGGGTCCTGCACGCACCGCAAAGGTAAAAAATTCTGATACTTCATTTATAGCTGACTTGAAAAAACATTCTTGACTGTGACTTAAATCACCATTCAATCAATCAATATAACACTTTGTAAATACGATTAACTATGATCAGATCTCTGGTATAAATGATATCGAAATATTCCACGTTTTACATTTCATACTTGTATCAGTCAATTAATCATCCACATCATATCCGCCTATAAGAAGTCATCACGACCTACTTCACTTTACCCGATGAATGAAGAATCGAGTTATCTTTTCTTGATCGTGACGGACTATAAACATCAGAAAATGTCGTATACATTTGAGGTTAACAATTTTAAAACAGAATGCTGTGTTACTGATTCAGATATTACTTTTGATGTTAAAATTAAGGACAGCATTCATAAAGGTAATGTTTACACGACAAGGTTTACTCTCTCTCTCTCTCTCCCCTCTCTCTCTCACACACACACACACACACACCACACACACACACACACACATACCAAATATTTTATTATAAAGTAGTTTGGATTGAAATGCAGCTAGTTAAGTGAACTAAAACAGTTTAAGTAGGACAGACATAAAATAGGACATTTTAATTTGTATAGCCCAATTTGTCAATTCGTATAGTCGATGCTCCATCTACCTAAATTCCGGGGAGTATATATATATATATATATATATATATATATATATTATATATATATATATATATATATATATATATATGAGAGAGAGAGGGAGTAATTTAGCAGCAGTCACTGGAAATGAGATGGCAATGGCATGCGCTGATTAAAATTCAATAATTTATAAACAGGTAGGTAGAATTTCTAATGGTAGGAGATAATGGCATCCGGATGTGAACTATCAAATATGTACGATAAGACAATATAAACATCCGCCCTCAGGGCGTGCGCGCGTGTGTGTGTGTGTGTGTTCTCATCGACTTCATTTCTCTTCATTACAACAATGGTAATAAATCACTTTATTATATTAATTTTATGTATTTATTTATTTTATTTATTTACCATTAAAGTACAACATTCTAAATGATCTGTCATCAATTCGATATGCGAAGTAGCAACAAATGAAATGAAATGACAAGATATCGATCCCAAAAGATGACCAACTGTATCTAAACATTACTTGTACCTAAGCATTTACCATTAAAATACAACATTCTAAATGATCAATTCGATATGCGAAGTAGCAACAAATGAAATGAAATGACAAGATATCGATCCCAAAAGATGACCAACTGTATCTAAACATTACTTGTACCTAAGCATAACTTTTATTTATTTACCATTAAAATACAACATTCTAAATGATCAATTCGATATGCGAAGTAGCAACAAATGAAATGAAATGACAAGATATCGATCCCAAAAGATGACCAACTGTATCTAAACATTACTTGTACCTAAGCATAACTTGTATCTACATAATACTTGTACTTAAACATTACTTGTATCAAAACCTTAAACATAACTAGTACCAAATCATTACTTGTATCAAAACACTTACTTGTACCAAATCATTACTTGTATCAAAACACTTAATTGTACCTAAACATTACTTGTACCAAAACATTACTTGTACTTAAACATAACTTGTAACTAAACATTACTTGTACCAAAAATTTACTTGTCCTAAACATTACTTGTACCAAAATATAACTTGTACCAAAACATTACTTGTACCAGAATATAACTTGTACCTAAACATTACTTGTACCAAAAACCACTTACTTGTACCTGAACATTACTTGTACCAGAATATTACTTGTATCTAAACATTACTTGAACCAAAAACCACTTGCTTGAAACAAAACATTACTTGTACCAAAATATAACTTGTACGAAAAATTTCTTGTACCTAAACAGTACTTGTACCAAAACACTTACTTGTACCTAAACATTACTTGTACCAAAACATAATTTGCGCCTTAACATTCCTTGTACCCAAACATTACTTGTACCTTAACATTACTTGTACCAAAATACAACTTTTACCAAAATATTACTTGTACCTAAACATTATTTGTACCAAAATATAACTTGTACCAAAACATTACCTGCTCTTAACATTACTTGTACCAAACATTACTTGTACCTAAACATTATTTGTACCAAAACATTACTTGTACCAAAACATTACTTGTACCTAAACATTATTTGTACCAAACATTACTTGTACCAAAACATTACTTGTACCAAACATTACTTGTACCTAAACATTTTTTGTACCAAAATATAAATTGTACCAAAACATTACTTGTACCTAAACATTACTTGTACCAAAATATAACTTGTACCAAAATATTACTTGTACCTAAACATTACTTGTACCTAAACAATATATGTACCAAAACACTTACTTGTACCAAAAGTTTACTTGTACCAAAATGAGTTTACAATACAAATTCTGTTATTATTAATTTATAATCTGCGGAATAACCAATCAAAGTTTATATATGTGCAATGCCAACATTCAATTGAAAGAAATATTGCATTATTGTATCCGTATATACCAGAATATTATACAACCAGGGTGCTATGCACGACGTCACGTCATTTTTAACGAACGTAAAAAATCCCCTCCAGAGTTAAAGACAATAAAGAATATGTTCATTTCGAGTATGTTTGGATTCCTACTGGAACTAAATGTTATGTTAAGTTTACGGTATAAATATGATATTATATTGATTTTATAGTTTCTATCAGTATCCAGAATGTCATAGGAACAGAAGCTTACCAAGTTCCGAATAAAACCACATTGAGCCGGGTAGAACTTTACTTTATACAGACCGATAAAAAACCGCCAACATGGACCAAAGGCAGATATGTGTTTCAGGGAAATCCGGATGTGTGTTCTGAATTTGCATCTGCAGTTACAAAGAAAGTCGAATCTGGTAAATTATATTTCCCTCGCCTTCAAAAAACTGTACCTTTAAAAAAATTGGGACTTACACGGACAGAACTCGTTGGGAGGATCTGTGATTTATTGGTTGTCCTTATAGACGATCTGGGTTGTTATGACAGAGGTTTTCCTTTGTTTTTTCCATATTCCATTACATTATTGACATGCTTATCACGGGCCTCCAGAATACCTTTTGTGTAGGATGAATATCGCCTACATGTTCTATCAGTAACGCTTTGCTCATTGCTCACCATCCGAAACACCTATGTCCAGTACTTTCCGTACGGAACATCTTGTATATCGTATGTATTATCTTGACATTCCGGAACACCTATGTCCAGTGCTTTCCGTACGGGATAATATATTATATCTTATTGTTGTGTTTTATTGTAGTAAAACAGAGACCAAAACGATTGCTTGTTGTTGTAAATCCAATAAGTGGAAGCAAAAATGGTAGAAATGTATATAAAAAGATTGTGGAGCCACTGTTTAATCTCGCCAAGATCACAACAGATGTTATATGTAAGTTGTCATCAAAGTTTGTGTATACAAGTGCTGTTATTATTACGGCAATATCGTATTTTAGTCCACCAATTTCATTTGGGGTGGGGGTTATTTCTTCTGGTCAATTTTTTGTTATTACTGTCATGTGCTGTTTTTGAATTTTTATTAAAATAATGCATTCAAAAACATGTCATGTGCTGTTTTTGAATGCATTATTTTAATAAAAATTCAAAAACAGCACATGACATTACACTAAACCTATTTTAAATTTGGAGCACCAGACGGAATAAAATTCCTCATCAGTGGTGCTCGGACTAAAATTATAGAAAACTAAAGATTTATAAGATGTTGAAATGAGAAAAAATGGATGACCCAATTTATCTTACTTATTCACCCAAACCATTAAGCAAAGCGTAGTGTTTTGAGAAAATTTAACCAGATAAATTTTGCAAACAATGTTTATCTGACAATTATATGTATTGGCTGCTGAATTGTCAAGAAACGTTTATTATGATAACTTGTTATATAAATAAATAAATTGTCCTGATGATAGAATATTCTTAGGGCATTAGTTACAAATATATAGGATTCTTATATTTAGTTACTTAAACTTTTTAAAATTACAAGTTTTACTTTTCAGATACAGAGAGAGCAAATCACATGACAGAAATAGTTAATTCATATGATTTTAGTAGTGTTGATGGGTAAGTATAAGTAAAGAACGAAAGAAGAAGAAAGTGATACACATACATAAATCGTAGTTAAGTCCACCACCAGATCTCTCCACTGAATGTCTGTATTGTGATCACCCTACTCTCATATATTTTATTAATTCTGAACTGCTATACTTAACTTTGTTTTCTGCCAATCTATTCCAAACTCTTTTGATTCATTCTGGAATCCATGCTTCAAATCGTTTTCTGTCAGCCAACTTCCAATTCTATTGACTACCGTTGTGTCAGTTTAAATCAAAGGTCTAGAGTTTAAAAATAATTGGTTCAATATGTGCTTATCGTGTCAGCTTGTGATTCTTTATGCCTTCCCTTCCGGACCATTGATCTAGATTTTCTGGTGGAAATTCACATGTTCAATATAATGTGCTTGCCTGTTAATGTTTCAGTTGACTTTTTGGATCGTGGTTTGGGCATGGACCTGTATGCTTATGATTGATTTGTTTGCTTTTTTGTCGTTTCGGTATCTTTGATCGTTGTTTTCAAGTAAAAATGGTTCTTAAGTTACATTCTTCTATATTTCATTTTATAATGTACATGACTATTGTGCCATTCTGCTACACATGGTGTTACGCATATCTTTACTTGTAAGGATGGTTTTGATTGGTGGAGATGGCGGTTATCAGGAATGTATAAATACACTGCTGAAAAGAACACAAAACGAGGCAGGTATTGACTATAATGACCCTGATGTAAAAGTAAAACCATTGGACATTCCAATAGGATTAATTCCAGCAGGTTTGTTTAAATTGTTACTTTTATTTTGATGACATACTTTAAAGCTGTCCTTAGCAACTGAGTAAATTATATTCATGATGTTTTGGTGGCAAGCTTGAAAACAAGTAATCTGTATGTCACGATATAAACGTTTGATGACATTTATTTTGAAATCAAATTGCAAATGATGTTGACTGTCAATCAAATATTTCAGTGCATTTTATGTTCATTTTATATTCTTACGTAATAAATATCCATACATTCTCAAATTTGTGTACTAAGTTATTTTCATCATTTTTAAACATTTTGTATTTATCATCATGATGAGTGCATGTAATATGCCAGTTAAGCATCGGTGTTCATTCGGCTTTTTTCATGGTTTTATCCGGACATAAAGATTGGAATGATATTTCTTCTTGGTCACCTAACATGGGGCTTGTTTATGAATCGTAACAGATTTTCAAAAACGGATTCTGAAGATTCATTTAAATAATTTTATAATATTCTTTATTATTAATTTGACGCCAAGTTTTGTAATCATATCGTTAAACTCGAAGCCAGAGTTTAAAGTAAGGATCATGACCTTATTATTGCATCACAATCAAAGGTATTCGGGATTTTGCATGGGTTGATTTGTTTGTTTTTTATTTTTACTACTTGATCGGTATCTCTGTCGGTGGAATTTTCCAATAGGTTATAAGTAGCCCATTCACATCTCATGCCGCACAAATAAAACGATTTGAGATTGTTATTTAGACATAGGCTGGTATTTTGTATTTTTGTTTTTGATACATTTTGATTTGTTGTGTTAGAAATGTAAGTTAAGGTAGTTAAATTGGGTTTAAAGTTTCTCCAGATGTTGTTCAAAATGTGAACATGCTTTATGCAATGACTGTTTAGTACCTAAGAGTCCTGCTCATATTTTCAATCTTAAGAATTTGGATATTGCACCTTTGTTATGTTTTATGTTCAGGGACTGGTAACGGTGTGGCAAATATTTACTATAGATGTCTTGATCAAGTCACTGCTACACTACATATAATAAAAGGTAACTATACAGTAGGGGTATTAATATAACAATAATAGTTTTTTTTTGTATTGGCGAGTCTTATTCAAGATAGATCCAATGAGCTGCAAATTCGACCCAGGGTACTGTATATGGTAAAACAACGTTGTTTGACAAAATAAACTTAAATACCTGACATGTATATTGATAGCATATACATATGATTCTTTGTTACGTTTGATTAAAATGTGTTTGTAAATGCGCATATAAATTTCATTTGAAATATGGTAACGCTTTACCGAATTTATTCAAAAGTTTCCCCGCAGTAATCAGTGTTAAAGATAAGACACCATCGGTTACGTCAAATGATGTGACACTGTCTCTTATCAGCTCTGTTGTACTTAAACCTGGAAATCGCAAATTAACGTTCGATACATAACGCTTTTATAGTTATGTCATGTGCTACTTTTGAATTATATTATTTCATAAAAATTCAAAAGTAGCACATGACAGTTATTGCGAAATAATGTTTTGTTGCAATTGTTTTGGTTTGTTTTTATTTGTGACGTATTCATGGCTACATTAGGTATTTCAAAAACATGTTTTTGTCTTGAGCTGGAGTTCTGTATTATGGATTGTACCTACAATATAAGTAGCCATTACTGTTATCCATTATCAGGTTGTCGTTTGAAGAGAGCTATAGCAGCAGCCTATTCTAATGGAAAACATATAAGTTATTTTGGTTTGGTTTTTGGGTATGGGTTATTCAGTGATATGATGGATGCTGTAGACCAAAAACGATGGTTAGGGAGAGCTAGATATCTTTGTAAGTACTGGTTTTTGTCATATGTATACTAAAAGTAACGCCATTTTTGTATATGTGATAAGTCTAAAAATTACACAAGTATCAGCCCCAGTGATATCACGCCCCTAAAAAGTGATATCACACCCCTGGAAAAGTGATATCACATTCCTCAAATTTCCGGTTAATGGCAGCGTATTTAAATTGGCCACTTTAACATTTTTACTGCATGATTCTAACAAAATTAACAAATTATAGGTATAAGTAACCTTCTTAAATTTGTGTTGCCTAATTGACTCGGGCGATTTTAAAACAGTGTTTGGCAGTGCCGAATTAAATTTGAACGTAACGCTAGCAGTGA
Source organism: Anadara kagoshimensis (assembly GCA_021292105.1). Classification (NCBI taxonomy): domain Eukaryota; kingdom Metazoa; phylum Mollusca; class Bivalvia; order Arcoida; family Arcidae; genus Anadara; species Anadara kagoshimensis. The sequence continues at coordinate 58,837,697 of CM037875.1, read as the reverse complement.
AAATGGAAGTTCAAAAAATAATACCTAATTGAAACTTACATGAGCTGAGTCGTTGCTAAGAATCATATTTCAATCAAATCTCCTTTAATAACCAAACAGCTTGTATTATAAATTTTTGTCAAAGTCCTCCCATTGAATATATATATTTTTTAAAAATAAAATCTAGTATCAGAATAGAATGTTCTGGCAACTCAATGTTTTACCAGCAAAATGTTAAGCTGTAAATATAACGTGTATATAATATTTTTTTCAGATGGAGTTTTGAATTACTTCGTTGCAAAAACACCTCGTACCTTTGAATTGGAGATAACGTGCTACTCAAAGTAAGTAAAATTCAATGATCATTTCAAATTTTACATTTATATTTCATAAACTGTCCGAACTTGCAACAAATACAATGTATACCAGATACAATGCCCTCTGTCCCATACAGTGTTCTTTTTGCATGATATGCTAGATATATTTGACGTTCTAATAGTTCAATGTCCTTTTTGCATGATATGCTAGATATATTTGACGTTCTAATAGTTCAATGTTCCTTTTGCATGATGTGCTAGATATATTTGACGTTCTAATAGTTCATTGTTCCTTTTGCATGATGTGCTAGATATATTTGACGTTCTAATAGTTCAATGTTCCTTTTGCATGATGTGCTAGATATATTTGACGTTCTAATAGTTCATTGTTCCTTTTGCATGATGTGCTAGATATATTTGACGTTCTAATAGTTCATTGTTCCTTTTGCATGATGTGCTAGATATATTTGACGTTCTAATAGTTCAGTGTTCCTTTTAATCTTAAGTTTGATTTCAAACGTGGCGGGTGAAGCTAGCTAAACAGGATGATCTTGTCAGTTTCAACGTCGTTTTTTTACCTTTCTTTGGAATTGTGATTGGGCCATGGTTTGTTTTGATATAGTGTTTAAGTAACCTAGGCCACGGTGTCTTCCCTCTATTCCTACATTTTAAAAACAGTATTCCCTCTATACCTACATGCAAAAGACAATAGGTGTTGATTGTGCATTATAGTTGTTGTGATAGAGGATTAAGAGCAAGAATTTTATGTTAAACCTAATAAATGCCCATTTGGTCTCATGTACAAAAGGGATTTTATTACATGTATATGATACTTAGATATTTTCAATTTTTTATTATTTGAAATTCAAATATTTAGCAGTTTTTATATTATATGAAACTTAATTATTTAATAATTCTTTTGAATTAGATAATTAATTATAATTTTTGTTGTACTATTATTTTACTATTATTCAGAAGATAAATATAACAGTAAAGGAATGCTATCTTTTTTATCATTATTCAAGTTAGGCATACGTACCCTATAGACATCCCTCTGAACATGATATCAGAATTTTTTCTTTAAAATTATAATGAAAAGCAGAATATGAATCTTTTTAATATATGTGGTTTAGTGTATATCTGATCAGTTTTGGACTCAAAGTTGTTGCCTCAACTTTTTATAAAGGAAAAAAAAATTAAAGACGTTTGCATTCATTGTTTTTAAATAATACTATGATCTATACAGTGAAAGCTAATATATTTGTATAGAGATAATGAATGATAAAATTTTATGAAATAAAATGGATTTTGCATTAATAACGTGTTTAATTTAATTTGGAAAAGAAATCACAAAAACTTTCATATCTTTTCATCGTAAATTTGGTGTTTATGTTGCCATGGAAACAAAAGTAACCTAAAATGAAAGTATGGTAGCCGTATAAATACGAGTTAGTATTTAGCATTTTCACTACAAGGCACGATATGCCCGAAAATTTGCATTGAAAATAGGTTACATTATTTTTATTTTTTAAAATAATTTCTCTGCCATTCAAAATTCAAGAGAAACTGAGACACGTGGTTGATTCTTATTACAATAAACAGTGATACAACTTTTTTACGTGTTTGCAGTAAACCATACGACAAACCAGTTGAAAATTCAACACTACGACCAAATCAAGATCATCCCTCAGGTAGTAAAGAATCTAGTTTGCCAGAAGTGGACAATCTACAATCCAGTACGGAGTCGACAGATGATTCAAATGTAAAGGTAGTTGAATGCCTGTCCAAGTAGTTTAATTATCTTGGACTGTAATTCGTTGTTTGATAATATAAACCCGTTATTCATTGTTGGTATACGATAAGTGGTAAAGTACGCCAAGTTTGACCTTGGCCTTTAATTTGAATATTCAAACAGACATATCCACTGTGTAATTTATGGGCTATATAAAGTTACAATATAAGGAAATATGATATCGGGTGTTTATTGTAATGAACCATGTGTCTTGACTAAAACATACCGTCCATTAACACAATCTGTTATTTAAATTGAAGGTCAAGTGGCAAAGTAAAACCTGACGCACTATAAGGTTCTTGTTTATTATCAACGTCTTTTAACGTCAATATTTGAAATCATCGACATCATTCTCCTGTATAACATTTCAGTTGAAGCAAATAAACGTTTATTAATCAAGGCTTTTTAAGTATTACCTTAAACGTGAACTTGGCTGTTTTAACTAGGGGTACCATGAGCATGCCACGAGATTTTGATAATTTGAACCAGAGGGACTTGATACAATAGTAAAATTGTGTCAGCGATGTCGTTTACTTATGGAGGCCCCTTACCATCTCCCTTATTATTGTTCAGTAGGTTCTTTTTCGTTTCCTTGAAAGTGACAGCCCAACACAAATTGCACTACAAATATAAATCTACAACTAAATACCTCAATGTTATAAGTGTTTCGCCTTACTTGTTAACAATTCTATCGTGGTTTTCATTTAGTTTCACTTTGAAAATGTAAACATTGTATTGTTTATAAGTTCAATGTCTCTGTGTCCAGAATTGCCCTGGATATATTTGACGTTCCATAGTTCCATGTTCCTTTCTCACAATTTTGATTACACACACGGGTGTAGCTAGCTAAACAGGAGGTCCTTACCATTCCGGAGCATCCGGCTCACTTCCCTGGTGGAAGTTCACGTGCCTAACCCAAGTTCCAAAGTTATATACTTTTCCCCTGGATTGTGATTCATACATGGATAAATATGTTTTATTAATGTTAACTTATCTTAATTGTTGAATAAACATTAATATTGATTGCTGTGGTTGATTTTTTTGCCGCCAAATCGTGCCAAATAGATGATGGCCTTTACGTTTTCTACATACTTGAACTACAGAGTCTATTATGGCAGGTGTTGGGAAGGTTAGATAAATTTCTCAAAATGTCATACGTTTACCAGAAATATCAGTTACAAAAAAACAAAACAATGTCTTATATATTATAAATAATAGAAATACAGTATTTTTCAATGTCTTTATACAGGTATAAAGGGGAAAGGGTTGACCAAATTTTTACATAAAAGCCGAACGACTTTAACATACACTATAAGCAAGAGAAGCCGGTATATCGCTGCATAGAAAATGGAAAGTTGACAGTAATCACGTTTGTCATACAGCCTCAAATTTATCCTTTCGTTGATCATTTGTGGATCATTTGTATGTACTTTATTTTAGAATATTCCACTACTGTAACTGGAACCTTCTTCAATATTGGCATGTTTATGCCAGATATGACGGATGACGATTTTCGTATGAGTCGAGACAATGCCATTAAGGAAGGATCTACCACATTAAGTATATTTAAACCATGTGGTCGTCTACAGAATCTAGGATATATGAAAGACTTCGCATTAGTAAAACCAGATACAGTAAGTTAAAACAAACACTGGATGCAATCTGTAAAAATTATTCAAATCAGTTTCCATGTTAAGTTTTGTAAATAAAAAATACAACAAAATGACATACCTGTTTAGACTATTTTGGACTGAGCATTGATGAATCCAAAACAACCATATCAATTCATTCATATCTAAGCGATAATCCCAAAGCAAATTAAAAACTTTGAAGCTGAAATTAGGTTATTACACGTTAACTAAGTAGAGTCTGTTGTTCAAGAAGGTAAGCAACTCCTGTTTAGCTAGCTACACCCGTCACGTGTGTAACAAATTTCGAATGAAAACACCATGTTATTATGACTATTTTAATTTACATCTGCGCTGTTATAGTATCCACGAATGTCCGTCTGGTCATCCGAAGACTCAATAACATCTATTTTGTGAGACAAAAATAAGTTATATAATAAAATCATGTTGCAATATCATAATTTCAATTTTTTGATTTTATAAAGTAAATTTATGATATCACAAAATAACTTACGTTTCAATACATATTTAGAAATAGAGTACACCATAGACAAGCACCTTCTATCTAGCTAGCTCTACTCCGCCACGTGTGAAATCAAAATTGAGAAGAAAGGAACATGAAACTTTGAGAAGTCAAAAATGTCCAATACATTTTGTATGCAAAGATTAGATCCCCATTGAAGCAAGCTCTACCATATTGTATTAATTCCAAATCAAATATATCATAAGCAGAAGAAAGTGGTATATTGCTGAAATAAAAGAAAAGTTGACAATTAAAACTGAAGTCATCGTGTTTTCCATACAGCTTCATACATAGCCTTTCGTGGGTGTTAAAGTCATCACATTTATTTTAATGTGGTGTATGCATATCTCCAAATGGAAGTATAATTCAAATGGTTTTTTTTTCAAATTTCAGTTCAAAAAGGATTTTATACAAAATTACAAAGTTACAAGATGTAAGTGCAAAATAAACAGCGATATAAACAGTGAATCAAGACCAGAAGTGGAACGTCTCAGCAGGTTACTAGATTTGGATGGTGAAATATTTGAAATTCCAAAATCAGAATTTGAAATACGGTAAGTATTTAATATTTCTTACAATATTTTCAGATAATAACTCAAACCATTAAACTAGCAAGATGGCGCGCGTGCGCGTGTGTGATTTATTCTTTCATAGAATACTGTAAACATATTAATTTTCTAGGTGGTGTACTAGTTTTCGCTTATTTCGGCGTTAGTTTTGCGCGAACATTAAATCCGAGCGAAAATTATATTATGCTTATTGTGTTAAAGTGCAGATTTGAAAAACGCGAAAATTTTACAACGGGGATATGTCAAAAACAAACATACTAATCCATGTTCGAATCACAATCTAGAACCAAAAGCAAAGTAAAAACTTTGGAACTGACAAGTCAGGTTATACCCGTGAACTTCTCCCGTTAAATACGTTTGCAGTATTTTGTTTGTTTGTTCAATTTTAACACTGTACAATTTCCTGAAAGTTTACTATCTGAAGTGAAAAGCTCATTCGGGTATATTTTGTTTGGTTACAACAGGCTTATATTTTTCCTTAAAGTTTGCTATCTCGGGCGTTATTTGAGATACTCGTTCGAATACATTTTTTGTTATTACAACAGTATTATATTTCGTGATATTATATTTTCAGGTTACTACCAGAGGCTTCCGTACTGTTTTGTGGTACTTGAAAAGATTGAACAACACCACGGGTATCCGATGTTCAAAATGCCAGGCCGTATAACCGATCAATCTACTAGATTAGAGATAGGATACATCTACGTTGCTGCTTTGAATATCAGTGAAATGAACTTGTTCATACATGTCAGCAATTAAGAATATTCATTATGGAAGTCTATGAATGATTATGAACTGTAATTATTAATGTGTGAAAATCGATGAAACCGATATTGTGTATACCTGTATGTAATTCAGAGCGGATGTAACAACATTATAAATGAAACCTGTATTGAATTATGGTAAGAGCATAAAATGCTTGAATTACTTCTATAGTTTTTTCCATACACTATCGCTTATTATATATGTTTGACCGACAAGATTGATAATATGGACATGTACTGGATAATATTCATGGCTAAGAATCATTGTGCAAACAATAAATAAAAACGTTAAGAAACAATAAAACATGCTGTGTAACAAGCTTACAGTAGTTAGTATTGCAAATCAATACATGTCCCCTACCGTTGTAAGTTGGGTATCTGATGTTCAAAATGACAGGCCGTATAACGATCACTTTACTAGAATAGAGATACACCTATAACAATATATCTATAATGTACGGAAGGGAAAGAAAACAAACTCATTTGTTTTAAAACAAAGCTTAAAAGCTTTCATTACGTAGGCGTGACAAACTCTTCGTTCAGCACCCCCTCGGAAATCTGCGAAACAAAAAAAAGTTAATAGAGGTTTCATATACACTTTTTAATTTATTTATAAAATACGAGTTCAAAAAGTGGTATATTATACAATATTGTCTTTTGATGAGTGGATATGGAATTATACGGACCCGATCAAAGTAATATTCACCGAGGCTGTCAGGCCGCCAAAAAGAACCATACACACAAAGAATGTTCTTTATTGCAGACGGTATATTGTACTCATTCCGGGTCGAAGGGTAAACGTTTTTACAGGTCAGTATTGCGAAATGTTATATGCAGCTCAAGCAATATTATCTTAAATATATCACCCTGTGTCAGGATTAAGTCGTGTTCGGTACTTCATGATAATGCTCCAACATATACATCTGAGCTTGTAAAGCAGTTTTTTATCTCTGAGAAGATTACCGTCTTGTTACACCCACCGCATACTCTCCAGATCTAGTCCCATGACTTTTTCCTATTCCAAAACTTAAAAAGTTCTTATCTAGTCGTCGTTACAAGTCCCGACAAACTTGCACAACCATCAGTTATTGCCTCAGAGTCTACCAAAATAGCCGTACCGTCACGCATATCAAAAAATGGATTCAGAGATTGAAATATGTATTTCAAACCATGAAGAACTTTCAACGGATGCAATGTTTATTTCACTTTTTGAGTCGAATGCTTTTGAGATATCGTGCAATACACATTACATATCGAACAACCCTCATGCATATAAAACAATAGTAAAGCTAGAATAAACAAGTCACAATAAATGGTACAAAAACATATATGTAATAACTGTCATGTGCTGTTTTGGAATAGTTATAAAATAATGCATTCAAAAACGCTGTTTTTGAATGCATTATTTAATAAAAATTCAAAACAGCAATGACATATGTATATGATATGTATTAATCCATGCCGAATCACAATCCAGAAGCAAAGTAAAAACTTTGGAACTGACGAGTCAGGTTAGATACCGAACTTCCACCAGAAAGTGAGGCCGGGTGTTATGAAAGAGTAACCACCTCATGTTTAGCTAGCTACACCTGCTACGTGTGTAATCAAAATTGTGTAAAAGGAACATGGAACTATGGATCGTCAAATATATCCAGGGTAATTCTGGACACAGAGACAGAGACTTATAAACCAAACCATCGACATTGTATAGGCATCACACGCTTACTGGTAAATATGTGTATAGTTAACAACCATTCAACTAATTTTACCTTGAGTTATCCAGTTAGCAACTGCAGTATATAATAAATGGAATGTATAAATAAGAAATCAGTTTTAATTTTAAATGGTATGGTCACAACAATTTTATTTTTAATTACGTCTAATGTGTTTTATATATTTAATAAATGCATTTATTTGACTAGAACTAGTACATGTACTAGTATGTTAGAAAGAAAAAAATGTCTATGTGTCAATTGACACTTGTTCCGATAGGTACTAGTAATTTTCATATTGTTAGATTCAATGTACATTTTAACTTGCTAATTTACAATAAAATTTGTAATGTTTAATTTTGTTCATGATGAATGTGTAACAGCGTCAATTTTAGGCATTCCAATTACTTATTACTTTTCATCTTTATTGACATTTTCACTAAGAACTTTCCAGGTGTTTTACTTTACTTTCTATGATATTTGTTAAAGGTTTATCTTAATCCAGTGACTTGAGATAATACATTTCCTAAGACACTTGATTTACACTTTTATTATATAACATTAATTACCCCAATCATGTAATTTCTATGTCTTATATTTGTTTGTTTGTACGAGTATTTACAACATGTACCTAAGTTTTGGTAATCAACCAATCAAATGGTTTCAATTAATCTTTCTCGGGTAAATAGAGATTCTTTATATCAACGCGAAATCCCGAAATCTGGGCTTTTCGGATCTACCGGAGTGAGAGAAGTTGACACGGAATTTTACCGTTCAACTCTAAACTCGTTGTTTGAACATTTTTATATCTTAAGCGGATACACGCAACATATCCAATATCTATTGTGAACATTTTTATTTATTGTGAACTCTTTTACGGACATATCGTTTCAGCGGAGACCCGCTATATAATTTATATGTGAACAAAATTATTACATATGATTTAGATAGAATATACTTCCAAAGAAACGACACAGTGTGTTTAGAATTATTTTTTTTATTATTTTGTTATTAAGTAAGCCGCCGGTCCGTCCAGCTCTACCTATCTACCAACCTAACAGCGACGTTCCCCACCCACCACGGACCTTATTAGTTTCGGCGCGCTTACAAATGTTTGAAAATGGAAAAAAATATCAGTAAGTGAATAACATATACTTGGCAAAAAGTCAAAGTCTCATTTAGTATGACCGTAACAAGAATCTGCATATACCGCTAATAAAATAAAGGAGTGTATAATTGTCGAAAAAAATTATTTTAGCTATTTGTTCTCAGAAATATCTCAGCGCCGGTTATTTTGTTCCTAAAACAATCCAGGGTTAAACATCACGGTAATGGCTTCATTTGCGACTTAAGTTTTAAATGTATCTGCGTCGACTGATATGAAAAGATTTCAGCAGGGGGTTTCAGTCTTCATGTTCTGTTGCAACGTCCTTTATTAGGGAGTTAGTGTCAAAGGTCAAGGTCAAGGTCATGGTCTGGCTTATATCTGCGTGCTCATTTGGTTACTATTTTGTACATTTCGGAATTCAAAACCAAACATATCAATCCATGTCTAAATCACAATCCTAAAGTAAAACCAAACATACCAATCCATGTCTAAATCACAATCCCAAAGCAAAGTAAAAACAAACATACCAATCCATGTCCAAACCACAATCCCAAAGCAAAGTAAAAAGTGTTCGTTAATACATTATGAGTGGTGATTGATATGTTGTGTGCTTTGTATTGAAGACGGTAAGCATCAATGTCCTATTTTAGCCCTATTTAAAGCCGCCAGTTTATATTGACGAAGTAGCACATTAAAGTAAACACGACAAGTGTCTCTTGTAAAATAGGCATATTCAGTGATCTTATTATACCCCCGCTTAAAAAGTGGGGGGTATATAGCGATAGGGGTGTCCGTCAGTCCTTCCGTCCTTCCGTTACACTTACGGTTCCCATCTCTTATCCGCAACTCCTCCTAAACCATTCAATGGATTTTCATGAAACTTTCACACAATCTTTGTGATATAATGTAGATGTGCACCTCTTATTTAAAAATTTGATCCGATGGATTTTTGGGAGCAGTGGGGTATCTTTTGTAAGCTTGTAGTTCACAGTTTTTCTCGTTTTTGCATATGAAAGGTTTAGCACCTGAAGACATTCATACTATATGGTAGCAACGTTGTTGGAAGATGTCCCTTCACATACATACAGTAAAAGATGTAGGCGGAATTTAAATGCGACAGTCAGAAGGCCTGTCATTCTGGCAACTACAGAAATGGTAAAAAATCCATGATGTTGTTATGATTGACAGGCGAGTACAGTTGGCATTTCTCAGAAAATAGCGTAGTTTATTCTGAGAGTTGAGTTGAGTAATGATGTTTAACGTCACAGTCAATAATATTTCACTTATGTCGAGACGTCCCCAGGTATAGGCGAAGGTGCAGAAATTTGCCTGTTCGTTGTGCTAACAACATTATAAGCAGTGTTCTTTATCGTGCCACGCCTACCGTGACACGGGTCCTCGCTTATTCTAATTTCTCCATCCCAAAGAATCGTGAGTTTCATTTCGCAATGCCGAGTTTTTGGCGAAAGAACAGTTATTACCCATTTTCAAGTCTTGGGTCAGGCTCGGTCGGAGATCCAACCTGTGACCTCCCACTTACGAAGCGAGCACTCTACCAACTGAGCTACCGCAGTGGCGAATTCTGACAGAGAATCTTGCAATAAAAATGTTTTTTATTCAGTACGTTGGGTACCAATACTTTAGGCAGTTGATCAAAAACACACCAGGCGCACTTTGTTACATGCTTAAAGCCCTTTACGGATAAATCTTGCTACCTTTCATTAGATATTCGTTACTAAGGATGGAACGTGGGTTCAAACAACACCCTAAACGATGAAAACACCCTGGTGCACCCACGCCAAAGTGAGTATTACCGCCGTTTTCTGATATTTTAGGCTGGAAAATACTATATATTACTTCTGACACACTTACGGGAAAATATTCAAGCGCAGTGGAAACTCAGTAAAGATGTATTGTTCTACCAGGACAATGCCTGACTTTCACTAAAATGATAAGAACTTTTCCAACGGTCAAGAAAAAGATTTCTTTAAAAGTGGCAATGAGACCATTTAAACATCACTGGCAACAGTGTTTAGACACTGAAAATATTATGCTGAAAAATAATGTCATATATATCCGCCTTTACAAATGAGCTGACTGTAAACACATATCAATTAGTCCTTGCACATGTTTGCATGACACTGAAAACCAGGAAACACCGACAAGATAAACACACAATAAAACCACTGACTTGAGATCTCCTGGATAGTAGAGATAACAACTGTCGTACCAGCAGTTATACTTAGTCTGTAAATCCCACCATCAACAATCTAAGTTATACCGCCATCTGAATTGAATACACTTCTGACAAAACTTGTTTTGATTTGGTTTTAAGACTTAATATGTATAATATATACAACCTGCCTTAATGACCACCTGCTTATAAAGGCCAATATAATTGTTACCCAATTGTTCTATATTAATATTATTTCAATCTGTTTATAAAGGCCACCTGCCTATTAAGGCTACTTTAACTGGTTCCCTTGTGACCTTTATCGATAGGTTTGACTGTATATTAAATAAAAAATAACAGATTTTCATATAAAAAGAACTTAACATAGGTAAAATGTGATCCTTTTAGACTACAGCAGTATCCTTCACTGATTAAGTGGTAGAACTGTAATTGTCATGTGCTACTTTTGAATTATATTTTCATAAGTAGCACATGACAGAACTATAGGCCTGTCTACACCTAAATGTTATAACGATACAAGATTTAGAAAATTGGCGAAAGACAAATTATAAACTTATAGTTTCATTAGCCTTGAGTATTTCCTATATCTTCCAATTTGAGACTTTTGGCATTCATATTGACTATGAACGCCATTTCAAAACAGTTCAATTGGTAAGTTGACACACGGTTTGTTGTTTTTAATCAGGACAATTTTGACATATCATGTCGTTTGTCTCACTTAGCTTTATCTTCACATCTTATCTTTATAATTAAACTATTTGGCAGATATACCACATATTGTACTGGACGATGTTGAAATCAATTATAATTCTAGGTATTTGTGGATTCCACATTGGTATATATACTTGTAAGTTATAGTTATAATGCTTAGTCCGACGCTCCAATTAACATAAAGAAATAAAAAAACACCATACTAATACACATTTAAATGACAATACCAAAGGAAAGTAAAAACTTTGAAACTGAAAAATCAGGTTAAAAACGTATACTTCCACCAGGGAAGTGAGGTCAGATGCACCGAAGGTTGGTTCTCCATGTCTAGCAAGCTACACCCGCCACGTGTACAATCTAAATTGAGAATGGAACATGGACTTATGCAACGGCACATATATCCAAGGTAGACATCATACTGATCATCAATATTGTGATTACTGCCATAAAACTTCTTGAGGGCCTTGATAAGCCTGGGTTTGCAATATCCCTGGATCAAAAATGTATATGTTAGCAGCCTACTGTAATATTTAAAATTGCCGTAGAAAGAACATGCTCTACTATAGCGTATTACATTTAACTTTAAAACAAATACACCATAATAGAGAAACAGATACATTGTTTCATGTGTGTCATAATTGAGATATAAATCCAAATATGAAGCAGTGCTGATGAAAAAATGTTCACTAATACATTGTTTTCTTACTGATGAAAAGTGTATCTCCATATGTAAAAACTGATACTGATGAAGATAAAGGTTTTGAAGAGTACCAATAAATTATACAGACCTATTGCTTTTACTTTGTGCCATTCGGAAAGCTATATTTTGCGGAATGTATTTTATCAATTTTTGTTTTTCTTGTTGCTTGTTGTAAATATACACGTGACAACTAAATGGCTAGTAATACAAGTCGAATTCTATAGCCTTCAAGCAAAAATGACGACTCTTAACTCAATGGTCTGGTGTATTTAACATCACAACATGATTGTGTTTGGATTCAGTCCGGTTTGTAATCAACAACTGACAAACTACGTGTATACAGTTTCATGGGTGTATTTTTAACTTCCCAAAATACCAACGAAGAAACCGTTCTATTGCGCACTCAATTTAAACAAAATATGTTATTCCGGATCCGACATGCGTTCGATAATATTGAGACAATACACTGTTGTCTGGTACAATCTTGGTTAGGTGAATGTTTAAAAGAAGCTTTAAAAGGGAGGGTATTTTTGTGCAATCAATTTCCACATGAAGCATTTACTCTGCTACGAAACATTTCATGAACTGGTATGTTTATTTCAGCTGCTCAGTGTCCATCAGGATGGGTTCAAAATGAATCGATATGTTACTTCTACAGCCACGATGCAGCCACCTGGGAAGAAGCTTCGGTATGTACCAATGTGTGAGTTTTGACTGGGATGTTGTTATTTTCAACAATCCAAATATATGGAACATATTTTGAAATTTGCAATTGTTCGCGATAAAATTTCAATTTATTAAGTTTTATAAAATATTTGAAAATGGTACTTCTGACGTCTTTCAAAAGAAGAATACTTTACAGTCCGAAATGGAATAAATATTAATGTTCATTTTTATAATCCAACTTTTAAGTTTTATTTAGATTATATCCCCTTTTTCTTATTATGCCATAAAAATAATGATATGTATGTTTTAGGCTGTCTGTAAATCCTTGGCGTCTTCGAAGTTGGCTAAACCTAAGACTAACTCAGCGGCTCACTTCATCTCTGGAGCAGCTCAGGCTCAACGTATGATGTAATATTATATTATCTGAACATTTTACAGTAGTTATCAAGTCAATTGCTGTATCGTCGAGTAGTAGAGATATGTGGCCAGTATCTCGAGGCCCTCTAAAGACTTAAGAATACTAAGTTTAAATCCATCTGGGACAAACCCTAATATGAGGAAGTCCTCCACCACCTGAGAAGTGACCGCCTCAATATAAGTGAAATCAATCTTCACTGTGACTTATGTATCCCTTCACTTCGTATACTGTTTTTGTTATTTAATTATAGATCGGCGTTTCTGGATAGGCATAACTGACATTGTTGTGTAAGATCAATGGATTTACCCATCTGATCTGTCACAAATAGTTGTGACATATTGGGGCCCTTAACAACCTGATAATACAACTGGAAAAAATTGTGTACTGACATGGGCCGAAATGCAGTCCAAATGGGCAGATTACTACTGATCATCAATATTGTGATTACTGCCATAAAACTTCTTGAGGGCCTTGATAAGCCTGGGTTTGCAATATCCCTGGATCAAAAATGTATATGTTAGCAGCCTACTGTAATATATAAAATTGCCGTAGAAAGAACATGCTCTACTATAGCGTATTACATTTAACTTTAAAACAAATACACCATAATAGAGAAACAGATACATTGTTCCATGTGTGTCATAATTGAGATATAAGTCCAAATATGAAGCAGTGCTGATGAAAAAATGTTCACTAATACATTGTTTTCTTACTGATGAAAAGTGTATCTCCATATGTAAAAACTGATACTGATGAAGATAAAGGTTTTGAAGAGTACCAATAAATTATACAGACCTATTGCTTTTACTTTGTGCCATTCGGAAAGCTATATTTTGCGGAATGTATTTTATCAATTTTTGTTTTTCTTGTTGCTTGATTGTAAATATACACGTGACAACTAAATGGCTAGTAATACAAGTCGAATTCTATAGCCTTCAAGCAAAAATGACGACTCTTAACTCAATGGTCTGGTGTATTTAACATCACAACATGATTGTGTTTGGATTCAGTCCGGTTTGTAATCAACAACTGACAAACTACGTGTATACAGTTTCATGGGTGTATTTTTAACTTCCCAAAATACCAACGAAGAAACCGTTCTATTGCGCACTCAATTTAAACAAAATATGTTATTCCGGATCCGACATGCGTTCGTATAATATTGAGACAATACACTGTTGTCTGGTACAATCTTGGTTAGGTGAATGTTTAAAAGAAGCTTTAAAAGGGAGGGTATTTTTGTGCAATCAATTTCCACATGAAGCATTTACTCTGCTACGAAACATTTCATGAACTGGTATGTTTATTTCAGCTGCTCAGTGTCCATCAGGATGGGTTCAAAATGAATCGATATGTTACTTCTACAGCCACGATGCAGCCACCTGGGAAGAAGCTTCGGTATGTACCAATGTGTGAGTTTTGACTGGGATGTTGTTATTTTCAACAATCCAAATATATGGAACATATTTTGAAATTTGCAATTGTTCGCGATAAAATTTCAATTTATTAAGTTTTATAAAATATTTGAAAATGGTACATCTGACGTCTTTCAAAAGAAGAATACTTTACAGTCCGAAAAGGAATAAATATTAATGTTCATTTTTTAATCCAACTTTTAAGTTTTATTTAGATTATATCCCCTTTTTCTTATTATGCCATAAAAATAATGATATGTATGTTTTAGGCTGTCTGTAAATCCTTGGCGTCTTCGAAGTTGGCTGAACCTAAGACTAACTCAGCGGCTCACTTCATCTCTGGAGCAGCTCAGGCTCAACGTATGATGTAATATTATATTATCTGAACATTTTACAGTAGTTATCAAGTGAATTGCTGTATCGTCGAGTAGTAGAGATATGTGGCCAGTATCTCGAGGCCCTCTAAAGACTTAAGAATACTAAGTTTAAATCCATCTGGGACAAACCCTAATATGAGGAAGTCCTCCACCACCTGAGAAGTGACCGCCTCAATATAAGTGAAATCAATCTTCACTGTGACTTATGTATCCCTTCACTTCGTATACTGTTTTTGTTATTTAATTATAGATCGGCGTTTCTGGATAGGCATAACTGACATTGTTGTGTAAGATCAATGGATTTACCCATCTGATCTGTCACAAATAGTTGTGACATATTGGGGCCCTAAACAACCTGATAATACAACTGGAAAAAATTGTGTACTGACATGGGCCGAAATGCAGTCCAAATGGGCAGATTACTACTGATCATCAATATTGTGATTACTGCCATAAAACTTCTTGAGGGCCTTGATAAGCCTGGGTTTGCAATATCCCTGGATCAAAAATGTATATGTTAGCAGCCTACTGTAATATATAAAATTGCCGTAGAAAGAACATGCTCTACTATAGCGTATTACATTTAACTTTAAAACAAATACACCATAATAGAGAAACAGATACATTGTTCCATGTGTGTCATAATTGAGATATAAGTCCAAATATGAAGCAGTGCTGATGAAAAAATGTTCACTAATACATTGTTTTCTTACTGATGAAAAGTGTATCTCCATATGTAAAAACTGATACTGATGAAGATAAAGGTTTTGAAGAGTACCAATAAATTATACAGACCTATTGGTTTTACTTTGTGCCATTCGGAAAGCTATATTTTGCGGAATGTATTTTATCAATTTTTGTTTTTCTTGTTGCTTGATTGTAAATATACACGTGACAACTAAATGGCTAGTAATACAAGTCGAATTCTATAGCCTTCAAGCAAAAATGACGACTCTTAACTCAATGGTCTGGTGTATTTAACATCACAACATGATTGTGTTTGGATTCAGTCCGGTTTGTAATCAACAACTGACAAACTACGTGTATACAGTTTCATGGGTGTATTTTTAACTTCCCAAAATACCAACGAAGAAACCGTTCTATTGCGCACTCAATTTAAACAAAATATGTTATTCCGGATCCGACATGCGTTCGTATAATATTGAGACAATACACTGTTGTCTGGTACAATCTTGGTTAGGTGAATGTTTAAAAGAAGCTTTAAAAGGGAGGGTATTTTTGTGCAATCAATTTCCACATGAAGCATTTACTCTGCTACGAAACATTTCATGAACTGGTATGTTTATTTCAGCTGCTCAGTGTCCATCAGGATGGGTTCAAAATGAATCGATATGTTACTTCTACAGCCACGATGCAGCCACCTGGGAAGAAGCTTCGGTATGTACCAATGTGTGAGTTTTGACTGGGATGTTGTTATTTTCAACAATCCAAATATATGAACATATTTTGAAATTTGCAATTGTTCGCGATAAAATTTCAATTTATTAAGTTTTATAAAATATTTGAAAATGGTACTTCTGACGTCTTTCAAAAGAAGAATACTTTACAGTCCGAAATGGAATAAATATTAATGTTCATTTTTATAATCCAACTTTTAAGTTTTATTTAGATTATATCCCCTTTTTCTTATTATGCCATAAAAATAATGATATGTATGTTTTAGGCTGTCTGTAAATCCTTGGCGTCTTCGAAGTTGGCTGAACCTAAGACTAACTCAGCGGCTCACTTCATCTCTGGAGCAGCTCAGGCTCAACGTATGATGTAATATTATATTATCTGAACATTTTACAGTAGTTATCAAGTGAATTGCTGTATCGTCGAGTAGTAGAGATATGTGGCCAGTATCTCGAGGCCCTCTAAAGACTTAAGAATACTAAGTTTAAATCCATCTGGGACAAACCCTAATATGAGGAAGTCCTCCACCACCTGAGAAGTGACCGCCTCAATATAAGTGAAATCAATCTTCACTGTGGCTTATGTATCCCTTCACTTCGTATACTGTTTTTGTTATTTAATTATAGATCGGCGTTTCTGGATAGGCATAACTGACATTGTTGTGTAAGATCAATGGATTTACCCATCTGATCTGTCACAAATAGTTGTGACATATTGGGGCCCTAAACAACCTGATAATACAACTGGAAAAAATTGTGTACTGACATGGGCCGAAATGCAGTCCAAATGGGCAGATTACTACTGTTCTGCCAAATACAGTTTCATTTGTGAAAGACCAGTGTAAGTATAAATACAATGAAATAAAATTAATATTGTCATAAAGCAAATCGATGCTGTTTTCAGATTAAGATCCGGTACGTTTAATGGTTTCTGAAGATAAGACAATCTGTACTTCAATATTAACATACGGAAATATTTCAACACACTTAATTGCTCAACTTTTGTCATTCAACAAAACACTAAAATTTACATATAAGAAGATATTAAAGAAATTGGTACCTTACTTTTCCAATACAAACAATATTAAGTAGATATTCTATGGAGATTGTACACGAAATCAGGGAATGTCTTCTAATCTATAGGAGGATTAGCGCTATTATCCCTGTGTGTCCGTTTGGATTCTCTATATTTATTCAAAGCCAGATACTATTGATCCAGACACCAGGTTTGGTTATGTCTGGAACACGTTAAATGATTAGAAGTACGAAAGGTCATTTGAGCTTATGAATAGCACAACCTTTGTTCGTTTGTGTGTCTGTATATTAACGACATGTCCTCTAAACCTGCTTGACCAATATTAGCTAAATTGAGTTTGACCAAGTCTCGATAAACGTGAAATAATATTCACAAAGAAGTCAAACCCCATTTGATTAATCATTCGATACCGTTAGTGTTACATACTTTATAACCGTGATAATGTGCATAGCTTTTGATTTAACTTGACTTAAATGTTGTTTGGATTTATTTTTACCATTGATTTCCAAATAAAGTTGACTGCAAATTCAAACCTTATGCAAATTGTGCTCATTTACTAGTATATATACTCACTTCATAAAATTAATTGGAAATGTTTACCGAGATTTTGTCATCACACACTATAAAACAAACATTTTTTTATATTCAGTATCATGATTTGAGTGCATGATGAAGTTATGATTCTATGCTGGGTAGGCATTAAGCTTATATGAGTCTCTTGTTCTAATTATCCCCCCCCGCATTGAAGAGAGGGTGTTCTGATTTACCTCTGTCCTTCCGTCAGTCCGTCCGTCCAAAACATATCTTTTCGTAACAGCCACTTTAATTTTGTATGCCATTCAGTTTGGAGTTCCATGCCGTAAGTATCAATTTCAAGTCTATCGGACTTCTACTTCCTGTTTACCGACTTAATTTATTTTTCGACGTTTACTGTCAATGGTTGAAGTTAAAAGCGGGGTATACTAAGTGAGCAGTAGCTCACAGATTTCTTGTTACACACGTGTTTATGGTGTGTATCTATCGCCGTATATTAAGCTTCCTTATGTTTTGACATTTTTCTATTCTAAAGTGAAATGCAGACGAGTTGTTAGTTGTTGCTATGGCAACTATACGAACACAAAGAGCTGAAAAACGTTACACACAAGTGTTGATGCAACCAGAACGTAAACGTAAAACAACAAATGTATGAGTTTTATGGTCGAGTCGGGGGTAATTATATTATCTTTTTCAGAAGCAATGGCGAGGAGTTGGTTGGATAGAGAATCACGTAGTAATATATCTTGTCTGTTCATTTTTCTAAAAAAAACACACAACACTAAATTTGAAATAAAGTTTTCTTAATAAAGACGTCAAAGGTAATTGTTGTTTTTCCGTAATTGGACGGCTTTGTAAAAGCTAAATTGTCTGGAACGTGTTTTAAACTACAATGTGATTTTTTTTACCTTGTTCACTTTCAAAATTTTTGTTTCAATCTAAACTGATGGAAACTCCTGTTTGAAATTTGTAAGGATATTTATTTTGCTGAACAAGAACATTGCCACCCCTTTATACATGTACACCCATGTGATATCTGAACATAATTACATAAGGCAATAAACTGTTAAAATTGAAATTATCCTTTGTATGCCCCTATGTTTCATGTGAGTACATAGACAGTTCTATCTGTTACACTTAAATAGTGGATGAACGTCGAAAACTAACTTGTATAAATATTAATAAAACGACACAATACAATTTTATACACAACAGTGTTATGATAATTCTATCAGAGTGAATAATCTTCATTTAAGAAATAACTTTCAATTGTTTGTGATTTACGGGGTATAAACAACATTTTGTAAGTGGTTTTTCCATAAATTGCAAAATGTTGTATATACCCCGTAAACCACAACAAATTGAAAGATATTTCTTATATTTACAACATTAATATTTGATATCTTTACTCAGAAGTTTTGACAGGGCAATTATATTAGTATTACATAACTGGTTTTCATTTCTCATCAGCTGAGCTGGTTCTTTCTGTGATATATCCCTTCAGAACATTTATCTTCGCTTTCTTCATGTCACGATCCCTTCAAAGGGTTTAGCTCCGCCTTCTACACGTGGTACATATATACAGTCAATAAAACAAGAACAAAAGAAAGAAGTGTTGATACTACAAATCTTGTGAAATTTGACGAGCGGTTGACAGGTGATGCTAGTTTACTGAAATGTTAAGATTATTCTTGTCAATAGGGTTTATGTAGGAAAAATCAATGATTGTTAATATTACACAATGACTCTCTTGTAACCAACTCGAATACCTGCAATGGATACAGAAGAGAAGTATTCAAGTCAAAAACAAACATACTAATCCATGTCCGAATCATAATCCAAAAAAAATTGAACTGACAAGTAAGGTTAGACACGTGAACGTCCACCAGGAAAGTGAGGCCGTGTGCTCCGCAAGGGTATTCACATCCTTTTTAGCTAGGCACATCCGTCACATGTGTAATCAAAATTGTGTAAAAAGAACATGGAACTGTGGGACGTCAAATATATCCAGGGCAATCCTGGACACAGAGACATCAATCTTATCAACAATACTGTGATGACGGCCATTAAACATTTTTTTGGCATTGATAAGCCTAGACTTGCAATATCCCTGGGTCAACAATTTATACCACAGTGTCAGAGGGCAAATAGTTTTTGTTGTCTTTTAAATCTGTACGCACTTGCGTTTTGGCGTTTACAAATGTAGCTACGCCACTGGAAGCAGGTATATTGCTGCATAAAAGGAAAGTTGACAATAGAAAATTTAAGTCATCAAGTTTCAAATGTAGCTTTCGTGGGCGTGAGATATAAATCTAAATATGAAGCAGAACTTGAGGAAACCTGACAGTTTTAAAAATAAAAACCTGTGCTTGTCATGAAGAACCCTTTCTCGTTTTTCATATGAATAAACTGTGCATGTCCACGGGTTTTTGAGTAGAATTTGCCTGAATACGTCAATAAAATAAATGAATAAAACAATAATAAAAAAAATAAAGAAACATGTTGTATAAAAACAATAGGCATTTTGTTTGAACCCCTCGAATATCCTAATCCAAGAAGGAATGAAGGAACCGTTTTGGTTTCTGTAGGACTAAGTTCAATGAACATATATAAGATTGCAATAAAGTTTGAAAATGAGTTTGATTTTTAGGTGCGCGGGTGATACATTAAAAGGAAATGAGTTATGGAATAAAGATTGCAATAACGGAGGAAAAACGATGACTTTTGGGCAAAATCTATTAAAGTGTAGACTGTAGAAGCATAAGCTGATTAACGATTGAAAAGATGTCATGTCTGTTTGTCTGGCAGATCTCCTTCATTTTGTACTTCCAGCTTAAACTTATTGGAATTACTAAATATGTTTTTAATCATTAGAAACGATATAAATATTTTCAAATAGATATGATGTTACTAAAAATTTGAACAAAAAAAGGTTTGCATTATGTAATGTGACCCATAAAAAATCTAGAACTTTAACACTTTGCTTGTATGTGGGAGGTCGTTTGTTCGAACCCTGGCCGTGCTGGGTATGCCTAAGGCTTGAACAAAATGTAGTGACTGTTCTCTCGGCAAACACTTGGCATTTGGAAAAGTAAGTCACGGGGTCTTTCGGAAACGATGCCCCGTCCTAATGGTGTCATAACAGATATATCACGCTAAAGAACCTGCCATGCACATTTTAACTAAGATTTTCCTTAACTTAATTTAGCAAATGTTAGTAATCTTATTTTGGAAATTAAAAAAAATTATTATTTATTTAAAAAAAAGCTGAGAATGACACCTTAATTTCCTCAATATCTTTAAAATTTTAACAAAATTATAGAGATTAAAAATTTGGTAATGAAAGATGGTAAAACCGGGTCCTGCACGCACCGCAAAGGTAAAAAATTCTGATACTTCATTTATAGCTGACATGACGTAAAACATTCTTGACTGTGACTTAAATCACCATTCACCATTCAATCAATCAATATAACACTTTGTAAATACGATTAACTATGATCAGATCTCTGGTATAAATGATATCGAAATGTCCACGTTTTACATTTCATGCTTGTATCAGTCAATCATATCCGCCTATAAGAAGTCATCACGACCTACTTCACCTTACTCGATGAATGCAGAATCGAGTTATCTTTTCTTGATCGTGACTGACTATAAACATCAGAAAATGTCGTATACACTTGAGTTAACAATTTAAAACAGAATGTTGTGTTACTGATTCAGATATTACTTTTGATGTTAAAATTAAGGACAGCATTAATAAAGGTAATGTTTACACGACAAGGTTTACTCTCTTTCTCTCTCTCTCTCTCTCTCACACACACCACACACACACACACACACACACACACACCAAATATTTTATTATAAAGTAGTCTGGATTGAAATGCAGCTAGTTAAGTGAACTAAAACAGTTTAAGTAGGACAGACATAAAATGGGACATTTTAATTTGTATAGCCCAATTTGTCAATTCGTATAGTCGATGCTCCATCTACCTAATATATATATATATGAGAGAGAGAGATAGGGGGAGTAATTTAGCAAGTCACTGGAAATGAGATGCAATGGCATGCGCTGATTAAAATTCAATAATTTATAAACAGGTAGGTAATAATGGCATCCAGATGTGAACTATCAAATAATATAAATATCCGCCCTTAGGGCGCGCGCGTGTGTGTGTGTGTTCTCATCGACTTCATTTCTCTTCAGTACAACAATGATGATAAATCACTTTATTAATTTTATGCATTTATTTATATTTTTTATTTACCATTAAAATACAAAATTCTAAATCATCAATTCGATATGCGAAGTAGTAACAAATGAAATGAAATGACAAGATATCGATCCCAAAAGATGACCAACTGTATCTAAACATTACTTGTACCTAAGCATAACTTTTATTTATTTACCATTAAAATACAACATTCTAAATGATCAATTCGATATGCGAAGTAGCAACAAATGAAATGAAATGACAAGATATCGATCCCAAAAGATGACCAACTGTATCTAAACATTACTTGTACCTAAGCATAACTTGTATCTACATATTACTTGTACTTAAACATTACTTGTATCAAAACCTTAGTTGTACCATAACATAACTAGTACCAAATCATTACTTGTATCAAAACACTTACTTGTACCAAATCATTACTTGTATCAAAACACTTAATTGTACCTAAACATTACTTGTACCAAAACATTACTTGTACTTAAACATAACTTGTAACTAAACATTACTTGTACCAAAATTTACTTTACCAAAACATTACTTGTCCTAAACATTACTTGTACCAAAATATAACTTGTACCAAAACATTACTTGTACCAGAATATAACTTGTACCTAAACATTACTTGTACAAAAACCACTAACTTGTACCTGAAGATTACTTGTACCAGAATATAACTTGTATCTAAACATTACTTGAACCAAAAACCACTTACTTGAAACAAAACATTACTTGTACCAAAATAACTTGTACGAATAATTTCTTGTACCTAAACAGTACTTGTACCAAAACACTTACTTGTACCTAAACATTACTTGTACCAAAACATAATTTGCGCCTTAACATTCCTTGTACCCAAACATTACTTGTACCTTAATATTACTTGTACCAAAATACAACTTTTACCAAAATATTACTTGTACCTAAACATAACTTTTACCAAAAAACTTACTTGTACCTAAACATTATTTGTACCAAAATATAACTTGTACCAAAACATTACCTGCTCTTAACATTACTTGTACCAAACATTACTTGTACCTAAGCATTATTTGTACCAAAACATTACTTGTACCAAAACATTACTTGTACCTAAACATTATTTGTACCAAACATTACTTGTACCAAAACATTACTTGTACCAAACATTACTTGTACCTAAACATTTTTTGTACCAAAATATAAATTGTACCAAAGCATTACTTGTACCTAAACATTATTTGTACTAAAATATAACTTGTACCAAAATATTACTTGTACCTAAACATTACTTGTACCTAAACAATATATGTACCAAAACACTTACTTGTACCAAAACATTACTTGTACCTAAACAATATATGTACCAAAACACTTACTTGTACCAAAAGTTTACTTGTACCAAAATGAGTTTACAATACAAATTCTGTTATTATTAATTTATAATCTGCGGAATAACCAATCAAAGTTTATATATGTGCAATGCCAACATTGAATTGAAAGAAATATTGCATTATTGTATCCGTATATACCAGAATATTATAGATCCAGGGTGCTATGCACGACGTCACGTCATTTTTAACGAACGTAAAAAATCCCCTCCAGAGTTAAAGACAATAAAGAATATGTTCATTTCGAGTATGTTTGGATTCCTACTGGAACTAAATGTTATGTTAAGTTTACGGTATAAATATGATATTATATTGATTTTATAGTTTCTATCAGTATCCAGAATGTCATAGGAACAGAAGCTTACAAAGTTCCGAATAAAACCACATTGAGCCGGGTAGAACTTTACTTTATACAGACCGATAAAAAACCGCCAACATGGACCAAAGGCAGATATGTGTTTCAGGGAAATCCGGATGTGTGTTCTGAATTTGCATCTGCAGTTACAAAGAAAGTCGAATCTGGTAAATTATATTTCCCTCGCCTTCAAAAAACTGTACCTTTAAAAAAATTGGGACTTACACGGACAGAACTCGTTGGGAGGATCTGTGATGTGTTGGTTGTCCTTATAGACGATCTGGGTTGTTATGACAGAGGCTTTCCTTTGTTTTTTCCATATTCGATTACATTATTGACATGCTTATCACGGGCCTCCAGAATACCTTTTTATGTAGGATGAATATCGCCTACATGTTCTATCAGTAACGCTTTGCTCATTGCTCACCATCCGAAACACCTATGTCCAGTACTTTCCGTACGGAACATCTTGTATATCGTATGTATTATCCTGACATTCCGCAACACCTATGTCCAGTGCTTTCCGTACGGGATAATATATATATCTTATTGTTGTGTTTTATTGTAGTAAAACAGAGACCAAAACGATTGCTTGTTGTTGTAAATCCAATTAGTGGAGGCAAAAATGGTAGTAATGTATATAAAAAGATTGTGGAGCCACTGTTTAATCTCGCCAAGATCACAACAGATGTTATATGTAAGTTGTCATCAAAGTTTGTGTATACAAGTGTTGTTATTAATACGGCAATATCGTATTGTAGTCCACAAATTTCATTTGGGGGGTGGGGGTTTATTTCTTCTGGTCAATTTTTGTTATTACTGTCATGTGCTGTTTTTGAATTTTTATGAAAATAATGCATTCAAAAACATGTCATGTGCTGTTTTTGAATTCTTATGAAAATAATGCATTCAAAAACATGTCATGTGCTGTTTTTGAATGCATTATTTTAATAAAAATTAAAAAACAGCAGATGACATTACACTAAACCTATTTTAGATTTGGAACACCAGACGGAATAAAATTCCTCATCAGTGGTGCTCAGACCAAAATTATAGAAAACTAAAGATTTATAAGATGTTGAAATGAGAAAAAATAGATGACCCAATTTATTTTACTTAATTCACCCAAACCATTAAGCAAAGCGTAGTGTTTTGAGGAAATTTAACCAGATACATTTTGCAAACAATGTTTATATGACATATGTATTGGCTGCTGAATTGTCAAGAAACGTTTATTATGATAACTTGTTATATAAATAAATAAATTGTCCTGATGATAGAATATTCTTAGGGCATAAGTTACAAATATATAGGATTCTTATATTTAGTTACTTAAACTTTTTAAAATTACAAGTTTTACTTTTCAGATACAGAGAGAGCAAATCACATGACAGAAATAGCTAACTCATATGATTTTAGTAGTGTTGATGGGTAAGTATAAGTAAAGAACGAAAGAAGAAGAAAGTGATACACATACATAAATCGTAGTTAAGTCCACCACCAGGTCTCGCCACTAAATTTCTGTATTGTGATCACCCTACTCTCATATATTTTTTATTATTTCGGAACTGCTGTACTTTACGCTCGTTCTCTGTCAGAATGCTGTCATCTGTATTAGTTCTGAACTGCTTTACTTAACTTTGTTTTCTGCCAGCCTATTACAAACTCTTTTGATTCATTTTGGAATTCCATACTTCAAATCGTTTTCTGTCAGCCAACTTCCAATTCTATTGAATACCGTTGTGTCAGTTGAAATCAAATGTCTAGAGTTTAAAAATAATTGGTTCAATATGTGCTTATCGTGTCAGCTTGTGATTCTTTATGCCTTCCCTTCCGGACCATTGATCTAATTTTTCTGGTGGAAATTCACATGTTCAACATAATGTGCTTGTTTGTTAATGTTTCACTTGACTTTTTGGATCGTGGTTTGGGCATGGACCTGTATGCTTATGATTGATTTGTTTGCTTTTTTGTCGTTTCGGTATCTTTGGTCGTTGTTTTCAAGTAAACATGGTTCTTAAGTTACATTCTTCTATATTTCATTTTATAATGTACATGACTATTGTGCCATTCTACTACACATGGTGTTACGCATATCTTTACTTGTAAGGATGGTTTTGATTGGTGGAGATGGCGGTTATCAGGAATGTATAAATACACTGCTGAAAAGAACACAAAACGAGGCAGGTATTGACTATAATGACCCTGATGTAAAAGTAAAACCATTGGACATTCCAATAGGATTAATTCCAGCAGGTTTGTTTATATTCTTACTTTTACTTTGATGACATACTTTAAAGCTGTCCTTAGCAACTGAGTAAATTATATTCATGATGTTTTGGTGGCAAGCTTGAAAACAAGTAATCTGTATGTCACGATATAAACGTTTGATGACATTTATTTTGGAATTAATTTCCCAATGATGTTGACTGTCAATCAAATATTTCAGTGCATTTTATGTTCATTTTATATTCTTACATAATAAATATCCATACATTCTCAAATTTGTGTACTAAGTTATTTTCATCATTTTTAAACATTTTGTATTTATCATCATCATGTAATATGCCAGTTAAGCATTCGGTTCATTCGGCTTTTTCACGGTTTTATCCGGACATAAAGAATGGAATGCTATTTCTTCTTGGTCACCTAACATGGGGCTTGTTTGTGAATCATAACATATTTTTAAGAACGGATTCTGAAAATTCATTTAAATAATTTTATAATATTCTTTATTTTAATATAGAATAAAATATTATTAATTTGACGCTTTGTAATCATATCGTTAAACGCGAAGCCAGAGTTTAAGCAAGGATCATGACCTTATTATTGCATCACAATCAAAAGTTTTCGGAATTGTGATTTGGGCATGGGTTGTTATGTTTGTTTTTTATTTTTACTACTGGATCGGTATCTCTGCCGGTGGAATGTTCCAATAGGTTATCAGTAGCCCATTCACATCAATAAAACGATTTGAGATTGTTATTTGGACATGGGCTTGTATTTTTGTATGTGTGTTAGAAATATCAGTTAAGGTAGTTAAATTGGGTTTAAAGTTTCTCCAGATGTTGTTCAAAATGTGGACATGCTTAATGCCATGACTGTTTAGTACCTGAGGGTCCTACTCATATTTTCAATCTTAAGAATTTGGATATTATACCCATTACAATATATATCTATTATGTTTGATGTTCAGGGACTGGAAACCGTCTGGCAAATATTTACTATAGATGTCTTGATCAAGTCACTGCTACACTACATATAATAAAAGGTAACTATACAGTAGGGGTATAAATATAACAATAATAGTTTTTGTATTGGCGAGTCTTATTCAAGATAGATCCAATGAGCTGCAAATTCGACCCAGGGTACTGTATATGGTAAAACAACGTTGTTTGACAAAATAAACTTAAATACCTGACATGTATATCAGTTTAATGTTCATTGATAGCATTGTCATGTGCTACTTTTGAATTTTTATGAAATAATATCATTCAAAAGTAGCACATGACAATGACAGCATATACATATGATTCTTTGTTACGTTTGATTTAAATGTGTTTGTAAATGCGCATATAAATTTCATTTGAAATATTGTAACGCTTTACCGAATTTATTCAAAAGTTTTTCCCGCAGTAATCAGTGTTAAAGATAAGACACCATCGGTTACGTCAAATGATGTGACACTGTCTCTTATCAGCTCTGTTGTACTTAAACCTGGAAATCGTAAATTAACGTTGGATACATAACGCTTTTATAATTATGTCATGTACCACTTTTGAATTATATTATTTCATAAAAAATTCAAGAGTAGCACATGACAATTAATGCGAAATAATCTTTTATTGCAATTGTTTTGGTTTGTTTTTATTTGTGACGTATTCTTGGCTACATTAGGTATTTTAAAGAACATGTTTTTTGTCTTGAGCTAGAGTTCTGTATTATGGATTGTACCTACAATATAAGTAGCCATTATTGTTATCCATTATCAGGTTGTCGTTTGAAGAGAGCTATAGCAGCAGCCTATTCTAATGGAAAACATATAAGCTATTTTGGTTTGGCTTTTGGGTATGGGTTATTCAGTGATATGATGGATGCTGTAGACCAAAAACGATGGTTAGGGAGAGCTAGATATTTTTGTAAGTACTGTTTTTTTTATCATATGTAAACTAATAATAACGTTATTTTTGTATATGTGATAAGTCTGAAACAATGACACAAGTTGATATCAGCCCAGTGATATCACATCCCTAAAACGTGATACCACAGTCCTGGAAAAGTGATATCACACTCAAATCCCCAGTTAATGGCGGCGGATTTGAATTAGCCGCTTTAACATTTTTACTGCATGCTTCTAATAAAATTAAGAAATCATTGGTATAAGTAACACTCTTAAATTTGTGTTGCTTAATTGACTCGGGCGGTTTTAAAACAGTGTTTGGCAGTGCCGAATTGAATTTGAACATAACGCTAGCAGTGAAAATGGAAGTTCAAAAAATAATACCTAATCAAAACTTACATGAGCTAGGTCCTTGTTAAGAATGATATTGCAATCAAATTTATGCATTATATTTCCTTTAATAACCAAACAGCATTTATCATAGAGCTCTCATTGAATATATATATCCATGTATGTATCGATTTTAAAAATAAAATTTAGTATCAGAATAGAATGTTCTGGCAACTCAATGTTTTACCAGCAAAATGTTAAGCTGTAAATATAACGTGTATATAATATTTTTCAGATGGATTTTTGAATTACTTCTTTGTAAAAACGCCTCGTAACTTTGAATTGGAGATAACGTGCTACTCAAAGTAAGTAATATTTAATGATCATTTCAAATTTTACATTTATATTTCATAAACCGTCCGAACTTGCAACAAATGCAATGTATACCAGATACAATGCCCTCTGTCCCATACAGTGTTCTTTTTGCATGATGTGCTAGATATATTTGACGTTCTAATAGTTCAATGTTCCTTTTGCATGATGTGCTAGATATATTTGACGTTCTAATAGTTCAATGTTCCTTTTTCATGATGTGCTAGATATATTTGACGTTCTAATAGTTTAATGTTCCTTTTGCATGATGTGCTAGATATATTTGACGTTCTAATAGTTCAATGTTCCTTTTGTATGATCTGCTAGATATATTTGACGTTCTAATACGATGTGCTAGATATATTTGACGTTCTAATAGTTCAATGTTCCTTTCTATCTTAAGTTTGATTTCACACGTGGCGGGTGAAGCTAGCTAAACAGGATGATCTTGTCAGTTTCGACGTCGTTTTTTTTACCTTTCTTTGGAATTGTGATTAGGCCATGGATTAGTATGTTTGTTTTGATATAGTGTTCAAGTAACCTAGGCCACGATATCCTCCGTATGGTTTAAAATGATACTTTTGTCGGAATAAATGGAGACATTTCGTACTTTCTGAAATTTATTTAGTCTGTTTTGTCGCATATGTAACCGGGATATTTGCCAATGTTCTGCATTTGTCAAAAATTACCGGCCATTTAAAATAATTATCGGGAATTCATTTTAGTTTTATCTTATAAACAAAGATTTTAATCAATTCTCAAAAGATGTATTGTTTCATTCTCAGCATAAAAAGCACGATTTAAACATATTCAGATAACATTCGGTCTCACTTCCCTTTGGAAGTTTATGTTTGAACCGAAAGATTTTACTCTGCTATAGGATTGTGATTTGGACACGGAATCTTATGTTTATGTTTGTTAAAAAAGATGTACACAGGATCTTTATGGGAATTACCTTTACACCATATTTATCTTAATTATATTAAATTATGATAAAAATCACACTGGTTTGCCATATAAGCACCATGCCGATTGGCCTCAGAAGGTTGTCATATATGGTACTAATAACTTCACTATGAGTTATAGGCGTTCCAAGAAAATCATTCCCATATAACGTATAATGTTTATTAGCTTTGGAAAATTCAAGAGAAACTGAGACACTTGGTTGATTCTTATTACAATAAACAGTGATACAACTTTTTTACGTGTTTGCAGTAAACCATACGACAAACCAGTTGAAAATCCAGCACTGCGACCAAATCAAGATCATCCCTCAGGTAGTAAAGAATCTAGTTTGCCAGAAGTAGACAATCTACAATCCAATCTGGAGTCGACAGATGATTCAAATGTAAAAGGTAGTTAAATACCTGTCCAGGGAAAGTAGTTTAATTATCTTGGACTGTAATTCGTTGTTTGATAATATAAACCCGTTATTCATTGTTGGTATACGATAAGTCTTTTATTTGAATATTCAAACAGCCATATCGATTGTGTAACTTTGGGGTTATATAAAGTTGCAATATAAGGAAAGGTGATGCAAATGCTGGTTATCGGGTGTTTATGGTAATGAACCACGTGTCTTACCTTAAAAATATAGTCTGTTCGAACCGTAATTATTCCAATTGAAGGTCAAATGACCAAGTAAAACTTGACACACTATAAGGTTTTTGTACATCACTAACTCTTTTTTTTAGCGTCAATCAATGCTTTTTAAGTATTACCCAAAACATTAACTTGGCTGTTTCAACTAGTGGTACCATGAACATGCCACAAGATATTGATACCACCTCAAAACACACTATATGGAATTCAAAGAATGCACTTGCTGAATGTTCTTACCTAGAATGCATGCCTGAGTCGACAGTACCGTTACAGGACTCGCTGTACCCGAGCTACCGCCATACAAGCACTCGGCCAAGCTGTCAGTGAAACGCTGCGGAAGATAATGTACTAATCCGGGCACAGATGTGAAGAGGTTACACTTGGGATTTGCTAAAAAAAAATAGACAGCAATAAACTGCAGATAAAAACAACCAACCATCTACAACTATGCAGCATTAGCCACCACATTGGATTTCATACGTTTACCAAAACTATTTTACAAAAAAATGTATTATAAATATAAGTAATAAAATATTTTCCAATGTCTTTGTACAAGTATAAAGGGAAAGAGATTGACCTAATTTTTTACAAAAAAACCGAACGTCTTTAACAAATGCATTATTAGCAAGAGGAGCATGACAAGTATATTACTGCATAGAAACTGGAAGTTGACAATGGAAACATTGAAGTCATTACCTTTGTCATACAGACTCAAATTTAGCCGTTCGTTGAGTATTTTTATGTACTTAATTTTTTTATATTTCATTTTTTATTAGAATATTCCACCACTGTGACTGGAATCTTTTTCAATATTGGCATGTTTATGCCAGATATGACGGATGACGATTTTCGTATGAGTCGAGACAACGACATCAAGGAAGGAACCACTACATTAAGCCTATTCAAACCATGTGGTCGTCTTCAGAATGCAGGACATATGAAAGACTTTGCATTAGTAAAACCAGATGCAGTAAGTTGAAACAAACACTAAATGCAATCTGTAAAAATAATTCAAATCAGTTTCCATATTATGTTTTGTAAATAAAAAGTACAACAAAATAATATTCTAGTACCTGTTTAGTCTATTTTGGGACAGAACATTGGTGAATCCAAAGCAAAGGTACCTATCCAAACTACAATCCCAACGCAAATCAAAAACTTTGAAGCTGAAATTAGGTTATCACACGTTAACTTCCACCAAGAAGACAGTAGAGTCTGGTGTTCGAGAAGGGTAAGCAGCTCCTGTTTAGCTAGCTACACCCGTCAGGTGTGTAACAAATTTCGAATGAAAACAACATGTAATTATGAATGTATTTTAATTTACATCTGTCCTGTGATATTGTCCATGAATGTCCGTCTGGTCGTCCAAAGACTCAATAACATCTATTTTGTGAGACAAAAATAAGTTATATAATAAAATCATGATGCAATATCATAATTTTTTTTTTTTTTTTTTTTTTTTTTTTTTTTTTTGATTTTATAAAGTGAATTTATGATATCACAAAATAACATACGATTCAATGCATATTTAGAAATAGAGTACATCATAGACAAGCACCTTCTACCTAGCTAGCTCTACTCCGCCATGAGAAGGAAAGGAACTTGAAACTATGAAAATCAAAAATGTCAAAGATACATCTTGGATACAGAGAATAGATCGCCATTGTGGGATCAAGCTCTACCACATCGTATTAATTTTAAAACAAATATATCATAAGCAGAAGAAGGAGGTATATTGCTGAATAAAAGAAAAGTTGACAATTAAAACTGAAGTCATCATATTTTTCTTCCAAATTTCAGTTTAAAAAAGATTTTATACAAAATTACAAAGTTACAAGATGTAAGTGCAAAATAAACAGCGATATAAACAGTGAATCAAGACCAGAAGTGGAACGTCTCAGCAGATTACTAGAATTGGATGGTGAAATATTTGAAATTCCAAAATCAGAATTTGAAATACGGTAAGTATTTAATATTTATTACAATATTTTCAGATAGTAACTCAAACCATTAAACTAGCAAGATGGCGCGCGTGCGCGTGTGTGATTTATTCTTTCATAGAATACTGTAAACATATTAATTTTCTAGGTGGTGTACTAATTTTCGCTTATTTCGCCGTTTGTTTTTCGCGAAAATTTATCTATCTAGATATCTATATCCTCTTCGTGTTAGGTAACATAAGGCTTCCACCAGGGTACGCCATCCAGCTCTGTCCTTTGTCTTTATTTCAAGTTCTCCCCAGCTGTATCCACAATCTTTCATCTCTGTTTCTATTGTTCTCCTCCAAGTACCTTTTGACCTTCCTGGTTTCCTTTTGCCAGCTGGTGTCCAACTTAGTGGTTTTTCAATATACTTGATGTTTTGCATCCTTAAGATATGTCCTGTAAATCTCCACCTTCTCTTCTTAATCTCGCTGTTGTTGTTACTTATTCCTGTTCTTTCTGTGAGTTCGATGTTTGATACTCTGTCTGCCCCATTGATGTTCATGATTATTCTTAATAACCTGCCTTCTACTCCTCTAAGTTTTCTTTCAATTTCCTTGTTTGTTCTCCATGTCTCTGCTTCATATAATAAAACTGATCTTACGTTGCTTTTATACAGTCTGATCTTAGTTCTGTAAGAAATTCTCCTCGACTTCCAGATGTTACCAAGTTTATTAAAGGCTGATGTTGCTTTCCCTATTCTGATATTTATTTCTTTCATTACTTCCCCATCACAACTTAGTGTGCTTCCAAGATAACAAAAATCTTATACTTCTTCGATTGGTTGATGTGACTGTTGTGGCGCGAAAATTAATAACGAGCGAAAATTATATTATGCTTATTGCACATTTGAAAAACGCGAAAATTTAACAACGGGGGATATGTCAAAAACAAATATACACATCCATGTCCGAATCACAATATAAAACCAGAAGCAAAGTAAAAACTTTTGAACTGACAAGTCAGGTTATACACGTGAACTTCCACCAGGGATGTGAGGCCGATTGCTCCGGAAGGGTAAGCACCTCCTGTTTAGCTAGCTACATCCGCTAAATTTCTAAATTCCATATGCCTCGAAAATAAATAAACGCAAAGTTAAATACGTTTACAGTACTATCCAATTACATTTTGTTTGTTTGTTTGATTTCAACACTATATAATTTCCTTAAAGTTTACTACCTAAAATGGAAAGGTCATTCGGGTATATTTTGTTTGATTATAACTGTAAAAAACAGGCTTATATTTTTCCCTGAAGTTTACTATCTCTTGCCTTATTTGAGATGGTCGTTCGGGTACATTTTTTTATTACAACAATATTATTTTTCGTGATTTTCTATTTTCAGGTTACTACCCGATGCCTCTGTATTGTTTTGTGGTACTTGAAAAGACTACAGTATTACACAAATATTGAACAACACCACGGGTATCTGTTGTTCAAAATGACATGCCGTATAACCGATCAATTTACTAGACTAGAGATAGGATACATATACAATGAAATATCTACGTTGCTGCTTTGAATATCAGTGAAATGAACTTGTTCATACAATGTCGGCTATTAAGAATATTCATTATGGAAGTCTACTAATGATTATGAACTGTAATTATTAATGTAAGAAAATCGATTGAAACCGATATTGTGTGTTATACATATATGTAATTCAGAGTGGATGTAACAAATTATAAATAAAACCTGTATTGAATTATGGTAAGAGCAATAAAATGCTTTGAATTACTTCTTATTATTTTTATCACTATCGCTTATTATATATGTTTGACCCGACAAGATTGATAATATGGACATGTAGTGGATAATATTCATGGCTAAGAATCATTGTGCCAAACAATAAATAAAACGTTGAGAAACAATAAAACATGATGTGTAACAAGCTTACAGTAGTTAGTATTGCAAGCAATACATGTCCCCTACCGTTGTAAGTTGGGTATCTGATGTTCAAAATGACAGGCCGTATAACTGATCAGTTTACTAGAATAGAGATACACCTATAACAATATATCTACGTTGCTGCTTTGAATGTCTGTGAAATGGACAAGCTAGATGTTAAGATAATCATTATGAACGTCTGTGCATCATCCTGTACAGTAATAATTTATACAATACACAGATAAACTGAAATTGACTGAAGCAGATAATGTAATTGATAGCTTGAACAATAACATAGTTTTACTTTTTATTAAGTATACAAGTCCAAATAAAACGTTAACATAATAAATGTACGGAAGGGAAGAAAACAAACTCAATTTGTTTAAAACACAAAGCTTAAAAGCTTTTATTACGTAGGCGTGACAAACTCTTCGTTCAGCACCCCTCGAGAAATCTGCGAACAAAAAAAAAAAGTTAATAAGAGGTTTCATATACCACTTTTTAAATTTATTTATAAAATACGTTCAAAAAGTGGTATATTATACAATTATTGTCTTTTGATGAGGTGGATATGGAATTATACGGACCCGATCAAAGTAATATTCACCGAGGCTGTCAGGCCGCCAAAAGAACCATACGCACAAAGAATGTTCTTTATTGCAGACGGTATATTTGTACTCATTCCGGTGTCGAAGGGTAAAAGTTTTTACAGGTCAGTATTGCCGAAATGTTATATTGCAGCTCAAGAAATATTATCTTAAATAATACCCTGTGTCAGGATTAAGTCGTGTTCGGTTACTTCATGATAATGCTCCAACATATACATCTGAGCTTGTAAAGCAGTTTTTTATCTCTGAGAAGATTACCGTCTTGTTACACCCACCGCATACTCTCCAGATCTAGTCCCATGTAACTTTTTCCTATTCCAAAACTTAAAAAGTTCTTATCTAGTCGTTACAAGTCCCGACAAATCCTTGAAACAACCATCAGTTATTGCCTCAGAGATCTACCAAAATCGCCGTACCGTCACGCATATCAAAAAAATGGATTCAGAGATTGAAAATATGTATTTTAAACCACGAAGAATACTTTCAACGGATGCAATGTTTATTTCACTTTTTGAGTCGAATGCTTTTGAGATATCGTGCAATACACATTACATATCGAACAACCCTCATGCATATAAAACAATAGTAAAGCTAAGAATCAACAAGTCACAATAAATGGTACAAAAACATTATATGTAATAACTGTCATGTGCTGTTTTGGAATTGTTATTAAAATAATGCATTCAAAAACGCTGTTTTTGAATGCATTATATTAATAAAAATTCCAAAACAGCAAATGACATATGTATATGATATGTATTAATCCATGCCGAATCACAATCCAGAAGCAAAGTAAAAACTTTGGAACTGACGAGTCAGGTTAGACACGTAAACTTCCACCAGAAAAGTGAGGCCGGGTGTTATGAAAGAGTAAGCACCTCATGTTTAGCTAGCTACACCTGCTACGTGTGTAATCAAAATTGTGTAAAAGGAACATGGAACTATGGATCGTCAAATATATCCAGGGTAATTCTGGACACAGAGACAGAGACTTATAAACCAAACCATCGACATTGTATAGGCATCACACGCTTACTGGTAAATATGTGTATAGTTAACAACCATTCAACTAATTTTACCTTGAGTTATCCAGTTAGCAACTGCAGTCTATATAATAAATGGAATGTATAATTTTTAAATAAGAAATCAGTTTTAATTTTAAATGGTATGGTCACAACAATTTTATTTTTAATTACGTCTAATGTGTTTTATATATTTAATAAATGCATTTATTTGACTAGAACTAGTACATGTACTAGTATGTTAGAAAGAAAAAAATGTCTATGTGTCAATTGACACTTGTTCCGATAGGTACTAGTAATTTTCATATTGTTAGATTCAATGTACATTTTAACTTGCTAATTTACAATAAAATTTGTAATGTTTAATTTTGTTCATGATGAATGTGTAACAGCGTCAATTTTAGGCATTCCAATTACTTATTACTTTTCATCTTTATTGACATTTTCACTAAGAACTTTCCAGGTGTTTTTACTTTACTTTCTATGATATTTGTTAAAGGCTTTATCTTAATCCAGTGACTTGAGATAATACATTTCCTAAGACACTTGATTTACACTTTTATTATATAACATTAATTACCCCAATCATGTAATTTCTATGTCTTATATTTGTTTTGTACGAGTATTTACAACATGTACCTAAGTTTTGGTAATCAACCAATCAAATGGTTTCAATTAATCTTTCTCGGGTAAATAGAGATTCTTTATATCAACGCGAAATCCCGAAATCTGGGCTTTTCGGATCTACCGGAGTGAGAGAAGGTTGACACGGAATTTTACCGTTCAACTCTAAACTCGTTGTTTGAACATTTTTATATCTTAAGCGGATACATGCAACATATCCAATATCTATTGTGAACATTTTTATTTATTGTGAACTCTTTTACGGACATATCGTTTCAGCGGAGACCCGCTATATAATTTATATGTGAACAAAATTATTACATATGATTTAGATAGAATATACTTCCAAAGAAACGACATCGTGTGTTTAGAATTATTTTTTTTATTATTTTGTTATTAAGTAAGCCGCCGGTCCGTCCAGCTCTACCTATCTACCAACCTAACCAGCGACGTTCCCCACCCACCCACGGACCTTATTAGTTTCGGCGCGCTTACAAATGTTTGAAAATGGAAAAAAAAATATCAGTAAGTGAATAACATATACTTGGCAAAAAGTCAAAGTCTCATTTAGTATGACCGTAACAAGAATCTGCATATACCGCTAATAAAATAAAGGAGTGTATAATTGTCGAAAAAAATTATTTTAGCTATTTGTTCTCAGAAATATCTCAGCGCCGGTTATTTTGTTCCTAAAACAATCCAGGGTTAAACATCACGGTAATGGCTTCATTTGCGACTTAAGTTTTAAATGTATCTGCGTCGACTGATATGAAAAGATTTCAGCAGGGGGTTTCAGTCTTCATGTTCTGTTGCAACGTCCTTTATTAGGGAGTTAGTGTCAAAGGTCAAGGTCAAGGTCATGGTCTGGCTTATATCTGCGTGCTCATTTGGTTACTATTTTGTACATTTCGGAATTCAAAACCAAACATATCAATCCATGTCTAAATCACAATCCTAAAGTAAAGTAAAACCAAACATACCAATCCATGTCTAAATCACAATCCCAAAGCAAAGTAAAAACAAACATACCAATCCATGTCCAAACCACAATCCCAAAGCAAAGTAAAAAGTGTTCGTTAATACATTATGAGTGGTGATTGATATGTTGTGTGCTTTGTATTGAAGACGGTAAGCATCAATGTCCTATTTTAGCCCTATTTAAAGCCGCCAGTTTATATTGACGAAGTAGCACATTAAAGTAAACACGACAAGTGTCTCTTGTAAAATAGGCATATTCAGTGATCTTATTATACCCCCGCTTAAAAAGTGGGGGGTATATAGCGATAGGGGTGTCCGTCAGTCCTTCCGTCCTTCCGTTACACCTTACGGTTCCCATCTCTTATCCGCAACTCCTCCTAAACCATTCAATGGATTTTCATGAAACTTTCACACAATCTTTGTGATATAATGTAGATGTGCACCTCTTATTTAAAAATTTGATCCGATGGATTTTTGGGAGCAGTGGGGTATCTTTTGTAAGCTTGTGGTTCACAGTTTTTCTCGTTTTTGCATATGAAAGGTTTAGCACCTGAAGACATTCATACTTATATGGTAGCAACGTTGTTGGAAGATGTCCCTTCACATACATACAGTAAAAGATGTAGGCGGAATTTAAATGCGACAGTCAGAAGGCCTGTCATTCTGGCAACTACAGAAATGGTAAAAAAATCCATGATGTTGTTATGATTGACAGGCGAGTACAGTTGGCATTTCTCAGAAAATAGCGTAGTTTATTCTGAGAGTTGAGTTGAGTAATGATGTTTAACGTCACAGTCAATAATATTTCACTTATGTCGAGACGTCCCCAGGTATAGGCGAAGGTGCAGAAATTTTGCCTGTTCGTTGTGCTAACAACATTATAAGCAGTGTTCTTTATCGTGCCACGCCTACCGTGACACGGGTCCTCGCTTATTCTAATTTCTCCATCCCAAAGAATCGTGAGTTTCATTTCGCAATGCCGAGTTTTTGGCGAAAGAACAGTTATTACCCATTTTCAAGTCTTGGGTCAGGCTCGGTCGGAGATCCAACCTGTGACCTCCCACTTACGAAGCGAGCACTCTACCAACTGAGCTACCGCAGTGGCGAATTCTGACAGAGAATCTTGCAATAAAAATGTTTTTTATTCAGTACGTTGGGTACCAATACTTTAGGCAGTTGATCAAAAACACACCAGGCGCACTTTGTTACATGCTTAAAGCCCTTTACGGATAAATCTTGCTACCTTTCATTAGATATTCGTTACTAAGGATGGAACGTGGGTTCAAACAACACCCTAAACGATGAAAACACCCTGGTGCACCCACGCCAAAGTGAGTATTACCGCCGTTTTCTGATATTTTAGGCTGGAAAATACTATATATACTTCTGACACACTTACGGGAAAATATTCAAGCGCAGTGGAAACTCAGTAAAGATGTATTGTTCTACCAGGACAATGCCTGACTTTCACTAAAATGATAATGAACTTTTCCAACGGTCAAGAAAAAGATTTCTTTAAAAGTGGCAATGAGACCATTTAAACATCACTGGCAACAGTGTTTAGACACTGAAAATATTATGCTGAAAAATAATGTCATATATATCCGCCTTTACAAATGAGCTGACTGTAAACACATATCAATTAGTCCTTGCACATGTTTGCATGACACTGAAAACCAGGAAACACCGACAAGATAAACACACAATAAAACCACTGACTTGAGATCTCCTGGATAGTAGAGATAACAACTGTCGTACCAGCAGTTATACTTAGTCTGTAAATCCCACCATCAACAATCTAAGTTATACCGCCATCTGAATTGAATACACTTCTGACAAAACTTGTTTTGATTTGGTTTTAAGACTTAATATGTATAATATATACAACCTGCCTTAATGACCACCTGCTTATAAAGGCCAATATAATTGTTACCCAATTGTTCTATATTAATATTATTTCAATCTGTTTATAAAGGCCACCTGCCTATTAAGGCTACTTTAACTGGTTCCCTTGTTTGACCTTTATCGATAGGTTTGACTGTATATTAAATAAAAAATAACAGATTTTCATATAAAAAGAACTTAACATAGGTAAAATGTGATCCTTTTAGACTACAGCCGTATCCTTCACTGATTAAGTGGTAGAACTGTAATTGTTATGTGCTACTTTTGAATTATATTTTCATAAAAATTCAAAAGTAGCACATGACAGAACTATAGGCCTGTCTACACCTAAATGTTATAACGATACAAGATTTAGAAAATTGGCGAAAGACAAATTATAAACTTATAGTTTCATTAGCCTTGCGTATTTCCTATATCTTCCAATTTGAGACTTTTGGCATTCATATTGACTATGAACGCCATTTCAAAACAGTTCAATTGGTAAGTTGACACACGGTTTGTTGTTTTTAATCAGGACAATTTTGACATATCATGTTGTTTGTCTCACTTAGCTTTATCTTCACATCTTATCTTTATAATTAAACTATTTGGCAGATATACCACATATTGTACTGGACGATGTTGAAATCAATTATAATTCTAGGTATTTGTGGATTCCACATTGGTATATATACTTGTAAGTTATAGTTATAATGCTTAGTTCCGACGCTCCAATTAACATAAAGAAATAAAAAACACCATACTAATACACATTTAAATGACAATACCAAAGGAAAGTAAAAACTTTGAAACTGAAAAATCAGGTTAAAAACGTATACTTCCACCAGGGAAGTGAGGTCAGATGCTCCGGAAGGTTGGTTCTCCATGTCTAGCAAGCTACACCCGCCACGTGTACAATCTAAATTGAGAATGGAACATGGACTTATGCAACGGCACATATATCCAAGGTAGACATCATACTGATCATCAATATTGTGATTACTGCCATAAAACTTCTTGAGGGCCTTGATAAGCCTGGGTTTGCAATATCCCTGGATCAAAAATGTATATGTTAGCAGCCTACTGTAATATATAAAATTGCCGTAGAAAGAACATGCTCTACTATAGCGTATTACATTTAACTTTAAAACAAATACACCATAATAGAGAAACAGATACATTGTTTCATGTGTGTCATAATTGAGATATAAATCCAAATATGAAGCAGTGCTGATGAAAAAATGTTCACTAATACATTGTTTTCTTACTGATGAAAAGTGTATCTCCATATGTAAAAACTGATACTGATGAAGATAAAGGTTTTGAAGAGTACCAATAAATTATACAGACCTATTGCTTTTACTTTGTGCCATTCGGAAAGCTATATTTTGCGGAATGTATTTTATCAATTTTTTGTTTTTCTTGTTGCTTGTATGTAAATATACACGTGACAACTAAATGGCTAGTAATACAAGTCGAATTCTATAGCCTTCAAGCAAAAATGACGACTCTTAACTCAATGGTCTGGTGTAT
The DNA here is from genome assembly GCA_021292105.1 of Anadara kagoshimensis. Taxonomy (NCBI): domain Eukaryota; kingdom Metazoa; phylum Mollusca; class Bivalvia; order Arcoida; family Arcidae; genus Anadara; species Anadara kagoshimensis. Next base: position 58,796,933 of record CM037875.1, on the reverse strand, counting down.
TTAACATAACAACATGATTGTGTTTGGATTCAGTCCGGTTTGTAATCGACAACTGACAAACTACGTGTATACAGTTTCATGGGTGTATTTTTAACTTCCCAAAATACCAACGAAGAAACCGTTCTATTGCGCACTCAATTTAAACAAAATATGTTATTCCGGATCCGACATGCGTTCGAATAATATTGAGACAATACACTGTTGTCTGGTACAATCTTGGTTAGGTGAATGTTTAAAAGAAGCTTTAAAAGGGAGGGTATTTTTGTGCAATCAATTTCCACATGAAGCATTTACTCTGCTACGAAACATTTCATGAACTGGTATGTTTATTTCAGCTGCTCAGTGTCCATCAGGATGGGTTCAAAATGAATCGATATGTTACTTCTACAGCCACGATGCAGCCACCTGGGAAGAAGCTTCGGTATGTACCAATGTGTGAGTTTTGACTGGGATGTTGTTATTTTCAACAATCCAAATATATGGAACATATTTTGAAATTTGCAATTGTTCGCGATAAAATTTCAATTTATTAAGTTTTATAAAATATTTGAAAATGGTACTTCTGACGTCTTTCAAAAGAAGAATACTTTACAGTCCGAAATGGAATAAATATTAATGTTCATTTTTATAATCCAACTTTTAAGTTTTTAGATTATATCCCCTTTTTCTTATTATGCCATAAAAATAATGATATGTATGTTTTAGGCTGTCTGTAAATCCTTGGCGTCTTCGAAGTTGGCTGAACCTAAGACTAACTCAGCGGCTCACTTCATCTCTGGAGCAGCTCAGGCTCAACGTATGATGTAATATTATATTATCTGAACATTTTACAGTAGTTATCAAGTGAATTGCTGTATCGTCGAGTAGTAGAGATATGTGGCCAGTATCTCGAGGCCCTCTAAAGACTTAAGAATACTAAGTTTAAATCCATCTGGGACAAACCCTAATATGAGGAAGTCCTCCACCACCTGAGAAGTGACCGCCTCAATATAAGTGAAATCAATCTTCACTGTGGCTTATGTATCCCTTCACTTCGTATACTGTTTTTGTTATTTAATTATAGATCGGCGTTTCTGGATAGGCATAACTGACATTGTTGTGTAAGATCAATGGATTTACCCATCTGATCTGTCACAAATAGTTGTGACATATTGGGGCCCTAAACAACCTGATAATACAACTGGAAAAAATTGTGTACTGACATGGGCCGAAATGCAGTCCAAATGGGCAGATTACTACTGTTCTGCCAAATACAGTTTCATTTGTGAAAGACCAGTGTAAGTATAAATACGATGAAATAAAATTAATATTGTCATAAAGCAAATCGATGCTGTTTTCAGATTAAGATCCGGTACGTTTAATGGTTTCTGAAGATAAGACAATCTGTACTTCAATGTTAACATACAGAAATATTTCAACACACTTAATTGCTCAACTTTTGTCATTCAACAAAACACTAAAATTTACATATAAGAAGATATTAAAGAAATTGGTACCTTACTTTTCCAATACAAACAATATTAAGTAGATATTCTATGGAGATTGTACACGAAATCAGGGAATGTCTTCTAATCTATAGGAGGATTAGCGCTATTATCCCTGTGTGTCCGTTTGGATTCTCTATATTTATTCAAAGCCAGATACTATTGATCCAGACACCAGGTTTGGTTATGTCTGGAACACGTTAAATGATTAGAAGTACGAAAGGTCATTTGAGCTTATGAATAGCACAACCTTTGTTCGTTTGTGTGTCTGTATATTAACGACATGTCCTCTAAACCTGCTTGACCAATATTAGCTAAATTGAGTTTGACCAAGTCTCGATAAACGTGAAATAATATTCACAAAGAAGTCAAACCCCATTTGATTAATCATTCGATACCGTTAGTGTTACATACTTAATAACCGTGATAATGTGCATAGCTTTTGATTTAACTTGACTTAAATGTTGTTTGGATTTATTTTTACCATTGATTTCCAAATAAAGTTGACTGCAAATTCAAACCTTATGCAAATTGTGCTCATTTACTAGTATATATACTCACTTCATAAAATTAATTGGAAATGTTTACCGAGATTTTGTCATCACACACTATAAAACAAACATTTTTTTATATTCAGTATCATGATTTGAGTGCATGATGAAGTTATGATTCTATGCTGGGTAGGCATTAAGGCTTATATGAGTCTCTTGTTCTAATTATCCCCCCCCCCCGAATTGAAGAAGAGGGGGTGTTCTGATTTACCTCTGTCCTTCCGTCAGTCCGTTCGTCCAAAACATATCTTTTCGTAACAGCCACTTTAAATTTTGTATGCCAATTCAGTTTGGAGTTCCATGCCGCAAGTATCAATTTCAAGTCTGTCGGACTTCTACTTCCTGTTTACCGACTTAATTTATTTTTCGACGTTTACTGTCAATGGTTGAAGTTAAAAGCGGGGTATACTAAGTGAGCAGTAGCTCACAGATTTCTTGTTACACACGTGTTTATGGTGTGTATCTATCGCCGTATATTAAGCTTCCTTATGTTTTGACATTTTTCTATTCTAAAGTGAAATGCAGACGAGTTGTTAGTTGTTGCTATGGCAACTATACGAACACAAAGAGCTGAAAAACGTTACACACAAGTGTTGATGCAACCAGAACGTAAACGTAAAACAACAAATGTATGAGTTTTATAGTCGAGTCGGGGGTAATTATATTATCTTTTTCAGAAGCAATGGCGAGGAGTTGGTTGGATAGAGAATCACGTAGTAATATATCTTGTCTGTTCATTTTTCTAAAAAAAAAACACACAACACTAAATTTGAAATAAAGTTTTCTTAATAAAGACGTCAAAGGTAATTGTTGTTTTTCCGTAATTGGACGGCTTTGTAAAAGCTAAATTGTCTGGAACGTGTTTTAAACTACAATGTGATTTTTTTTACCTTGTTCACTTTCAAAATTTTTGTTTCAATCTAAACTGATGGAAACTCCTGTTTGAAATTTGTAAGGATATTTATTTTGCTGAACAAGAACATTGCCACCCCTTTATACATGTACACCCATGTGATATCTGAACATAATTACATAAGGCAATAAACTGTTAAAATTGAAATTATCCTTTGTATGCCCCTATGTTTCATGTGAGTACATAGACAGTTCTATCTGTTACACTTAAATAGTGGATGAACGTCGAAAACTAACTTGTATAAATATTAATAAAACGACACAATACAATTTTATACACAACAGTGTTATGATAATTCTATCAGAGTGAATAATCTTCATTTAAGAAATAACTTTCAATTGTTTGTGATTTACGGGGTATTAACAACATTTTGTAAGTGGTTATTCTTATAAATTTCAAAATGTTGTTTATACCCCGTAAACCACAACAAATTGAAAGATATTTCTTATATTTACAACATTAATATTTGATATCTTTACTCAGAAGTTTTGACAGGGCAATTATATTAGTATTACATAACTGGTTTTCATTTCTCATCAGCTGAGCTGGTTCTTTCTGTGATATATCCCTTCAGAGCATTTATCTTCGCTTTCTTCATGTCACGATCCCTTCAAAGGGTTTAGCTCCGCCTTCTATACGTGGTAAATATACAGTCAATAAAACAAGAACAAAACAAAGAAGTGTTGATACTACAAATCTTGTGAAATTTGACGAGCGGTTGACAGATGATGCTAGTTTACTGAAATGTTAAGATTATTCTTGTCAATAGGGTTTATGTAGGAAAAATCAATGATTGTTAATATTACACAATGACTCTCTTGTAACCAACACGAATACCTGCAATGGATACAGAAGAGAAGTATTCAAGTCAAAAACAAACATACTAATCCATGTCCGAATCATAATCAAAAAAAAAATTGAACTGACAAGTAAGGTTAGACACGTGAACGTCCACCGGGAAAGTGAGGCCGTGTGCTCCGCAAGGGTATTCACATCCTTTTTAGCTAGGCACATCCGTCACATGTGTAATCAAAATTGTGTAAAAAGAACATGGATGTGGGACGTCAAATATATCCAGGGCAATCCTGGACACAGAGACATCAATCTTATCAACAATAATGTGATGACGGCCATTAAACATTTTTTTGGCATTGATAAGCCTAGACTTGCAATATCCCTGGGTCAACAATTTATACCACAGTGTCAGAGGGCAAATAGTTTTTGTTGTCTTTTAAATCTGTACGCACTTGCGTTCTGGCGTTTACAAATGTAGCTACGCCACTGGAAGCAGGTATATTGCTGCATAGAAAAGGAAAGTTGACAATAGAAAATTTAAGTTTTAAAAATAAAAACCTGTGCTTGTCATGAAGAACCCTTTCTCGTTATTCATATGAATAAACTGTGCATGTCCACGGGTTTTTGAGTAGAATTTGCCTGAATACGTCAATAAAATAAATGAATAAAACAATAATAAAAAAATAAAGAAACATGTTGTATAAAAACAATAGGCATTTTGTTTGAACCCCTCGAATATCCTAATCCAAGAAGGAATGAAGGAACCGTTTTGGTTTCTGTAGGACTAAGTTCAATGAACATATATAAGATTGCAATAAAGTTTGAAAATGAGTTTGATTTTTAGGTGCGCGGGTGATACATTAAAAGGAAATGAGTTATGGAATAAAGATTGCAATAACGGAGGAAAAACGATGACTTATTGGGCAAAATCTATTAAAGTGTAGACTGTAGAAGCAGAAGCTGATTAACGATTGAAAAGATGTCATGTCTGTTTGTCTGGCAGATCTCCTTCATTTTGTACTTCCAGCTTAAACTTATTGGAATTACTAAATATGTTTTTAATCATTAGAAACGATATAAATATTTTCAAATAGATATGATGTTACTAAAAATTTGAACAAAAACAGGTTTGCATTATGTAATGTGACTCATAAAAAATCTAGAACTTTAACACTTTGCTTGTATGTGGGAGGTCGTTTGTTCGAACTCTGGCCGTGCTGGGTATGCCTAAGGCTTGAACAAAATGTAGTGACTGTTCTCTCGGCAAACACTTGGCATTTGGAAAAGTAAGTCACGGGGTCTTTCGGAACCGATGCCCCGTCCTAATGGTGTCATAACAGATATATCACGCTAAAGAACCTGCCATGCACATTTTAACTAAGATTTTCCTTAACTTAAATTTAGCAAATGTTAGTAATCTTATTTTGGAAATTAAAAAAAATTATTATTTATTTAAAAAAAAGCTAAGAATGACACCTTAATTTCCTCAATATCTTTAAAATTTTAACAAAATTATAGAGATTAAAAATTTGGTAATGAAAGATGGTAAAACCGGGTCCTGCACGCACCGCAAAGGTAAAAAATTCTGATACTTTATTTATAGCTGACTTGAAAAAACATTCTTGACTGTGACTTAAATCACCATTCAATCAATCAATATAACACTTTGTAAATACGATTAACTATGATCAGATCTCTGGTATAAATGATATCGAAATAGTCCACGTTTTACATTTCATGCTTGTATCAGTCAATCATATCCGCCTATAAGAAGTCATCACGACCTACTTCACCTTACTCGATGAATGCAGAATCGAGTTATCTTTTCTTGATCGTGACTGACTATAAACATCAGAAAATGTCATATACACTTGAGGTTAACAATTTTAAAACAGAATGTTGTGTTAGTGATTCAGATATTACTTTTGATGTTACAATTAAGGACAGCATTAATAAAGGTAATGTTTACACGACAAGGTTTACTCTCACACCCACACACACACACACACACACACACACACACACACCAAATTTTATTATAAAGTAGTCTGGATTGAAATGCAGCTAGTTAAGTGAACTAAAACAGTTTAAGTAGGACAGACATAAAATGGGACATTTTAATTTGTATAGCCCAATTTGTCAATTCGTATAGTCGATGCTCCATCTACCTAATATATATATATATGAGAGAGAGAGATAGGGGGAGTAATTTAGCAGCAGTCACTGGAAATGAGATGGCAATGGCATGCGCTGATTAAAATTCAATAATTTATAAACAGGTAGGTAATAATGGCATCCAGATGTGAACTATCAAATAATATAAATATCCGCCCTCAGGGCGCGCGCGCGTGTGTGTTCTCATCGACTTCATTTCTCTTCAGTACAACAATGATGATAAATCACTTTAATAATTTTATGCATTTATTTATATTTTTTATTTACCATTAAAATACAAAATTCTAAATCATCAATTCGATATGCGAAGTAGCAACAAATGAAATGAAATGACAAGATATCGATCCCAAAAGATGACCAACTGTATCTAAACATTACTTGTACCTAAGCATAACTTGTATCTACATATTACTTGTACTTAAACATTACTTGTATCAAAACCTTAGTTGTACCATAACATAACTAGTACCAAATCATTACTTGTATCAAAACACTTACTTGTACCAAATCATTACTTGTATCAAAACACTTAATTGTACCTAAACATTACTTGTACCAAAACATTACTTGTAACTAAACATTACTTGTACCAAAATTTACTTTTCCAAAACATTACTTGTACCAAAATATAACTTGTACCAAAACATTACTTGTACCAAAATATAACTTGTACGAAAAATTTCTTGTACCTAAACAGTACTTGTACCAAAACACTTACTTGTACCTAAACATTACTTGTACCAAAACATAATTTGCGCCTTAACATTCCTTGTACCCAAACATTACTTGTACCTTAACAACATTACTTGTACCAAAATACAACTTTTACCAAAATATTACTTGTACCTAAACATAACTTTTACCAAAAAACTTACTTGAACCTAAACATTATTTGTAACAAAATATAACTTGTACCAAAACATTACCTGCTCTTAACATTACTTGTACCAAACATTACTTGTACCAAAACATTACTTGTACCTAAACATTATTTGTACCAAACATTACTTGTACCAAAACATTACTTGTACCAAACATTACTTGTACCTAAACATTTTTTGTACCAAAATATAAATTGTACCAAAGCATTACTTGTACCTAAACATTACTTGTACCAAAATATAACTTGTACCAAAATATTACTTGTACCTAAACATTACTTGTACCTAAACAATATATGTACCAAAACACTTACTTGTACCAAAACATTACTTGTACCTAAACAATATATGTACCAAAACACTTACTTGTACCAAAAGTTTACTTGCACCAAAATGAGTTTACAATACAAATTCTGTTATTATTAATTTATAATCTGCGGAATAACCAATCAAAGTTTATATATGTGCAATGCCAACATTGAATTGAAAGAAATATTGCATTATTGTATCCGTATATACCAGAATATTATACATCCAGGGTGCTATGCACGACGTCACGTCATTTTTAACGAACGTAAAAAATCCCCTCCAGAGTTAAAGACAATAAAGAATATGTTCATTTCGAGTATGTTTGGATTCCTACTGGAACTAAATGTTATGTTAAGTTTACGGTATAAATATGATATTATATTGATTTTATAGTTTCTATCAGTATCCAGAATGTCATAGGAACAGAAGCTTACAAAGTTCCGAATAAAACCACATTGAGCCGGGTAGAACTTTACTTTATACAGACCGATAAAAAACCGCCAACATGGACTAAAGGCAGATATGTGTTTCAGGGAGATCCGGATGGAATTTGCATCTGCAGTTACAAAGAAAGTCGAATCTGGTAAATTATATTTCCCTCGCCTTCAAAAAACTGTACCTTTAAAAAAATTGGGACTTACACGGACAGAACTCGTTGGGAGGATCTGTGATTTGTTGGTTGTCCTTATAGACGATCTGGGTTGTTATGACAGAGGCTTTCCTTTGTTTTTTCCATATTCCATTACATTGTTGACATGCTTATCACGGGCCTCCTGAATACCTTTTGTGTAGGATGAATATCGCCTACATGTTCTATCAGTAACGCTTTGCTCATTGCTCACCATCCGAAACACCTATGTCCAGTACTTTCCGTACGGAACATCTTGTATATCGTATGTATTATCCTGACATTCCGAACACCTATGTCCAGTGCTTCCGTACGGGATAATATATATATCTTATTGTTGTGTTTTATTGTAGTAAAACAGAGACCAAAAACGATTGCTTGTTGTTGTAAATCCAATTAGTGGAGGCAAAAATGGTAGTAATGTATATAAAAAGATTGTGGAGCCACTGTTTAATCTCGCCAAGATCACAACAGATGTTATATGTAAGTTGTCATCAAAGTTTGTGTATACAAGTGCTGTTATTAATACGGCAATATCGTATTGTAGTCCACAAATTTCATTGGGGGGGGTTATTTCTTCTGGTCAATATTGTTATTACTGTCATGTGCTGTTTTTGAATTTTTATGAAAATAATGCATTCAAAAACATGTCATGTGCTGTTTTTGAATTTTTATGAAAATAATGCATTCAAAAACATGTCATGTGCTGTTTTTGAATGCATTATTTTAATAAAATTAAAAAAACAGCAGATGACATCACACTAAACCTTTTAGATTGGAACACCAGACGGAATAAAATTCCTCATCAGTGGTGCTCAGACCAAAATTATAGAAAACTAAGATTTATAAGATGTTGAAATGAGAAAAAATAGATGACCCAATTTATTTTACTTAATCACCCAAACCATTAAGCAGCGTAGTGTTTTAAATTTAAACCAGATAAATTTTGCAAACAATGTTTATATGACATATGTATGTCAAGAAAACGTTTATTATGATAACTTGTTATATAAATAAATAAATTGTCCTGATGATAGAATATTCTTAGGGCATAAGTTACAAATATATAGGATTCTTATATTTAGTTACTTAAACTTTTAAAATTACAAGTTTTACTTTCAGATACAGAGAGAGCAAATCACATGACAGAAATAGCTAACTCATATGATTTTAGTAGTGTTGATGGGTAAGTATAAGTAAAGAAACGAAAGAAGAAGAAAGTGATACACATACATAAATCGTAGTTAAGCCACCACCAGGTCTCGCCACTAAATTTCTGTATTGTGATCACCCTACTCTCATATATTTTTTATTATTTCGGAACTGCTGTACTTTACGTTCGTTCTCTGTCAGAATTGCTGTCATCTGTATTAGTTCTGAACTGCTTTACTTAACTTTGTTTTCTGCAGCCTATTACAAACTCTTTTGATCATTTTGGAATTCCATACTTCAAATCGTTTTCTGTCAGCCAACTTCAATTCTATTGACTACCGTTGTGTCAGTTGAAATCAAATTGTATAGAGTTCAATATGTGCTTATCGTGTCAGCTTGTGATTCTTTATGCCTTCCCTTCCGGACCATTGATCTAATTTTTCTGGTGGAAATTCACATGTTCAACATAATGTGCTTGTTTGTTAATGTTTCACTTGACTTTTTGGATCGTGGTTTGGGCATGGACCTGTATGCTTATGATTGATTTGTTTGCTTTTTTTGTCGTTTCGGTATCTTTGGTCGTTGTTTTCAAGTAAACATGGTTCTTAAGTTACATTCTTCTATATTTCATTTTATAATGTACAGGACTATTGTGCCATTTACTACACATGTGTTACGCATATCTTTACTTGTAAGGATGGTTTTGATTGGTGGAGATGGCGGTTATCAGGAATGTATAAATACACTGCTGAAAAGAACACAAAACGAGGCAGGTATTGACTATAATGACCCTGATGTAAAAGTAAAACATTGGACATTCCAATAGGATTAATTCCAGCAGGTTGTTGTTTATATTGTTACTTTTACTTTGATGACATACTTTAAAGCTGTCCTTAGCAACTGAGTAAATATATTCATGATGTTTTGGTGGCAAGCTTGAAAACAAGTAAGCTGTGTCACGATATAAACGTTTGATGACATTTATTTGGAATCAATTTCCCAAATGATGTTGACTGTCAATCAAATATTTCAGTGCATTTTATGTTCATTTTATATTCTTACGTAATAAATACCATACATTCTCAAATGTGTACTAAGTTATTTTCATCATTTTTAAACATTTTGTATTTATCATCATCATGTAATATGCCAGTTAAGCATTCGTTCATTCGGCTTTTTCACGGTTTCATCCGGACATAAAGAATAGAATGATATTCTTCTTGGTCACCTAACATGGGGCTTGTTTGTGAATCATAACACATTTTTAAGAACGGATTCTGAAGATTCATTTAAATAATTTTATAATATTCTTTATTTTAATATAGAATAAAATATTATTAATTTGACGCTTTGTAATCATATCGTTAAACCCGAAGCCAGAGTTTAAGCAAGGATCATGACCTTATTATTGCATCACAATCAAAAGTTTTCGGAATTGTGATTTGGGCATGGGTGTTATGTTTATTTTTATTTTTACTACTGGATCGGTATCTCTGCCGGTGGAATGTTCCAATAGGTTATCAGTAGCCCATTCACATCAATAAAACGATTTGAGATTGTTATTTGGACATGGGCTTGTATTTTTGTATGTGTTAGAAATATAAGTTAAGGTAGTTAAATTGGGTTTAAAGTTTCTTCAGATGTTGTTCAAAATGCGAACATGCTTAATGCCATGACTGTTTAGTACCTGAGGGTCCTGCTCATATAATTTGGATATTATACCCATTACAATATATATCTATTATGTTTTATGTTCAGGGACTGGAAACCGTCTGGCAAATATTTACTATAGATGTCTTGATCAAGTCACTGCTACACTACATATAATAAAAGGTAATTATAAAGTAGGGGTATTGGCGAGTCTTATTCAAGATAGATCCAATTAGCTGCAAATTCGACCCAGGGTACTGTATATGGTAAAACAACGTTGTTTGACAAAATAAACTTAAATACCTGACATGTAGATGAGTTTAATGTTCATTGATAGCATTGTCATGTGCTACTTTTGAATTTTTATGAAATAATATAATTCAAAATAGCACATGACAATTCATGTGCTACTTTTGAATTATATTATTTCATAAAAATTCAAAAGTAGCACATGACAGCATATACATATGATTCTTTGTTACGTTTGA